>OY755236.1:61264534-61817034 GCA_963576725.1 Azorinus chamasolen | reverse complement strand
CTTCATGTAATTCGCGTTTGCCATTCAACATCTAAACTGGAATTTTAGTAGAGAATAATTAGATATATTAAAGCAGATAACTGTTTAATGAGGAGCGAAAGTCATACAGAAAGTTCCTAACTGAGCTGCCTACCGTCCTCAAGACCGACAGTGATACTAATCTGAAAGTCTAGCATAGAAATGATTTATTGTATAATACAGTAAAACTTCGATGGTTCGAAATATTAGTGTAGAAGAATGTATATACATGTTTACACAGATGATGCTAGGGGAGCTTTCTGCATGACGTCATGAATGTTAATTAGATACTTAACCCATTCCCTCATGGGCTATTTTTGGCTATAACCTCTTTTAATAAATCTATCGAAAAGGAGCATTAACTAGAGAAAAGGAAACTTTTAGAATTTTGTAGTTTGAAACCATTGTGATAAATAGAGCATTTGCTCCTATAGGAGCAAATGCTCTATTTATCACAATGGTTTCACAAAGTGACTTTTACAGAGTCGTCAAAAGTCGTCATTATGAGGGAAAGGGCTAATGCGTATTTATGGAGTAAATGGTTAAAGATAAATAATGATACGTACGTATTTGAGCGTTCGAATAATCGAATTGTTATTGTATATAAACCATCTCGTTCATCCTTAGTTTGTACTTCTCTATACGTATTTGAGTGTTCGAATAATCGAATTGTTACTGTATATAAACCATCTCGTTCATCCTTAGTTTGTACTTCTCTATACATATTTGAGTGTTCGAATAATCGAATTATGAAATGATAATAGATCTGACCCTACAGTTTCTACCAATATCAAACCTCAATGTGTAAATACAGTAAACCCCGTCTAATGCGACCACTTAATGAATAAACATGGGTGTCTTTATAAGCATGTGGTTGCTTAATGGAGGACAAAAGTAATGCAGAAAGCTCCTATGGGAGCTTTCTGCATTACTTTTGTCCTGCATTAAGCTACCACCTGCATGTAGCACCTAGAATTATATCCCTTTTAGGTGGTCGCATTAGCGGTGTTTTATCATTGTAAAATTTTGTTAATAATATTCATAATACTATGAGTTCTTCATGAATATTCAAAAGTGAAAAGGTTATAATTATACACTTAAATCTCGGGTTGCGAGGTGTTATTGCATATATGCAATTCCCATATTTTCATAAGCATATGTAAATGAATCCTTAGTAGCATACCGAAATTATAATAAACGCATCTTAGGTAGATTTATAATGACATGCTACAAAGCACGTGAATTATTTTGCTCATATGTTATGTTGAACGAAATGGACATTCAGCCCTTTGAATGCGGGACATGCATACACTGGGATTTTCAATTTAAACTCATATCAGAGTGTTCATACAGAAGTCCTCTGATCAGCGTCTGCACTGTTTATCATTCAAATCATTTAGCAAGTTTAAGCCTTTCATGTCATGTGTTCTCTATAGTTAATCACTGATGGACTATTCCATCCTGAAAATTGAGCGATGTAAGAGTTCATATGACAGATATGTTAAACTATACTAGTACAGTAAACCTCCTATAAACCGGAATTCTAGTAGAGAAGAAAATTATATACAAAAGTTTAGGCAGGTGGCTGCTTAATGCTGGATGAAAGGCATGCAAAAAGCTCCTATAGATGAGCTTTCTGTATGACGTTCACCGTGCATTAGGCTGCCACCTGTCTCCAAGAGCTATATATGTATACCAAACTGAACGTCCGGTTTAGAAGGGTTTTACTGTATTCATTCATGTCATGGATGCCTACTACATTGTATATGAAACAGACATAATATAATGTGTTCTGTTGGTGTTTTGGGGTGCGTGCGTGCATGTGTATGTTTTAAGGTTTTGATTTAAAGAGATGGTCCCTACAATAAACGCATATTTTTAATAAAATCATACAACAAAGTGTTGGTTATGTTGAATGATTCATATAAAGATTGTCAATTTGAACTGATATCGAACATGTATTTGTGAAACAAAATAAACCGTTTTCGTTGAACTTATAATTTTTTGTTGTAGTCTACAAAAAATAGTATCGGCCTAGATCGAATAGTTACCAAACTAAACCGTAACCCGAATAAATACTAATGCATGTACATCAGCGAATAAGAGTTGTGTCGTGTCCTTCGATATCAAACACATAAAACTTTTAAATTAAATAACACAGGAGTGGTGGTATTGTCTATACCACAGCACCCTCACAGACATGTGTTACTTATCCGGTTTATATATTACACAATATGCTATATAATGTAATAATAATAATAATAATAATAATCTTTATTTCCTCCAGATCAGGAGAGCATAGAAACATTTCACATACATTCACAGCAAACAAGTACAATTTCCAATGATATTTACAGTACAATGAACACTGAACAAAAACATGAAGACGATGACAAGTTACAATAATTACAATGGTAATGATGAGAATGATGATAACGATGATGATGAATGCTGATGGTGATAATTATGACGATGATGATGACGGTAGCTTCAATGACTGCAAACGACTATGTAATGATGAAGACTAGATTTATGACGATGATGATGATGATAATGATGATGATGATGTTGGCGAACTTTATACCAACGCAAAATGAACAACACAATATGTGTTATAACTATAGTATAGACGCCATGTGCCATTACTCTGTCGAAACGAAACACAGAGAGACAGCTAACGTCCTTAATCCTATCCTTAGTGAATATTTCCACATGAGTCCCTCACCTCATGAGTATTGGACAACTACTCCCTTTTATTTAAGGCAAAATACTAGACTGACGGATAAAATCTATATAATCACATCAACAAGCATTATGCCCTGATCGGACGGCTCCTATTGTAGTCGTCTGACCTGAGATTATTCTGTTTTTACAGATATGAAAATATCATTATGTAAAGTAAAGGGTTAAACAAACACAACATTGACTCTAAAGTAAATGTATACAATATTTTCCATCGGTGGGAACTAACATAACATAATTACTGTGAATTAAATAGACACTATGCTTCCGATGATGAAGTTTAAACTGAGATATACAACGTCGACTGGCAGGTTAATATACTGATTACTTCAAATTGAAAGAAATTCAGCTTATCTAGAAACAAAATGCCCCCTATTCCTTGCAGCCAAAGTTTAGGACATTAAAACAAAATGATCCAACAATCCGTAGACAGGTTGTGTCTAGACCAAAATATAAAAAATGTCGTAGTCCAGACAAAAGATGGATCAGTTGCATACGTGGGGTACATGATATAAGTTTGTGAAATATATCGTTGCCAAAGACACGATGGATATTATTCCACAATCTAGACCTTGTACAAATAGTATGCTCACAAAACAGCGCCATGTGAAGTGCGATTTCATCTGTTAATTTACCACATCGTTTACAACGAGAAACGTATGTCCTAGCGAAAAGTAAATGGGTAAATCTCACAGCAGCCTGTGAAAATTCTAGAAAATTTCGATCCGATTTACTTAATAGCCAAAATTGAGTAGGTCTAATCTCCTTACAAGACTGAATAAGTATATACTCCTTGAGTATGTTATCAGATAAAATACGAGACTGTGCTAAGGACAGTTGCATTACGTTAATGTTATTGTTGACTATTGTCTTCCATATGGACTTTGCCGGGAATATTCCAGTTCTACAGTACTTATCTAGAACTTTAAGCAGTCCATATTTGCCACATATTCTGTGTATGTCCGGTATGAAACCTATAGTTTTACTGCAGAAATTAAAGTAATAGCAGAGTCTGTGATTGAACAGTTTCTTTACAATACAATCGCTGTCCATTCTGCATAACTGCCCGAAAAATATCAATTTTCTTTTATCAATTTCGGCCTCAATCGGCAGCATGCCTAGAGAACTTAAAACAATATCTGTCCTACTAGATTTTGGCAAGCATTGGATCCACTTCACACAGACGCGGTGAGCAATTTCAAGTGTCAAAATATCATCTTTGCTTAAGTCTGACCACAGTTCACAGCCATACAAGGCTTTTGGAAGGACGATGGTCTGATACAGATGTCTGGCTGAGAAGGGATGGATACCATTTTCATATATACCACAGTTAACAATACTCAAAAACGTTTTTCTAATTTTACTCGCGCATTCTCTTACTAACTGTGAAAGGTCCCCATCATTATTAAATAAAACACCCAGGTGAGTGTATGAGCCACGTTCACAAACATTGTCATTTCCTAATAACCAAGGCCGGTCGTTAATAGATTTGCCGGAAGTTTTCTCTTTTGTAACTACTACCGCTGATTTCAAAGCATTATATTTATACCGGTATGTACATCCATATTCATAACATGTATCCATTAGTTTCTGTAACCCAGCTCTCGATAAAGATAATAAAACCATGTCGTCCGCTGAAGTGGGGCAACTGCAGTTAAGGTCATATACAGTTAAGCCGTTAGAGCTGCTTACCAATTTATTCATCAAATCATTTATAAATATGAGATATAACCGTGGACTGATTACCCCACCCTGCCTGGTACCCTGCAGAACTGGGAACCAATTGGAAGTATATCCATTACTTCTTACCCTACTCTGCATATTCTGGTATAGGTCATATATTGCCATAAATAGCGGTAACTTAATACCTGTGTTATACAACTTTACCATTAGAGCGTCATGCCAAACTGTGTCAAATGCTTGCCGAACATCTAGAAAGCATGCATACAGTCTACTTCCATTCTCTTTTACAAAGTTATTGCACTCCCGAAATATATAAGATGTCATTAGACAACCCATTCCCTCTCTAAATCCACCTTGAAGATCGTTTACTACATAACTACATTCCTTCATGCGAGACAGCAAAACAGATTCATATAACTTCAAAACAACAGATGAGAGTGTGATGGCCCTGTAATTACTGGGATCATTGTGAGATTTATTTCCGCCTTTATGTAACACGATAATATCACCTTTCTTCATATTTGTCGGGCAGTAAGAAAATTGTAACATAGCAGTAAAGAGTTTAGCGCATAGACGGTACATAACATTTCCCCCAAACTTAAAATTTTCGTAAAAGCATCCGTCCGGCCCACTTGCTTTGTTCCTCTTAGCCTTGTCGCATACCTTCTTAACTTCGTCAATGGAAATAAATACATCACTGTCAATATAATTAATATTAGAAATATATTCCTTGACACTATCTAATTCTCTGCTAATTTGCATCTTGTAAGAGTCGTTATAAGCATCATTTTCAGAAGGCGTGTACAGTTCCTTAAAATACTGTGCCCAGTTACCATTTATCAAATACGGTTCCCTGTACGTGACGTCATTAAAAATTAACTCATTCCCTACAGCAGACCGTGATCTAGTGCGTCGACGCTTTATATATTTCCAAAAAACTTTCGAGTCTACTTCGGCGCACCTGTCTATTTCTTCATGGAAATTAGAAATATACTGCAATACCTTTCTGCGGTGAATTTTTCTCAGTGCGCGTTTGGCATCTTTGTACTCTAGATAAGTTACATGATCATTACCACGTGGTTTGCCACTGAGAATCCACAGTCGTCGCTTGACCTTTGACACTTTAGAAGCAGCCTTTAGCTCATCATCCCAGTATGGCTTTAAAAAATGTCTGAATCTTGATTTCGGGAAGCATGCTTCATTGGCATCATTAACAATGGAAACAACGAAACGGTACAAACTATCAATTTGGGGTTTACACTGTATGTCTCTATCCAACTCAGCAGCGCACTGTGAATTTGAAAGCAGGTACGACTGATAGTTATCAATGTGCTGTCGAGTTACCTTTGACCAATTTATTCGCGGACAATCACTATTTACCGGAGGCTCAAAATTAAGTATGGGTACACTAACGGTGCATGTTATCGGGCGATGACTGGACACATTCAAAGCATCATCATGTGGTATCTTGCAATTAAGAAACATATCGATTTTCTCGCTGGGTACCAGTATGTGATCAATGGTAGACCCCACGTTGCCATTGTAACTAAAGTTAGTGCTTACATTACCTAAAACAGTGACATTCAGAGACACAATATTATTCCTTCCCAACATTTCAGAAAAGTATGAATTCCGTTTAGTATTACTGCTGACATTTGCATTCATGTCTCCCATAACAAGAACAAAGCCTTTCTGGCTGTATTTAAAGACCAAGTTTTCTATCGTATCTACATATCTCCTGAATAAATCTGTCCCATGATTTGTGCATGGCATATACACCTGAAATAAATAGAACATATTCCCAGGGTTAATTTGAAACTGAATGCCAATTATCCGATCGTCATCAAGTTCGAGCGGGGTGATCATACTATCTAACGCGCGTTTCCATAGTATGCACACCCCACCTTTACCGACCTTTCTCCTACTAGGTAACGACAAACTACTATCCGAAACTGCATGACAGCGATACATATTATCTATCGAGTCTAAAAAATGTAGATTATGTTCGCTCAACCAGTGTTCTGAGATACCACAGACATCAACGCTATTACTATTTAGAACATCACACAAATACGATGAGCTGGACATAATGCCAGTAGCATTCCATGTCATAAGATTAATATTCATACAAATATAAAGTACGGTTTATACTGGAGAAATTTCCGCCTACACATATATACATTGCAACTATTTTGTTCTGAATGGAGTAGTACATACATGACAAGTGGCATAAACCACAACAAGACTGTAACAGTGCATTGTCCAAATGCACTATCCAGTGGAAGGCAAGTAGCACACATATGTCGTTACAGCACAGTTTAGATTCCGATCGAGCAATGTCCAACGAGTCACTTGATCTGGATCTACACCGATTGTCTAACAACAGACAACAGAAAACAACAGCATATACAGGGTTGCCGAAATAACTTAGACAACTGACAATAATAACCATGCTGCACGTGCTACTTGTACTGTTCCCAATCAATATGAGAACAGAACGAACAATAAACAGCGGGTCGCTTAACCCGCACCCACACTGACCTGCATGCAGCGTCGCAAAACCCATTGAACAATAAATTACACTTAGGTACACAACAATTTTATCTGTGTAACCTAACACAATGATACGGGTACACAGTGCAGATACAGATCGAGCAGTGCCGCTCGGCCCACGTGATCTGGATCCACACAGACTAACAAAGCAGCTGGCGTGCAGTAATGCAAAACATACCAAACTATAACTTATATCTAAGTACATAACACTCTGATCTGTGCAATAAAAAACTATGAAGTGGGTACACAGTGCAGATCCTGATCGAGCAGTATCACACATGTCACGTGATCTTGATCCAGACCGGCTATCACAGCAACCTTTATTCAGCGTAGCAAAGTACACTAAGCGATAAAATACATATGAGTATATGTCACCTGGACGTTTGAATTCAACATATACGCCGTGGACACACAGTGTGCATCCTGATCGAGCAACATCACACGGGTCACGTGATCTGGATACACATTTGTCGTCCAGACGATTACCGAACAGTATCACACAATGCAGGAGACAATACATAACTTCTAAGTACACCATCACCTGGAATGTACATTCAAACACTATAGCAGTCAGTGTAACCAGTGTAGACCCTGTTCGGGACAAGCCAGACAGGTACCTCGATCTCGAGATACACCGGTTAATCCACCTATTTTTCGGTACAGCAAAATAATCAGTGTAATCTAACACAATGATATGGGTACACAGTGCAGATACAGATCGAGCAGTGCCGCTCGGCCCACGTGATCTGGATCCACACAGACTAACAAAGCAGCTGGCGTGCAGTAATGCAAAACATACCAAACTATAACTTATATCTAAGTACATAACACTCTGATCTGTGCAATAAAAAACTTTTAGATTGAAAATGAAATCAGTAGGCCTACATAGTATAGATCTACCTTTCTTATCCAAATAAGAATGATACTCTTTTATACAGATGGCTGTAAGCTGTCATCTGTCGTAGAGACAGATACTGGTACGTACATGTATGTGAGTGTTTGGGTAAGTGTGGTTGTACTGTATCATGAGTCAACATGCATGTTGTTCCTCGGCAACCTTTTACATGATGAATATTCATATAGAAATAATGACATCATAGATATAATATTGGCTGATTTTATAATGGCATTATATAGCCATATGTTAGGCCATGTGAGAAACTGTAGAATTTCATTAGCTAACAGAGTAGACCCTGGTAAATGTGAACTAGAAACTGACAAGACAATGAATAATGCGATCTCTCCTCCGGAAGAAAGATATCACGGATTTATCGGAAGCGTGTTTGAGGTTTATAGTTATCACGGTGAAGCTGAATATACACGGTAGTATTAAAATCAGGTAGTTGCTTAATGCAGGACAAACGTATTTCTGCAATAAACCATCCTGCATTACGATTCTCCCTGGCTTTTACAGTACTGTTAGTAACATCTTTTCGCTGATCGTTGAAGAGAGATTGTACTGAATACGATTGTACTGCATCACATAAAATGTTTAGCAGACGACATATTTGAAGGCGGTGACAAATTCTATCCTATACACGCCAAGAAACAACTGTCGTCTGCATCAATTTTCTAGCAGTTTGGATCCTGATGAAACGCCGAGCTTGCAAACAGAGTAGAACCAGATCAGATCAGGAGCTTATGAGATGACAATAGATCTGACTCTACAGTATTTACCAATAGAATATAATAAATATTTATGATGTCATTCTTTCTTACATAAGTATTCGACAGGGGATGGATTCACCTATAATTTCATATCCTTTGTATCGTTAATACGGGTTACAACCTTTACTCTGGTGACACATCGCGCGTGAGGAAGGGGCTATCTTTATACCTTATTCGACTTTTGATAACCAGTGTAACATGATACTTTCTATACACTGAGTAATAAATACCCAGCCCAAATTCTTAAGGTGTTTTGAGCGGTAACCTTTCAACCATACATCTCTATAATACAGACGAGCCTGTGGTTAAACCTTACCCAGTTCAAAAACTAGTGCCTGCTCATTTTTTGAATATTTTCAGTTTTTGACTACGTACGACTCGATTAAACTACATGTATTGAGAAACTATAGACCGAATGTCAAACAGCTTGGGTCTTGATGAGACGCCGAGTTACTCGGCGTCTCATCTGGACCCAAGCTGTTTGCAAATGCGAATGAGGTCGTGGATAGCAAGATGAGTGTTAAAATGTGTCTGTGTACACTGTACACATAGTCCACTCTAAATATCCTAGCGCACCTATATATATGCTGAGATATCCATCTTGTGCTCGGGTATATGCTGGTTAAATTAGGTTAAACAACCGGGTCAACTCAAAGTAACACATACAGATCTGGTTTCCCGGTAGCACTTACCGGTAGTAGTTAGCCGATTACGGACATTAGTCAACGTTACAAATACACACCTTAAGGCACTCAGTGAAAAAGTTTCAAACAATGTATTAGTGTAGCCATCAAGCAGACAAAAACTGCTGTTATGGTTATCGGAGATAAATTCCAGTGGTATTGTTATACGGGTGTAAGACAACTATAAAACAGAGAGCGAATAGACCGGGCTGTCAGTTGATATGTTATCGTGGAGGGTTAAACTTCAACTATGGAACACATACATGTTGTGCGTTAACTCAGTCAATACTTTTACTTAGTGCGAAGTGTTTAAGGAAATTTATATCTTGTTAACCTTCTCTGTGCGAGCGTCTGTGTGTGTTTTCAACAAATATCAGATATATATAAGATAGATATAGCAGGTTTTGCACGATGCCGCAACTGGTGGCATTCAAAAGAAACTGGAGTATTGGCAGTGATGATTTCGTTTTCTCCAGTTTTCTGGACTGGCTCATCCGAACAGTATGGTACGTGACCTATACATTTAACCTTTAGCCTCGTGAATATCCATGTATGGAATCATGATATGATGAATATTAATTACCTGAATTTTTATAACTGCAAATGACCACAGGCTATTATGGCTTATAAAATTCCTTAAGCAAACGGAATATACTCTAATCATAGGCCGTCTGATACATGTCTACTCTGTTTGCAAATACATTTAAAGGCGTTTCTATTAGATAAAGGTTTAATTGAATTTACAGACACGACGGTGTACTATAACACCTGAAAGGCTTATCCTTGTATCAGATAAAAACCAGTAATAACCTATCTTTATCAGGGTCTGCTCTGTTTGTTTATGAAACTATAATAGATCTGATTCTACAGTTTCCACCAAAACCACACTTTCACATGTACATGTCTAGCTAACAAATATTCTTATGCCATTATTTATTACATGAATCATAGACATATACATACATGAATATGCGATAGGGACCGTAAACCTTATCGTAACGTCTGTGTTCTTGCACTGGCCCTTATCATGCATCACGTATTTTCAAACGGTTTATTTCAATTTCGTCTACTGTAATTAATTCCCATTTCGTCTACTCTAATTTTTTACCGTTTCCCATTTCGTCTACTGTTATAATTAAGTTATATTTACTCAGTTGTTTTATTAATATCATACAAGATTCGGACATTTTAGGATTTTTATGTGTTGTCTTCAACTTTTATCTCTCTCTTTTTTATTTAAATATTTAAGATGCTTTAGAAAACAACATATGCAACAGACCAACAGAAAGAATGCAACAGAAAAATCTTAATCCACAATGGTATATTTGAGACCTATCACTGTTAGGGAGCCATTGCATAATCATGTTTTCACAGTTTTCTTAAGCATTAACATGACGACTTATATCAGAGACATATACATACATGTTTGTATATGTCTCTGCTTATATCAGTTGGGTTGGACCCAGATCAAAAGTTTATATGATGATCATTTTCCTTGATTGGCTGAAGTAGTTTCTTCTTCATGTTTTTTCATTGTATTTTTGCAACCCATTAGAGAGAGGTTAAAGGTTAGCCTCCGCTAGAAATCTGTTACTGACAGGTTTGACTTCTCTAAACATACTCCTACAGAAAACGGTTTTACATTTTTGCCTCCATGTTATTAGTTAAGATCTAGATCAGTGCATCACATACATTTTTGGTCAAATGTATTCATTTAGAAATTACAAAAAAAGAAATTCCATGTACAATTTGTTATGGGCAGATGTATTCAGTAATTAGTAATGGATCCAAATCAATAGTTTGGGTCAAGATCATTTCACTATTCAATGTCAAAAGAAATATTCTAACTTGATACTAAAAAGTCCTAAAATGCATAAATCGTGCCTGATGTGAAGATAATATTGATCAAAGACATGAAAAATATAAGCAGTAGACGAAATGGGTATAAAATTAGGAGTAGACGAAATTGGAACAATTGCCAAAATAGTAGACGAAATGGGAAGTAGACGAAACGGGAAGTTACCTTTCAAACTCTTTTCTGTGGCAAGTTTACTTACTTCTGATTCGTTCAAGCTTGAGACACTTTTGTCTGAGTGTCTGTCTGTCTGCCTGGATGTCTGTTTTTCTGGATGTCTGGATGCCTGTCTGTCTTGGTGTCTGTCTGGATGTCTGTCTGGATGTCTGTCTGTCTGGATGCCTGTCTTTTTGTCGATCTCTCTCTGTCGATCTCTCTCTCTGTCTGTCGATCTCTCTCTCTGTCTGTCGATCATCTCTCTCTCTGTCTGTCGATCTCTCTCCCTGTCTGTCGATCTGTCTCACTGTCTCTTTATGCATGTCTCTCTTTCTCTCTCTCTATTTCTCCGACCATATCTCAATCTCTCCCTCTCACACTGTCGAGCATAACGCCAGAGAGTCCTTTCACTTCTTCCTTTCATATTTTCTTCTTTCATTCCTCATACATATATACGTATGTATTTACATGGCGTGATCGCTGGCTATAGGGGTAAACATAAGTACCGTTGTGGCTAATGATTCGACATATATAACGTGTGTGATCTATCAGTTACGCTTGCCTACTCTGAACTAACCCTTTGGCAAGCTGGGGATACATAACATTTCAAGCAGTATAGATCAAGATGAAGTTGGCGCCTCACTTGAATGAAACCTGTTTAACATTCTAGTGACGGCCCTGAAAAAATGAAGGGGAAATTGTTTTAGACTTTATGCAGATGACATTTTTGTTCAAACAACTATCTTCACAGCATGCTAAAGGTATACTTGAACACGGATTAATTAATTTTAACGACCCGTGCTTTCTTCTATATGTTGTTTATATAACCTCAGTTGTTATACCGCTTTGAAAAAGTGCTTAATTTTGGATCTGTTGCTAGTTTGACTACTTTCGATCCTGTCAGATTTTGAGCAACTATTGACCGAGTGTCAAACCGTGTTAACCCTTCGCTTGCTGAATTTTAAAATACATATCTCCTTTTTTACCCATGTCCTGTTGTATAATTACATATATCTTCACTGTGTACATGTATTTCGCTGTGCAATGACTGCTCCGGAGTGCACTGGTTGCGCAATCAATTTGTAAATAGTGCAGACCCTGATGAGACAGCTCCTGCAGGAGCTGTCTAATCTGGGTCTTCACTATTTACAGGTAGGTATATTGACGTGAATAGCAAGCGAAGGGTTAACTGTTTGCAAGTATGAGTCTTATCGCGAAACGCGAGATAAGTGATAAGAACTAGCAGGTAACATTCGTTGTTAAGGGTCTCTGTTAGACTAAATTTAAATAAAGTTTTCCTTATATAGTATTTGGAGGCTTTTCGACGAAACGCGCGTACGGTAAACCCCCTCTAAACCGGAATTCTAGTAGAGAAGAATTAAGATACGTTTAGGCAGATGGGTGCTTAATGCAGGGTGAAAGTCACGCAGAAAGTTCCATGTTAAGCTGCCACCTGCCTCCAAGACAGATATTTATACGAAATTGAACGTCCGGTTTAGAGGTGTTTTACTGTAATAATGATCTATATGAAGTAAACAAACTAAGTCAAACGCTTTACGTACCGAGGATGTATAAGCCCTTCCCATTTGGTAAAAATGATGTCTTCTCAAAATCGGATCTGCTCATATTTATTTTTACTAACTTCCGATTTGAGAACCTACTGACCCAGTGTCAAACAGCTAGGATCCAGATCAGCCGCAGAGTTACTCTTCTCATCTGGATCTAGGCTGTTTGGAAATACGGGCCAGGTCGAGATAAGAGTTAACCTTCTCCTTCATATAAACGTGTTTTCAGTTTTCACGCATCTGCAAACAGAGTAGACCCTGATCATACGACTCCTATTCCACCTTCGGTATTTCACAATAACTATTTTGTTCATAAATACATGAAACAGGGAAAAAGTAAGGTCTGCCAGGTCTCGCTTAGCGTGAAAAAGATTAAATCCTACTACAATGGATCCTTACATAAGCAGTACTATCAGAGGTAAGTCTAAGTCAACATGTTCTACATTGTTTAGGTAACAGGTATTGTTTTCAAAAGACGTCGGTTGTGTCAATAGGGCAACACAATTTACCCTTCGCTTGCTGAATTTTAAAACACATTTCTCCTTCTTTACCCAAGCCCTGTTGTATAATTACATATATCTTCACTGTGTACAAGTATTTGGCTGTGCAATCACTGCTGTGGATAGTACTGGTTGCACAATCAACTTGTAAATAGTACAGACCCTGATGAGACAGCTCCTGCAGGAGCTGTCTCATCTGGGCCTTCACTATTTACAGGTAGGTATATTGACGTGAATAGTAAGCGAAGGGTTAAAACCATTTCTATGCGAGACACATGTCATTAATGTCCTTTGCTAAAAGTATATACCCAGATAAGACGGCTCCCAGAGCAGCCCTGTCATTATCATACGGTCTACATTGTTTATCATGTTACAGTTTTCTTTAAAAAACTATTCATGACTATATTCGGTAAACCCTCCCTAAACCAAACACTGGAATGAACATCAGATACGGTGTATAAGACAGAGCTCAATGCAGGAACTTTCTGCATGCCTTTCACCCTGCATTTAGCAGCCACATGCCTTAACATATGTCAGATCTCGTTTTTCTTACTAATTTTGTTTTAGAGAGCCATTGCAGATCTCAGATCTCGTTTGTCTTATTAAATTTCGGTTTAGAGAGCCTAACAGATCTCAATTATTTTTGTTTTTCTTTCTAAAGTTCGTTTTAAAGAGCCTGAACAGCTCCCAGTTCTTGGTTTTATTACTAAATTTCGTTTTATAGAGCTTTACTCAGATCCTAATTCTTTTTGTTTTTCTTAATAAAGTTCGAATTAGAGAGCCTTAACTCATTCCCTGATATTGACGACTTTTGACGACTCTGTAAAAGTCACTTTGTAAAATCATTGTGATAAATAGAGCATTTGCTCCTATAGGAGCAAATGCTCTATTTATCACAATGGTTTCAAACTACAAAAATTCTAAATTTAAAGTTCTAAAGCAGACCAGTGGCAGCTTGATGCAGAAAGAAAGTAATGAACAAAACTTCGTCAAGTACTTCGATGCTGGATACAAATCGTTAGACACCGATGGTGGTTTTGAAGTAAATTGGAGAGGAAAACGTCAGCGTTTAACCCTTTACTCCATAAATATGCATGTAAGAAATAATGACATCATGAATATCAATTAAATAATTGTTTATGCAGACACTTGACAACGGGAAGTTTAGAGCATAACAAAAACTATAGAATCAGATCAATATACTGTACTTCCATAAGCAAACAGAGCAGAGTCTGATCAGACAGCACCTACAGGAGCTGTCTGATCTGGGTCTGATCTGATTGCAAAGGTATATTTATGGCGTAAAGTGTTAAGCGGACGGTAGCTTTTGCAGAGGACAGTTTATAGATAAGTAGACTGAAGAATATCCGATCGGATACACAGCTCTTTATACGTCAGCGGCGAATTTGTGACAACTTCTGTAACCAGTTTGAATACAGATGAGACGCCGAGTTACTCGACGTCCGACCAGAACCCAAATTGTTTGACATTCTTGCTCTGTGCACATTTCTGAGGAGAAATTGAAGAAGACATAACTTTTAGAATTGTAGCTTACGACATGTTTTGCAGACTGAAAGTTACAAACATTATGAGTGAACCCTTCTCTTGGTAAGCTCCCCCTGACTGACATTGGCAAACTGCTTCTAATCTACGAGATGCCGAGTGACTCGGAAGTCTTGTCAGAATTCATGTCATTTGACATTCAATCAATAGATTTAAAAGCTTTAATGAACCGAAAGTAAATATAAGACTTCAACTATACGTTGTAACAGATCATGATTTTAGCAGATTTTATTCTTTCAGCAATATACGGGTTAATACTTAACCCTTCCCTCATATAAACGTGTTTTCACGCATTTGCAAACAGAGTAGACCCAGATCAGACGGCTCATAGAGGAGCCGTCTGATCAGGGTCTGCTCTGTTTGATAATAGAATTTGACAGATCTGTTTCTTTGATTTATAAAATGTGTACAATGTTCCACCTCCCATACTTCTTTATAACTATGTTTGTTAATGAATATTCAGTAGGTATTGATTTTTGGCCTAAATACAGAACAGGGAAAGGGTTAAGCTACACATGCGTGTAATTGTTACATACCATAGTAGATCTAGTTTGTGTCCAATGTTAAACTACATACATACTACATGTATGTACATAGGCCTTACATACATATGCGTAACATGATTAACCCTTCTCATGCTGAACAAAATAATGGCTGCTCAAATTGTGATCTGCTGAAATATTTACCGAAAATATCATTTTCGATGAAGCCTTTGAGCAATATGTGAGAGAATGTCAAACAGTGTAGATCCTGATTAGACGTCATTCAAGTCTTGCTTAACCCTTCGCTTGCTATTCACGTCAATATACCTACCTGTAAATAGTGAAGACCCAGATGAGACAGCTCCTGCAGGAGCTGTCTCATCAGGGTCTGCACTATTTACAAGTTGATTGTGCAACCAGTGCACTCCACAGCAGTGATTGCACAGCGAAATACTTGTACACAGTGAAGATATATGTAATTATACAACAGGGCATGGGTAAAGAAGGAGAAATGTATTTTAAAATTCAGCAAGAGAAGGGTTAAGGTGAGACAGAGTTAACCCTTTCTCTGTTCAATATTCATGTAAGAAATTATGACAACATGAATCTTTATTACCTGAATTTTTATAATGGCATATGTACAAAGGACATTTTAGCTCATGCAGAAACTGTAAAATCATATCTATGTTATACCATAAGCAAACAGAGTAGGCCCTGTATGAGCCGTCTGATCTGGGTCTACTCTGTTTGCAAATGCGCGAAAAGGCGTTTATATGAGAGAAGGGGTTAAGCGAATATGTTAAACCTTTAACAGGCTAAGCAAAGTTTCTATAACAGAACATTTAAGTTTCCTTATCAGTTCTCAAGAAACATATTTCCCATTTCTTTTCTATAATAAGAAAACGATCGATGTATAGAATGTTTCTATCCTTTGACCAGCGTCACATCGGGATAATTTTATACACGTTGTGTAAAATGCATCGGGTATTCGTCCATTCCTTACTAAATGCAACACGCTCTCAGCCGTCAAATTTCGTTCAGAATAAATATTTAACCCCTTTGCCAATTCCAATTTTATTTCAAAATAATACAAAGTCTCGCTTTATGCAAGAAGCATTTACATCTATTATACAGTACATGTATACAGTAAATACAGTCACATGGTCACAATGAAGGAAAACGGCTACTTTCATGTAGCCGCAGATTACTGAATAGTGAATAATAATCAATTGTGTTTTATATAATATATTGTCAGCAAAATGTCTGTATTACTCCTATGGCCTTAGTAACACAATAAAATTCTTCCGTTTCACCACAAAGGATCCTTGATTCACCACAAAGGATCCTTGAAACAGCAACCATTTCAGTCAGATGGTCCTAGTTATACAATAACCCTTCTAGACTCACACTGGACACCTTATCCCCAATCTTGTTAAATATTCATGTAAGAAATAAAGACATCATGAATACTTATAAGCTGATATTTTATAATCGCATATGCACACAGATATCCAATTTCTAACCTGGATATTTTCTCAAATTCACAGCTTATTGCAGGCCTAAAGTTCGGGCACTTTCACTTTCGTCAGAGACATATAAACAGAGATAAGACGTAAAGAAAGTTTTCTTTATCTTTTTCCATCAAACAATCTTTACTAATTAAGCCGCGCCCTTGATTTAAACGGTTGTCATAAGCGTACTGTCCGTCGGTTCCGCAACAGCTTAGTCATTTCCTCGGCTTTGATGATCCTTCCGTTGCGGTATTAAATTTTTTATTAGCCCTAATATTTTCATTTCCAAAATACAAACAATTCTACACCGAAAAAAATATGTCGACCTGTTTCCAACTATATAAAATTGTATTATTCCATACATGATGTTTTTATATTAAAAATCACTGCAATTCTTGATAAATCAGCCCAAATCCAATGCCAGCGTTCCATATATACCGCGGGGCCTTCAGGCTCCCGCGCAATGAATCCACAGGGCTAATAGCAGCCTGTACAGTAAAGTCACTCTAATACGACCAATCAAAAGAAGTCAGATTGTGGATTTTTAAAACAGCTGGTAGTAGGACAAGTTTAATACAGAAAACTCCTATTGGAGAATTAAGCAATCACCAACTTTTTAAGTCTCACATGTTAATACATTATTATTATTGTTGTTATTGTTTTTATCATTATTATTATTATTGTTATTATTATTATTATTATTATTATTATTATTATTATTACTATTATTATTATTATTATTAGAGAGAGAGAGAGAGAGAGAGAAAGAAAGAAAATGCGAAAGATACAGAGGTTAACACACAAACAGGTGGACGAGTCGACAAAAAGAGAGGACGGTAGATAGACAAAAATCTGAGCGGACATGTAATGTATCCGACATAACTTTTTTGAAGCAAATTTGCAGACCCTGATTAGAGGGCTCCTTCGGGGCGCTCTGATTTATCTCTACATTGTTTGCATATGTTCCTTTTATGGACCCTAAGCATAAATAGTTTATACCAGTCCCTCATTCGGACTGGCACAGGTGAGTTCATGTATTATATATAAAGAAATATATTGTCTTTGAGGCACTAATTTGCAATTAAAGTAGAACCTGTCCTAAACGTCCATTCATGTATTGATCGTAGGAGTCTTTAAATCGCATGGTTGTTTAATGCAGGGCACAAATAATGCCGAAACTCCTATAGAGCTCCTATAAGAGCTTTATGCATTACTTTTGACCTTGATAAAGCTACTACCTGCATTACAGACCCATAATTAGACCTCTTTATTGTGGCCATATAGGCAGTTTCTACTGTATTCAGTGACATTTGAAAGCTAATGGAAAACTTACAAAGATAAATGTTCAAGCATGTCAGAAATCTGCTGATTTATTTATCATTCAAATGTATGATAATTGACAAGTTTGCAGGAAATCGTATATTTATGCTAGAAATGTACTTTGTTAATTGCTTAAAGTGACTGACTTGCACTTCAATGAATATTTTATTATTACAAATTGACTGCTGGTACAAAACACGTGTTACCATCCGAATCTAGCAGGCCATACATTACTGTTTGACATACAAAGCAATAAATGTACCAAATATTAGCGTTGATGTGATTGAAATACATTGTACAGTGTTACCTAAGACATTTTATACAAATTGGACAAGGGTCCATATTCTTAAAGTTTGACTGAGTTCTATTGAAGGAGAACTTTTCTGTCTATATACATGTATTTAGCCTAACAAGTTAGTATGATTTAGCCCTTTCCTTCATATAAAGGACTTTTCACGCATTTGCAAACATGGTAGACCAAGATCAGACGGCTCCTGTATAGGAGCCGTCTGATTTGATTAGGGTCTGCTATGTTTGCTTATTGTATAATATAGGTCGTATTCTAGTTTCTGCCTAATCTTCTGCCTAAGAGCAAAACTGTCATGTGTTTATATGCCATTATAAAAAATAATCTAATTACATGCATATCAATGATGTCATTATTTCTTGCATGAATATTGAACAGGGAAACCATCAAGGAGTACAGTTCTGTCTTATATAGCTAAAGGTGATAATAGCTGTCACTATAATCTTACTAAAAGTTTGAAAATAGTTTATCACTGTTTTTATAAAGTGTTCTTACATATGCTTTAAAATGTTAAGCAAAATATTGAAGTAGATTTATGTAATTTGCTATTCGATAGTGTTTAGTATATGTATTCATAGAAGTATATAATGATCTACAGTAAAAAAAAAACTCTAAACCGGACGTTCTATTTAGTATAAATATCGGTCTTGGAGACAGGTAGCAGCCTAATGCAGGATGAAGGTCATGCAGAAAACTCTTTTAGGAACTTTCTGCATGGCGTTCACCCTGCATTAAGCAGACCACTTAAAATATCTAATTTCTTTTCTACCAGAATTCTGGTTTAGATGGATTTTACTGCATTTAGGAAACCCAAGAAAGACATGTTTTTTATTATTTCTCTGCCAGACTTTATCTTCCCGCTACTCATTAGAAGTGCCTCTCATTCGCTTCTAAAAAATGCTTGAGCCTGAGTTCATTGTCAAGCATCTGATTGGTCAGATTCTGAGCTTGTTCAGAATCTGTTGAGTTAGATACTTGAGAATGATCTCAGACTTTGACTCAAAAGTTTTATAACCTTGGACCCAGGGCTTGACTGAGAAATAAGCGAGTTTGATAGATCGATGCTCCTGTTATCTACGGGCCTGTTTATGCCCAGTTTTAACTATTACCACTGATACATGTATCAGTACCGGAAAGCCCATTTAAAACGGACGTTAACATTAGTATAAATGCTGATCTTTCAGACAGGTGGCAGCTTAATACAAGTTGAAAGTCCTAAAGGAGCTTTCTGTCTGACTTTCACCCTGCATTAAGCATCAACCTGCCTAAAACTGTTCTTTGATAAAATTCCGATTTCGAAGGGTTTTACTGTATCTGCTACAAGCATTTTGTACTTTACCTTTTGTCTGCTGATACAAAAGCGATACAAAATGTCTTCTCATTCTGATTTCGAAGCAGACTTAACCCTTCTCTTGCTGAATTTTAAAATACATTTCTCCTTCTTTACCCATGCCCTGTTGTATAATTACATACATCTTCACTGTGTACAAGTATTTCGCTGTGCAATCACTGCTGTATAGTGCACTGGTTGCACAATCAACTTGTAAATAGTGCAGACCCTGGGTCTTCACTATTTACAGGTAGGTATATTGACGTGAATAGCAAGCGAAGGGTTAACACATGTATATCAAGACATAATCAGTGTCAAACAGTTTGGATCCTGTTGATATGCCAAAGTATTCGGAGTCTCATCAGGAGCCACACTTATTGCGAGGGTAAGAATAGATTCGCTTGCAGGAGGCTAATGATTTAGTCTTTCAGCAGTATATCTTAAACACATTTATGATAACGTTTTACAGAGCTACAGATAAAGGTGCGTACTCAAATACTCAACTCATTTCTCTACCGAATCCTATGTTGTGACGACTCTTTACAATCGTCTCTTCGAGACGATTCTAAAAGAGTAGTCACAGCATAGGGTTTGGTGGAGAGGTAAAGGAGTTATTCTTAAAAACGTTTTAATTTACGCATCTTATCTGGACATCTGGTATTACAAACAGTTTGTATTGGATGTGCTTATCAGCCCTTATTCTGCTGTGAATAAAAAGTATGTCTGCTCAAACTTGGATCTGATGCATTGTTGGCTCCTTAACCCTTTCTTCCATAGGCTATTTTTAGATCCACCCACTTTGAATAAATCTACCGCTAAGGCGCATTAACTAGAGAAAAGGAAATATTTTAGAATTTTGTAGTTTGAAACCATTGTGATAAATAGAGCATTTGCTCCTATAGGAGCAAATGCTCTATTTATCACAATGCTTTCATAAAGTGACTTTTACAGGGGCGTAGAAAGGCGTATTTATGGAGGAAAGGGTTAAGCTTTTACGAAACTGTTGGCCGAGTGTCAAACAACTTGGACCCTGATGGGATGCCGAACTACTCGGTGTTTACAACTTGGATCCTGGTGGGATGCCGAGCTACTCGGTGTTTACAACTTGGATCCTGGTGGGATGCCGAGCTACTCGGTGTTTCATCTGTATCAAAGCTGTTTGCAACTGCAATTTTGTCAGGCCACGGAAAGCGGAAGAATGGTAGTTTTATCTGATTTTCATAAAGATAGACGTTGTTATATACCATAATTACCCAAAGGAACAGTTTGATCAGGGTGTACACTGTTTGCTATTTTATATCAGTTTAGTTTAACGTTATCAAATCGTGCCAAGTTTAATTACGGTATACAGCGTTACAAACGGACGAAGTTCGACTTCTTAGTGTAAACAGTGTAAATCATCTTTCATTGCCTTCAAGAATTACACCGTCACCTGTTGCTTGTATTTATGTTCTGTGCACGTGCATACAATGTGTAAATATCGTCTGCTTCAATTTTTCATCTTCAGAATAAAACTTACGCTGTGAATTATCAAATTTTAATATAAGTATAAATGTAATAGCAAACAAACTCATTTATTATTGGAGTGTTAACTCATCGATGTATAGTGTCCCTAAAGCCTTTCTATATACCAGGGTCCATGCTTATAAAACGTTTAGTTGAGTCTGAGTTCGTTCTCAAGTTTTTGATTGGTCAGATTTGAGCCTTTGGCTCAAATCTGACCAATCAAAAGCTTGAGAACTCAAATCTGACCATTCAAAAGCTTGAGAACGAAACTCATACTCAACTAAAAGCTTTATAAGCATGGACCCAGATGAATATTCATGTAATAAATCAAGATATCTTGATTAACAGTTAGCTGAAAATTTATAATAGCACCATGAGAAAATGGAGCTTTTGACTGTGGCAGAAACTGTAGAATCAGATGTACAGTAGAACCTGTCTTAAGCGGCCATTCATTTATTGAACATAGGAGTCTTAAAAGACAGTCGGTTCCTAAATACAGGGAAAAGGTAATGCAAAAGCTCTTATAGGAGTTTACTATAATGATATGACACGGGCTTTAGCGAGTGTAATATTCATTAAAATAAACGAGTTTCATAAAAACAATTTTTAATTAACACGAATGTAAGATTCTTTTTATCACATAACCCTTAAAAGTGCCTTAAAAAGAGAAATAGACTTAATGATAATATCTGACGGCTGTTTCGGCCATTGTTTACAGTGTAGTTCAGCCAGATTCAAACTGCTCATTTGTATAGAAAATGCACTGGTGCATTTCCGCGATTTACGACACTGTTTCGGCACTCACACACGGCAGATTATGTGATAACATGAATGATACATGTTCTGTGAGATACTGTCGTATCTTTGTCATGCTGTTATCGAACTAAAACTACTAAAACTGTTAAATATCTCAGATTGTATTGTTCCTTGTTTATCTGTATAGCCAAGATATGACAGACGCCAGACTATAGCATTGATTAGACTAAACCTTCCTGTAACGTGCAATGACAACTATAACTAGCTTTCTAGATACCCTTTCATGCAGTCATCATCATGTTCTCGTCCGATCCTTGTCGTTAGCTCCTGTGGTGAGCTTTGTGATCGCCTGATGTCCGTCGTCCGTCAGCGTGCGTCGTCCACAATTTGAACCTTCAGAAATCATCTCCTCTGAATCTACAGGGTTCTCAGCTTTCATCTTTTCATCTTTCGTCCGCCTGCGGTACGGGAGGTCGTGGGTTCGATCCCCGACCGCGACAGACCAAAAGTCGTTAAAAGTTGGTACTACTAGCTCCCTTGTCTACGCTCGACATTAAAATAATAATAATAATAATAATCTTTATTTCCTCCAAATCAGGAGAGCATAGAAACATTTCACATACATTCACAGCAAACAAGTACAATTTCCAATGATATTTACAGTACAATGAACACTGAACAAAAACATGAAGACGATGACAAGTTACAATAATTACAATGGTAATGATGAGAATGATGATAACGATGATGATGAATGCTGATGGTGACAATTATGACGATGATGATGACGGTAGCTTCAATGACTGCGAACGACTATGTAATGATGAAGACTAGATTTATGACGATGATGATGATGATAATGATGATGATGATGTTGGCGAACTTTATACCAACGCAAAATGAACAACACAATATGTGTTATAACTATAGTATAGACGCCATGTGCCATTACTCTGTCGAAACGAAACACAGAGAGACAGCTAACGTCCTTAATCCTATCCTTAGTGAATATTTCCACATGAGTCCCTCACCTCATGAGTATCGGACAACTACTCCCTTTTATTTAAGGCAAAATACTAGACTGACGGATAAAATCTATATAATCACATCAACAAGCATTATGCCCTGATCGGACGGCTCCTATTGTAGTCGTCTGACCTGAGATTATTCTGTTTTTACAGATATGAAAATATCATTATGTAAAGTAAAGGGTTAAACCAACACAACATTGACTCTAAAGTAAATGTATACAATATTTTCCATCGACGGGAACTAACATAACATAATTACTGTGAATTGAATAGACACTATGCTTCCGATGATGAAGTTTAAACTGAGATATACAACGTCGACTGGCAGGTTAATTATACTGCTTACTTCAAATTGAAAGAAATTCAGCTTATCTAGAAACAAAATGCCCCCTATTCCTTGCAGCCAAAGTTTAGGACATTAAAACAAAATGATCCAACAATCCGTAGACAGGTTGTGTCTAGACCAAAATATAAAAAATGTCGTAGTCCAGACAAAAGATGGATCAGTTGCATACGTGGGGTACATGATATAAGTTTGTGAAATATATCGTTGCCAAAAACACGGTGGATATTATTCCACAATCTAGACCTTGTACAAATAGTATGCTCACAAAACAGCGCCATGTGAAGTGCGATTTCATCTGTTAATTTACCACATCGTTTACAACGAGAAACGTATGTCCTAGCGAAAAGTAAATGGGTAAATCTCACAGCAGCCTGTGAAAATTCTAGAAAATTTCGATCCGATTTACTTAATAGTCAAAATTGAGTAGGTCTAATCTCCTTACAAGACTGAATAAGTATATACTCCTTGAGTATGTTATCAGATAAAATACGAGACTGTGCTAAGGACAGTTGCATTATTTTAATGTTATTGCTGACTATTGTCTTCCATATGGACTTTGCCGGGAATATTCCAGTTCTACAGTACTTATCTAGAACTTTAAGCAGTCCATATTTGCCACATATTCTGTGTATGTCCGGTATGAAACCTATAGTTTTACTGCAGAAATAAAAGTAATAGCAGAGTCTGTGATTGAACAGTTTCTTTACAATACAATCGCTGTCCATTCTGCATAACTGCCCGAAAAATATCAATTTTCTTTTATCAATTTCGGCCTCAATCGGCAGCATGTCTAGAGAACTTAAAACAATATCTGTCCTACTAGATTTTGGCAAGCATTGGATCCACTTCACACAGACGCGGTGAGCAATTTCAAGTGTCAAAATATCATCTTTGCTTAAGTCTGACCACAGTTCACAGCCATACAAGGCTTTTGGAAGGACGATGGTCTGATACAGATGTCTGGCTGAGAAGGGATGGATACCATTTTCATATATACCACAGTTAACAATACTCAAAAACGTTTTCCTAATTTTACTCGAGCATTCTCTTACTAACTGTGAAAGGTCCCCATCATTATTAAATAAAACACCCAGGTGAGTGTATGAGCCACGTTCACAAACATTGTCATTTCCTAATAACCAAGGCCGGTCGTTAATAGATTTGCCGGAAGTTTTCTCATTTGTAACTACTACCGCTGATTTCAAAGCATTATATTTATACCGGTATGTACATCCATATTCATAACATGTATCCATTAGTTTCTGTAACCCAGCTCTCGATAAAGATAATAAAACCATGTCGTCCGCTGAAGTGGGGCAACTGCAGTTAAGGTCATATACAGTTAAGCCGTTAGAGCTGCTTACCAATTTATTCATCAAATCATTTATAAATATGAGATATAACCGTGGACTGATTACCCCACCCTGCCTGGTACCCTGCAGAACTGGGAACCAATTGGAAGTATATCCATTACTTCTTACCCTACTCTGCATATTCTGGTATAGGTCATATATTGCCATAAATAGCGGTAACTTAATACCTGTGTTATACAACTTTACCATTAGAGCGTCATGCCAAACTGTGTCAAATGCTTGCCGAACATCTAGAAAGCATGCATACAGTCTACTTCCATTCTCTTTTACAAAGTTACTGCACTCCCGAAATATATAAGATGTCATTAGACAACCCATTCCCTCTCTAAATCCACCTTGAAGATCGTTTACTACATAACTACATTCCTTCATGCGAGACAGCAAAACAGATTCATATAACTTCAAAACAACAGATGAGAGTGTGATGGCCCTGTAATTACTGGGATCATTGTGAGATTTATTTCCGCCTTTATGTAACACGATAATATCACCTTTCTTCATATCTGTCGGGCAGTAAGAAAATTGTAACATAGCAGTAAAGAGTTTAGCGCATAGACGGTACATAACATTTCCCCCAAACTTAAAATTTTCGTAAAAGCATCCGTCCGGCCCACTTGCTTTGTTCCTCTTAGCCTTGTCGCATACCTTCTTAACTTCGTCAATGGAAATAAATACATCACTGTCAATATAATTAATATTAGAAATATATTCCTTGACACTATCTAGTTCTCTGCTAATTTGCATCTTGTAAGAATCGTTAAAAGCATCATTTTCAGAAGGCGTGTACAGTTCCTTAAAATACTGTGCCCAGTTACCATTTATCAAATACGGTTCCCTGTACGTGACGTCATTAAAAATTAACTCATTCCCTACAGCAGACCGTGATCTAGTGCGTCGACGCTTTATATATTTCCAAAAAACTTTCGAGTCTACTTCGGCGCACCTGTCTATTTCTTCATGGAAATTAGAAATATACTGCAATACCTTTCTGCGGTGAATTTTTCTCAGTGCGCGTTTGGCATCTTTGTACTCTAGATAAGTTACATGATCATTACCACGCGGTTTGCCACTGAGAATCCACAGTCGTCGCTTGACCTTTGACACTTTAGAAGCTGCCTTTAGCTCATCATCCCAGTATGGCTTTAAAAAATGTCTGAATCTTGACTTCGGGAAGCATGCTTCATTGGCATCATTAACAATGGAAACAACGAAACGGTACAAACTATCAATTTGGGATCTACACTGTATGTCTCTATCCAACTCAGCAGCGCACTGTGAATTTGAAAGCAGGTACGACTGATAGTTATCAATGTGCTGTCGAGTTACCTTTGACCAATTTATTCGCGGACAATCACTATTTACCGGAGGCTCAAAATTAAGTATGGGTACACTAACGGTGCATGTTATCGGGCGATGACTGGACACATTCAAAGCATCATCATGTGGTATCTTGCAATTAAGAAACATATCGATTTTCTCGCTGGGTACCAGTATGTGATCAATGGTAGACCCCACGTTGCCATTGTAACTAAAGTTAGTGCTTACATTACCTAAAACAGTGACATTCAGAGACACAATATTATTCCTTCCCAACATTTCAGAAAAGTATGAATTCCGTTTAGTATTACTGCTGACATTTGCATTCATGTCTCCCATAACAAGAACAAAGCCTTTCTGGCTGTATTTAAAGACCAAGTTTTCTATCGTATCTACATATCTCCTGAATAAATCTGTCCCATGATTTGTGCATGGCATATACACCTGAAATAAATAGAACATATTCCCAGGGTTAATTTGAAACTGAATGCCAATTATCCGATCGTCATCAAGTTCGAGCGGGGTGATCATACTATCTAACGCGCGTTTCCATAGTATGCACACCCCACCTTTACCGACCTTTCTCCTACTAGGTAACGACAAACTACTATCCGAAACTGCATGACAGCGATACATATTATCTATCGAGTCTAAAAAATGTAGATTATGTTCGCTCAACCAGTGTTCTGAGATACCACAGACATCAACGCTATTACTATTTAGAACATCACACAGATACGATGAGCTGGACATAATGCCAGTAGCATTCCATGTCATAAGATTAATATTCATACAAATATAAAGTACGGTTTATACTGGAGAAATTTCCGCCTACACATATATACATTGCAACTATTTTGTTCTGAATGGAGTAGTACATACATGACAAGTGGCATAAACCACAACAAGACTGTAACAGTGCATTGTCCAAATGCACTATCCAGTGGAAGGCAAGTAGCACACATATGTCGTTACAGCACAGTTCAGATTCCGATCGAGCAATGTCCAACGAGTCACTTGATCTGGATCTACACCGATTGTCTAACAACAGACAACAGAAAACAACAGCATATACAGAGTTGCCGAAATAACTTAGACAACTGACAATAATAACCATGCTGCACGTGCTACTTGTACTGTTCCCAATCAATATGAGAACAGAACGAATAATAAACAGCGGGTCGCTTAACCCGCACCCACACTGACCTGCATGCAGCGTCGCAAAACCCATTGAACAATAAATTACACTTAGGTACACAACAATTTTATCTGTGTAATATAACACAATGATACGGGTACACAGTGCAGATCCAGATCGAGCAGTGCCGCTCGACCCACGTGATCTGGATCCACACAGACTCACAAAGCAGCTGGCGTGCAGTAATGCAAAACATACCAAACTATAACTTATATCTAAGTACATAACACTCTGATCTGTGCAATAAAAAACTATGAAGTGGGTACACAGTGCAGATCCTGACCGAGCAGTATCACACATGTCACGTGATCTTGATCCAGACCGGCTATCACAGCAACCTTTATTCAGCGTAGCAAAGTACACCAAGCGATAAAGTACATATAAGTATATGTCACCTGGACGTTTGAATTCAACATATACGCCGTGGACATACAGTGTGCATCCTGATCGAGCAACATCACACGGGTCACGTGATCTGGATACACATTTGTCGTCCAGACGATTACCGAACAGTATCACACAATGCAGGAGACAATACATAACTTCTAAGTACACCATCACCCGGAATGTACATTCAAACACTATAGCAGTCAGTGTAACCAGTGTAGACCCTGTTCGGGACAAGCCAGACAGGTACCTCGATCTCGATATACACCGATTAATCCACCTATTTTTCGGTACAGCAAAATAATCAGTGTAATCTAACACAATGATATGGGTACACAGTGCAGATACAGATCGAGCAGTGCCGCTCGGCCCACGTGATCTGGATCCACACAGACTATCACAGCAGCTTGCGTGCAGTAACGCAAAACATACCGAACAATAACTTATATCTAAGTACATAACACTCTGATCTGAGCAATAAAAAACTATGAAGTGGGTACACAGTGCAGATCCTGACCGAGCAGTATCACACATGTCACGTGATCTTGATCCAGACCGGCTATCACAGCAACCTTTATTCAGCGTAGCAAAGTACACTAAGCGATAAAATACATATAAGTATATGTCACCTGGACGTTTGAATTCAACATATACGCCGTGGACATACAGTGTGCATCCTGCTCGAGCAACATCACACGGGTCACGTGATCTGGATACACATTTGTCGTCCAGACGATTACCGAACAGTATCACACAATGCAGGAGACAATACATAACTTCTAAGTACACCATTACCTGAAATGTACATTCAAACACTGTAGCAGTCAGTGTAACCAGTGTAGACCCTGTTCGAGACAAGCCAGACAGGTACCTCGATCTCGATATACACCGATTAATCCAACTACCTTTCGGTAAAGCAAAATACATGTATGTATGTAAGATTCTTTTTATCACATAACCCTTAAAAGTGCCTTAAAAAGAGAAATAGACTTAATGATAATATCTGACGGCTGTTTCGGCCATTGTTTACAGTGTAGTTCAGCCAGATTCAAACTGCTCATTTGTATAGAAAATGCACTGGTGCATTTCCGCGATTTACGACACTGTTTCGGCACTCACACACGGCAGATTATGTGATAACATGAATGATACATGTTCTGTGAGATACTGTCGTATCTTTGTCATGCTGTTATCGAACTAAAACTACTAAAACTGTTAAATATCTCAGATTGTATTGTTCCTTGTTTATCTGTATAGCCAAGATATGACAGACGCCAGACTATAGCATTGATTAGACTAAACCTTCCTGTAACGTGCAATGACAACTATAACTAGCTTTCTAGATACCCTTTCATGCAGTCATCATCATGTTCTCGTCCGATCCTTGTCGTTAGCTCCTGTGGTGAGCTTTGTGATCGCCTGATGTCCGTCGTCCGTCAGCGTGCGTCGTCCACAATTTGAACCTTCAGAAATCATCTCCTCTGAATCTACAGGGTTCTCAGCTTTCATCTTTTCATCTTTCGTCCGCCTGCGGTACGGGAGGTCGTGGGTTCGATCCCCGACCGCGACAGACCAAAAGTCGTTAAAAGTTGGTACTACTAGCTCCCTTGTCTACGCTCGACATTAAAAGGGTAGTTCTATGACTGGTCGGCCCGGTGTCAGGATAATGTGACTGGGTGGGATACCCTTGCCATGTGCCCGCGGCAGGGGCATTCCATTGAGGCAGCACTATAACTTGTCTCAAGCGGGTGTCGTCTGCAAATAACTGAAATACTGTTGGTCGGACGTAAATCCCAACTCACTTATTCACTCACTCATCTTTGGCACATAGCATCATCTGTGGGTCCTCTACAAAAGTTATATAAAATATGTCCCTAGGATCAAAATTGGCCCCGCCCCAGGGGTGCCTTTTTTATAGAAACATATAGTGAAAACTTTGAGAATCTTCTCCTCTGAAACTGGAAGGTTCTGAGCTTTAATATTTGGCACATTGCATCATGTTCAGGTCTTCTACAAAAGTTATATAAATTATGCTCCTGTGCTCAAAATTGGCCCCGCCGCAGGGATGGCCAGTTTTCAATAGTAACATATAGTGAAAACTTTGAAAATCTCTGCAACTGGAATGTTCTCAGCTTTCATGTTTGGTACATAGCACCTTGTTCAGGTCCTCTACAAAAGTTATATAAATTATGCCCCTGGGGTCAATACTGGCCCCGCCCCAGGGGTGACAAGTTTTCAACAGAATCATACAGTGAACACTTTGAAAATCTTCTCCTCTGAAACTGGAAGGTTCTCAGCTTTCATATTTGGTACATAGCATCATGTTCAGGTCCTCTAAAAAGTTATATAAAATATGTCCCCGGAGTCAAAATTGCCCTGCCCCAGGGGTGGCCGGTTTTCTATAGAATCATATACATGTAGTGAAAACTTCTCGTCTAATTGTCTGGTGAGCGATAATAGGGCCATCAGGGCCCTCTTGGTATAGTGTCTTAGTCAACATAGCTCCACACTGTTGTAGTATCTTCCCTTGGAAATGGTTAAAACTATTACATGAGAGAGACATGTTTCTAAACAGAGTAGACAATCAGATGGCTCCTGTAGGAGCCTTCTGATCAATGTCAGCTCTGTTCACTAATGAAATAAGTTCGAACTGATTGTACTGTCTAAGAAGCCATTGTAAGTATTCAGCTAATTAATAGTCATACAATCATTATTTCTTGAATTATTTCTTGCATGAATATTCATTAGATAAAGTTTGAAAAAGCGAAGAATGATGTCTCCTTTTGAATTCAGAAACAAGACGAGTCGCGTGCGTATACGTTTAGTCATTCATGTTGGACACAGTACAAACAATCATATCTACTATGTGTCGTTACTGATAGCAATCTACGGACAATCATCTGGGCCCGTCGGGTGCGGAACACTTAATACATTCCCCCATAAGCTAATTTTAGATCCTACCTCTTTGAAAATGAAGGAACGTCAATATACCTACCCGTATTTATTGAAGACCCTGGTGAGACAGCTCCTACAGGGGCTGTTTCGTCAGGGTCTGCACTATTTACAAGTTGCAACCAGTGCACTCCACATCAGTGATTGCTCAGAGAAATGTTTGTAGACAGTGAAGATATATGTAATTATACAACAGGACATGGGTAAAGAAGGAGAGAAGAATTCAACTAGAGAAGAGTTAAAACGTTTTAATTTACACATATTATCTTTTCCTCTGTGCATGTACAGTTTGTTCTCTTAACCCTTTCCCTGTTGAATATTCATGTAAGAAATAATGATACCATGAATATTTATTAGCTGCATGTTTATAATGACACATGAACACGGGGATTTTTGGCCATGGCAGGAACAACAAATTCAATCTATATAATTCGCAAACATAGCAGATCCTGATCAGACGGTTCCTATAAGAGCCGTCTGAGCTGGATCTGCCCTGCAGTAGCACCAAAAGGCGTATATATGAGGTATAGAGTTCAGAAGCAATTCAACCTAAATTTAATCCTTTACTTTATAAATACTAGCACGCCTTTCTACGTCATTGCAACAGAGTAGACTCAGACCTGGGTCCATGCTTATAAAACTTTTAGTTGAGTCTGAGTTCGTTCTCAAGTTTTTGATTGGTCAGATTTGAGCCTCTGGCTCAAATCTGACCAATCAAAAGCTTGAGAACTCAAATCTGACCAATCAAAAGCTTGAGAACGAACTCAGACTCAACTAAAAAGCTTTATAAGCATGGACCCAGATGGCTCCTGTATGAACCGTCTGATCAGGGTCTGCTCTGTTTGCTCTTGATATATAATATGAATCGTATTCAACAGTTTCTGTCACGGTAAAAATGTTTCATTCATATTGCCATTATACAAATTCAGTAAATTTATACTCATGTTGTTTTTACTTCTTGCCTGAATATTCATTGAGTAGAGGATTACCAATTATGCATACGACCTGAAGATATTGCTGACGACATTTCATTTGTTTGTGAAGCTTCCTTTTTTCAAATTGTTCGTCATCGCATACCTGTGATGTACTCACCTGTATCCATCGTTACTTCTTCCTTTAACCTTTAAAACGCTGAACAAAATCTTCTGACAACACCGTTAACATCAACTATCAAAGAAAAACTATAGTTTTTTGAAACCAGATAGTGTTTCAAAACAACTAAAGTAGTGCCAAAAGTCTTGATGAAATCAAGAGGCTGTCTTTCTCCGTGCGTCATTTGGGTCCAAACTGTTTGTGTAATTTAACACTTACAACGCTGAATTTTCAAATGGACCGTTCCAAAGTTCAAACAGGTCAAGCTTATGGTGAATATTTAGGAGTTTTTTCTAAAGAAAAGTGTAACATGACAAACAATGCAGACCCTGATGAGAGGGCTCTTCTAGGGTCTACAATGTTTGCAAAGGACATCAGTGATTCGTGTCCGGCGCTGTAAGGGTTAAGGGATTTACCTTGTCATATTGTGTTGTAGTTTATATTATATCTGTAGATAACGCGCATACTCACCTATCAAAAACTGATTTTTTAGACAACCCCCAGCTTGCTGCTACTCATTAGAATCGCATCGGAGCGACGCTTCTAATGAGTAGCTGAACCTTCCGAAATGCAGTAAACCCCTATAAACCGGAATTCTAATAGGGAAAACTGTAGATACATGTACCTTTAGGCAGGTGGCTGCTTAATGCAAGGTGAAAGTCGTGCAGAAAGCTCCTAGAGGAGCTTTCTGCATGAGTTTCACCCTGCATAAGCTGTCACCTGTCTCCAAGACCAATATTTATATTAAATTGAACGTCCGGTTTAGAGGGTTTTTCCTTTACTTCTTATCGCCCACTTTGTGTAAGTTCTTATCTTAAGCGTTACATCTAAACGTTGTAACTTTGGTCAGATTCGTGTTGATTTACGAAAGGTTGTTATTTATTAAACCGAAAGATAAATACATTATCACGAAATTTAATGGCCATGCCAAGACCAGCCTCCAAGACCAGCATCCTCTACTCAGTCTAAAGTGTCTGAAGTAAAGTAAACTCTAACTGCAACGACCATTAAAATGAAGTCTAATTCTGGGTCTTTGAGGCTTGGGGTAGCTTAATGTAGGACAGAAGTAACGCAGAAAGGCGCATTCACAGTTATTTTAGCCCTGCATTGAGCAACCACCTGCTTCTTGAGATACCTATGTTTAATCAGTAAGTGATGACAGATTTACTATACATGAAAGAATGCCAACGACATTTGTAACGCTATGAATCAACGGTGTGTCAAATTCCGATCATGGTTGTTTTTACTTGAAATCCATACGTTTTTCAAACTTCGTTCAAAGATCGATCTTGTTTACCGAGTTATAACGATACAGATCCACACCCCTTTATATCCTCCTATACACCTACTGTTTAAACTTTAAAACCCTTTCGCTGCCAAACTTTGTCGTCTGCTAACTTTGTCGTCTGCTACACATTTTTATTCTTTTGATTTTCTTCATTTTTGTTTCAAAAACATAGTAACAGTAACAAACAGTTTGGATCCTGATGAGACGCCGAGTTACTCGGCGTCTCATCTGGATCCAAACTGTTTGCATAGGTAATCACAGATCCGCATTGGCAGCGAAAGGGTTAATACACACCATTTGTCAGAAGAGAGTAAACAAGAAGGTATTGTCTATTTTCAATATAGTTTGATGGCTTAACCCTTTACTTCATAGATAAATTAAATAATTTGCAAACATGGTAGACTCAGATCAGACAGCTCATATAGCTGTATAATCATGGTCAGCTCCGTTTGCTTATCAATAATATACATGTAGATCTGATTCTACAATTTATGTCATAGCCGAGAGTTCCTGTGTTCGTGTGCCATTGTAAAAATAATCATGAACATGAATAATCATAATCATAATGTAATTCTTTCTTACACGAATCTTCTTGCAGTAAAGGATTAATGCGGATCAGAAGAAAGGTGAACTCTCCATTGTAATCTTTATGCAATACATGACTTGTACTTTCTTCTTGCACTAGTTCCCAATTTAAGTCTTATTGTTTATATAAACGCTTGCTTGCCCAAATAAAACAAATGTATCATGGGTCGGTCTAACTGTATAAACATACCCTTAACGATTTCAACCTTGCATTTTCAGTATGGGATAGACAATCAGTGTTTGATTATAGAGTCAGTATGAATGAAGGCTCTTAACCCTTTTCCTCATATAAACGTGTTTTCACGCATTTGCAAACAGAGTAGACCCAGATCAGACGACTCCTAGAGGAGCCGTCTGATCAGGGTCTGCTCTGTTTGCTAATATAATTTAATAGATCTGTTCCTTTGCTTTCTAAAGTGTATACAATTGTCACCTCCCATATTTCTTCATAACCATTTTGCTAATGAATATTCAGTAGATATTGAAATTTAGCCTAAATGCAGAACAGGGAAAGGGTTAAATGACAAAAGTGCAGACCTCGATCAGAGGCCTCATCTAGGAGCTCTCTCATCTGGGTCTACACTGTTTGCTAATCCCAGTGTACGCGTGTCCTGCAGGTATTTCTCACGTATTCGGACATGTATCTTGATTCAACAACACATCCATCCATTTCTAAGGCCAGGCTCCGAGGTTATAAAGCTTTTTACTTGAGTCTGAGATCATTCTCAAGCTTCTGATTGGTCAGATTCTGAGCTTGCTTACCAATCAGATACTTGAGAATGATCTCAGACTCAGACTCAGAAGCATTATAACCTCGGACACTGTTTTAGGAATGAGATGTTTGTCTCAGTTTATAAATCATTGAGTCCTGTCCGTATAAAATCTGCAATAATTATAAAACATTCTTTTATGTTGTTTTCATAAATATTTTAGGCTTGACTTATATCTGGTCAATAAACATTTATATACAGTAGAACAGGTTTAAGCAACCATATATTGATTGAACAAAGGAATCTCAATGAGCAGTTTGTTTCTTAATACAAGACAAAAGTAATGCAGACAAGCCCCTTTAAGATGCTTTCTGTATTACTTTTAACCTGTGTTAAGCTACCACCTGCCTTATAGACTCATAATTAGACCTCTTTTTGATGACCGCTTAAGACAGGTTCTTCAGTACATGCTCTTGTATAATTCTCCCTGTTTGCCATTGATTCACGGGGGCTTATGTACCTATACTTCAGTTTAACCCTTCGCTTGCTGAATTTTGAAATACATTTCTCCTTCTTTACCCATGCCCTTTTGTATAATTACATATGTCTTCACTGTGTACAAGTATTTCGCTGTGCAATCACTGCTGTGGAGTGCACTGGTTGCACAATCAACTTGTAAATAGTGCAGACCCTGATGAGACAGCTCCTGCAGGAGCTGTCTCATATGGGTCTTCACTATTTACAGGTAGGTATATTGACGTGAATAGCAAGCGAATGGTTAAAATGGCGTGCATTAAACCTTACCTCGCGGTGAAATAATGTCAGCTCAAACTTGGATCTGGTTCAAGTTTGACTACTTCCGATTCTATCTGATAGATGAAGTTTGAGAAAGAATTGACCGAGTACCAAACAGCTGGGATCCTCATGAGACGCCGAGTTACTCATTTGGATCCATCTTGTTTGCAAATGCGAGTGAGATAAGGGCTAAGGGTGCCTCCTTTGTCTTGTGATATGTCATAAGATGGCCATGGAATACGTGTATCACTAAATACCACAAACACACATTAACACATAAATCGGACGACGGTTGTAATCGAGGGGCTTTAGAATATATTGATAATGATTCAAATGAATAGCAACTGTGTGTCATCCTTGAAAAATAATAGATCCCACAGGTATTGAACCCTCTCCATGTTTAATATGAATGTAAAAAATAACGACATCATGAATGCGTATTATCTGCTTTTTATTATGTAACAATTTCAAGGGATTATATATCAGATCAATATCATATCAAAAGCAAATAGAACAGACTTTAATCAAACGTAAATGTGTGAAAGGCGTTTAGATAGGAAGGAAAGTGTTAGATATAACTGTCTCATATTCTGCACTGGAAATTAATTCAGTATTATATATTCACCATTCCACGTGTAGTTGGAAAGCAACTATACTTTTATATAGGATCAAATGTTAATTCGAGTGGATGGCAAATCCTTTTATAATCAATATACGATGAATAAACATATTCTTCTTGAATACAGCCAAAACTGAACTTTTAATGCATACAGTCATAGTTGGAAGTTAAATATATGCAGACATAACTGGAAGTTTAATGAATGCAGTCATAATTGGACTGTTTAATGCATACAACCGTACCTTTACTTTTTAATGCATACAACCGTACCTTTACTTTTTAGGTTTCGGACTACTTTCCGAAACCTAATAGTAATGCATCCCCAGGGCATGCCTCAAGCAAATTTATAAAGAAATTCATATCCCATAATGCGCAATCAGACCACTGTTATACTACGAAATATCAATTTATGCTTAGAATGCATACGTTCATTAACCCAAATGCAGACATTTTGAATGGTTTAACGTTGACAGAATGTTTATCACATAGCGCCGATTAAGCGATTTAGTTAGCTACGGGTGTATTTCACCCGTATTTCTACTTTCATTTTGCCAAAAATGTGATTTTGATAACACCCCTTGACAAAAATATAGTTCCAAGTGCAATGCATTTGATAAACGATATCGATAATTCTTCATTTGGTATTTGTGTCAATTATTAAAATGCGGATGCAACTGTTGCAATTACCAATAATTTTGCCGTGTAAAATGCTACGTTATATGATAAATTTGGTCGCGTGCGAATATATATACCACAGAGTGCCGGTAAAAATGAACCAGAAAGTAATCGACATCTAAAAGTCGGGCGTTTATTTGAAATCTACAAGCATTTCTTGAATTTGTCGGATAGGTACAGACAACGTTACGGAGAAAACAGTAATGAATAATGGTCGGAACGTCGTCAATCTCTACATAATACACACAAACTATGGGAATGAATATAACGACTGGAAATTGCAGAATACAGTATAAACACCCGATATGACGAATATGACTCATATCCGCGGATATGAATTTCGCAGCCTAAAATCGGCCACAATTTAAGCATTATTTTTCTTATTAGAAAAACCTTTCATCGAGCTTATTGGCTAATATTGTCCATATTTATTATTTGAAATACGTAAATTTAATATTCATTGCATAATAAGTAGCAACAGCCTGGAGAATTCTACTCGTCCGCTCGCTATGACGAGTAAAATAAAAAAAATAATAAATATAAAATAAATAAATTATTATTTAATTTACTGTAATTTAGTTTATAGATAAATAAAATTTAATAATTTATTTATTATTATTTTTATCATTATTAATAATTTATTATTATAATAAAAATAAATTAAAAAATAAATAAAATAATAAATAAATTCAATATAATTTAATTTATTTACTTTAATTTTCTGTAGTTATAGTTGAAGTTGAAGAAAGTTAAAAAATCATAATATTGTCCATATTTATTATTTGAAATACGTAAATTTAACATTCATTGCATAATAAGTAGCAACAGCCTGGAGAATTGGTATCATGGGATATTTGAGTACTCCAAATCAATTGGTTTGTGTTTCGAAAGTACATAATTTATATTGGTTGATTTTGCTAAAAATTGGTATTACGGTATATTTTGGCACTCGGGACTAATTTATAGGTCTTTTTAAAGAATTGGTTGCCATAGTAACTGAGTGGTGGCTCTGATTGGTCGAAAATTTAGATATTTTTCGGCAAATTCAGATATTGTTCGATTTTGCCGAAAATTGATATGTCTGGATATTTTGACACTCAGAATTGATTGGTATGTCTTTCGAAATGATTTGTTGGTATGGAAACTGAATGGTGAGATCTGATTGGTCAAAAATTTAGATATTCAAATTTGCTGAAAATTGGCATTTAGGGGTATTTGGGTATCCCAAACTCAGTCAAGTTGTTTTGAAATACTTGGTTGCCATGGTAATGGAGTAGTGTCCTCTGAATGGGTCACAATTTACATATTAGATTTTTCGGAAAATTTGGTCAGTAGGGATATACATGTATATGCAGTTGTTTTAAAAGTGCTTGTTGCCATGTAACCAAGTGCTCACTAATGGCCTGTTATTCGTTGAAATTTAGATATTAACCTCACCAATAACAGTTGTAAGTTTCGTTTAGGGGACATTCTGCAACATATTCTGTTACAATTAGATCTTGTCAACTGTATGATATCTAGATTCACATGGTATATATAATTTATCCAAACGTGGTTGTAGTGTATAGATGGATAGGTGATTGGTGCACGCCAAATACTGTTACAATCCACCAGTTAGTAGCAGAAATATGACCCTTTATTGCTTTCAGATAGCCATATAGGAAATATGACTGTTAGAAGTCATGTCTTGGAACAGCTTGCTCAGATTTTATTTTAATTTGACGGGGTATTTACATGGATAGGTGCATGAGGCACAATATATGACGCCAACGTCGGCCAAATAATAATATGGTAATGGCCCTTTACTAAATTCAAATATAAATTTAAGTAAACTTCAGGTAAATTGAACTATTGGAACTGCACTGTGTGCTACTGGTCATCAATTTATTTCTTTAAACAATATCTTAAACACTGACAGGATTTTCAGAAAAGTTCACAGCAATTATGTTCAGATGACCAGTCAATTTTAACAAACAGTTCCATTAAACACCATTTTAGTTCAGGAAATAATGCTTTAGAGGTCAACTAACTATGTATCAATGGTACCAGTCCTTCCCTTCCAAGCTTTTTCGTATTGTATAGTCACAATCGACATATATATGGTCCGAAACCTTCAGTACTGTCAGTACTTTGATTAATGTATATAGCCGTAACTGGACTTTCAAAGCATGTAGCTGTGATTCAAGACTATTGATGAATGCAACAGTAACTAGACTTTTATTGCATATGTAACTATAACTGGACTTTGAATATAATTATGTATAGACTGTTCATGCATATAACCGTATCTTGATCCGTACCTAATCAAAAAGACAATTCAAGAGTCCCTGCAAAAGATCAGCGATATAAGCTTTAAATAGATAAAGCCATACAAATGGTAAATCTATGTAACTAGGTAGGTAAAACTACTTGACTATGCAGTAAAATGTATATAACTAGGTAGGTAAAGCTATGTAACTAGGTAGGTAAAACTACCTGACTATGTAGTAAAATGTATGTAACTAGGTAGGTAAAGCTATATAACTAGGTAGGTAAAGCTATGTAACTAGGTAGGTAAAACTACCTATGTCGTAAAATGTATATAACTAGGTAGGTAAAATTACTTACGTAGTAAAATGTATATACCCGGTAACTAAGTAGGTAAAGCTATGCAGCTAGGCAGGTAAAGCTATGTAACTAGGTAGGTAAAGTTATGCAACTAGGTAGGTAAAGCTATGCAGCTAGGCAGGTAAAGCTATGTAACTAGGTAGGTAAAGTTATGCAACAATGATACAAAATAATCCTATTTGAAATCCTTTGAAACGTTCTTGGTGTAAACTCTGAAGTGCAGACCACGACGGTTACATTCAAGCATTCCTAGTACTATCGCCATGAGCTAAGGGCTTACAGTTTGGACCACTAGTGTCATTGAACCCTTTGCCTGCTAAGCGCGACCTGACTTTTGCTGTTTGGATCCAGGTGAGATGCCGACTAACTCGGCGATTCACCAAGACCCAAGCTGTTTGCCACTCGGTCAATAGTTTCTCAATAATTTTAATGAATGGATTCCAGGAATATAAGTCAATGTTGTTGCAGATCAGAGTTTAAGCAGACATCATATTTTTTCAGCAGACTAAGACTAAGTTAAAGTCTATAGCATGACTTGGTCCACAACTTAACTTACGATTCCAAACTTCAACAAAAGTGAACGCCTAATAACCTGAACCATCCAGGCATTGATGAGTTCAATTAAATATTTGATCAGTTAGAAGAAGTGCAACGGGGCAGGTTAAGCCACACAACTATGTTGAACAAGCCAAACAATTAGTCAATCATGTAGGTATAGATATGCATCACTGTAGGTAATGTCACGTAGCTATGCCGGTTAAGATTTACAATTAGACACATTAGGTAAAGTCACGCTACTAAGTTGGTAAAGCTATATAATCAGGAAATTTGGGAAAGAAAGATAATCTACAAGTTAAATAAAGTCACGCTACAATGTTGGTAAAACTATATAGTCAGGAAATTAGGGCAATACAGATATGCAACATGTTAGGTAAAGTCACGCTACAATGTTGGTAAAACTATATAGTTAGTCAAGATTTTGAATAAAGACAAATAAAAGTCTTTTTAGGCAGGTCGCTGCTTAATGCAGGGTGAACGTCATGCAGAAAGCCCCCAAAAGGAGCTTTCTGCATGACTTTCACCCTGCATTAAGCTACCATGTCTTACAGACTGGCATTAATGCTAATTTTAAACGTCCGGTTTAGAGAGGTTTTACTGTTCTAGATACATGAATGCTATGTAGGTAAGATGTAACGTTTTATATAAAGTTTAGCCGAGCAGTAAGATAATGTGTTATACAACAAGATGCGCTGAAGAAATTCCTTGTAACTAGATACTGTACAACTATATGTGAATAAATCATTCCTAAACTAAGTCACTTTTCTATCTCAGAAATAACGCCAGTGTGTTCAGGCAAATTCAATCACCTTTTGACAAGCTTTAACTCTTGCAACACAGTGGAGCCATTTGTAATGACCTTTGCAAGCAGTTTGTATCCAGATGATATGCTGGGTAATTCCACGTGCGGATCAGCATATCATCTGGATTGTTTCAAACACACAGTCTATGGTAAAAGAAACGATCAGGAGCCGGATAGGCTCCAGATTGTTTCTTATACTATAGACTACATGTATATGTTTGAAACAATAAGAAAGAAAATTCAATTATGAACATTGACGCAGACGACACATTACGCAGACAGATATACGTTAATGTCCATATTAAACCATGCTACTGGTTCATCCGACAGATATGTTATCGACATAACGACACCATTAATGCTAAAGGACAAGTTATCAGTCCAGCATGATTACCTCACCTTTTTCGAATGACAAACGTTTTACGAAGAGACACTCCTAGATACCAATAGCTTATTGACCAGTTATGTTTCCCATAAAAAATGATACCGCTACATAAAATAGTTCCTATGTCCCATTATGCCACCGTAGATACGCACTCATAGAAATAGTTCTCCATAATTGAAAAGTTTACATAAACTGACCATACTGACCGCTCTAGTCAAATTGTACACAAGAAGATTAAGAGTTTAATACTTTCCCTGTTAAATGGTATCATGAATATTTATTAGCAGCATTTTAATAATGGCATCTATATGTAAACGTGAATATTTGATATTGGGGAAAAACTGTAGTCTGATCTATTATAATTTCACAAGCAAACAGAGCAGACCCTGATCAGACGGCCCCTACAGGAACCGTTTAATCTGGGGATACTCTATTTAACACGTTTATGTTAAAAGACTTGACATTCCTCAACACAATACGGTGTATGTAAATAGATATAATCAATGGGCTCATTTATAGTTCAAAACCATTGAATATCATTGTAAATAGTTACTAGGGAAAAAATTAAAATGGCCAATTTAACAATGAATATTTTGAATGCTTCGCCTGTCAAAATGACATTTCGTAAGTTCTATAGTGGTAAACGACATCGCTCAACAGCAAGATGTGTTAAGTCCCAAGTCTCCCAGTTTCTAAGTAAAAGAAAGGAAACACCTCTTAATCTTTTACCTCATATAAACGACTTTTCACGTCTTTGCAAACAGGGAAGACACAGATCAGTTCAGATCAGGTCTGTTCTGTTCAGGTATGTCCTGTTTGCTTAGTCTACAGTTTTGCCTTTGGCAAACAATATTGTTTTCATATTATTATTATTATTATTATTATTATTATTATTATTATGTCTTGTTTTCGGTGTTTGAATTACTGGTGTTCATTCCCATGCACAGACAGAGGCAACTCATAATACTATTTTATCAGTAAGCGAAAACTAATGACAGCAGTGTTACATGATGCATAAACTACTCTTTGAACTGTACGCAACTATTGCGCAAAACAAGCACACTTTTAACGGTTTGTTTTTCTCACTTTCAGGCTGGTCGTTGTTATTGCCATGTATGCGGCAAATCGGGAAGAACTTGAGGAAAACTGCGCCCATAGCAACCTGTTGCACGCTTATATCATCGGCCTAATCTGCTTCTTGATCATCACCGCCATTATTGCAGCCCTTATGACGTATGTTAGCATGCAGGGAACCATTGCAGACAGTTTCCCACGCAGGCGCATGCCGCTGCTCCTCTACATCCGGTTAGCTGTGGCTGTTCCGGAAGTCAGTTGGAATGGAATTGGAACGTACTGGGCGTTCTCGCTTTGTAAAGATTGCCATAGAAACATTGTGAACATTGCTAAAGGAACAGTCATAGCGGGGTGGGTACTCGTGTTCATCGCCGCACTCGGTGTCATTATTATTTTTAATGTTTACGGACCGAAGCGAAAACCCCAGAGCCCTACACGTGTGCGCAGCTTCAAACGTGGATCGAGACGAACGTTTAAACAAACAAAACACTGGGAGAAAAGGTAAGTTTAGTTGGTTTGAAATAAAAAACAACAACATTCATTGCCGTCGTCTTACAAGTTGTACTGACCCCTCCCCCAACTCACCCACCTAATCCATTCCAGCGAATTCCTAAAACATTGGGCATATGTATGAGATTCGTCGGGTTTGCACAGAGTAAGTGAACCAATAAGTTTGCGAATGTCCTATTTATTTCATTATAGTCCTAACTGATACTTTTTGTGAATATATAATTTCTAGATACATGAACATGTAGAACATTCCAGTCCATCAAATACGACCAATCAAAAGAAGTTTAATTCTTGATTTTTAAAACAAGTGGTGACTTAAAACAGGACAAAAGTAATGCAGAAAGTTCCTATAGGAGTCATCTGCATTATTTTTGCCCTGCGTTAAGCGCCCATTTACTTTTAAAGACACACATGTTAATCAATTATGTTACCGCTATTGAGAGATTCTACTGTAGCTTGTCCTGTATCGCTAGACTGATAAGAGCTCATTAACCCTTCTATAATCCATGAATATTCATGTAAGCAACAACAACATCATGAATATTTATTAGCTGAATTATTATAACGGCCTATGTACACAGAATATGTTGGTGCTGGTAGAAACTGTAAAGTCATGTCTATAATAATTTCATAAGCAAACAGAGCAATATAGGAGCCGTCTGATCTGGGTCTATTCTGTTTGCAAATGGCTATATTCAAGGAGTAAAGGTTTTTTACAGTAGCACTTTAATAACGCGTCTAGGTATTATATTGAATCAAATCTACAAAAACAAAGAAAGCAAATCGAGAGACTTTTGCAAAATGCAAAACTAATGTAACCCATAACCAATTCTATTTATACTGGGGTTTCCTTTTCAGAAAAAGCTTAATGCAGACCAAAATTATGCTGGGAGCTTTTTGCATCGTTTTGTTCTGCTTACTAACCTCGTTCCCATAGACTTCCACGTTAGGTCATTCATCAAGTGGTCACTATGGAGAGGTTTTCGGGTTTATTACACGAAGAGTTCCATATCATATTTGTATTATCAAGATATACACCAGTTGACAATTATATTCCATTTTGACAAAAGAAATGAAAGAAGTCTTACATTCAGAATTGAAGAGTTGGCGCAAATTTTCTAAATTCCATTTGTGCTTAGTGTCCCTTAAAAGGGCATAGGCAAACAATGTATATCAAGATGAGAGGACTCCTGAAGATGCCCTCTGATCACGGTATACACTGTTTGCTGAGGCCATCAATACCCATGGCTTATACCAGTAAATACTTTGTAGTGCTCTCTCAATATGAAAAATGGATGGGTCCTAAATTAATATCTGGACCGGGTTTCCTTCAATAATATGGGCTTAAATGGGTTAAATTGAGATACAGTCCAACTCTATAAAGTGACAACTGAAAATGAAAATGAGTCTCCTTTAAAGCAAGAGACTGCTTAAGGCAAAACGGTTATACAGACAACATACTGCATTAAACCACCACCTCTCAGAAGTATCAGAAGTCCTATTGGAATCGTCTGCTCAGGGTCTGCTCTGTTTGCTAATGGAATTTGAAATATCTTGTTTCTTTACTTTCTAAAACGGCTACAAATTTCCATCTTTCATATTTCGTTATAACTAGTTTGTCCATGAAAATTCAGTAGGTATTAAAATTTGAAATAATCACAGAACAAAATCTTTTGAGCGGTCGTTGGGGTGATCTTTGTCTGTGGATGTTAATCTCCTCGATAGTGTTTCCTCCATTTGTAATGATCCGCATTGACAATATACCTACAGAGACATGAATAATCTCATTTGTCCTACGTTTTATCCGCGACAATAACTAAAGTCACAATGGGCATAATGTCTGCTAATTTCCTGTCATTACTACAAATGTAATTACAAATGTATGTTATATGGAACAGTAATTGTAGTCATAGCAAGCCTTTTATCTATAAGGCTATATGGAGCAAATAACAAGGCAATTCTGATCTCAACTCGTCGTTGGGAACATAATATATATTGTCTCTTAATCTATCAATTTACCCTTTTCTTCGTAATCCATCTTTATAAACAGAATAGACCCTGATTAGACAGCTGTCGTAGAATCTGTTTGATCAGGACCTGTTCTGCTCGCTTATATCTTATTGATATCGATATCTTATTGATATCGATCTTTGATTGATGACTTTGATACCGATCTGATTATGTACTCTTTGTTACAGTTGAGCTTCGATATCTCGAACTCGGAGAACTCGAAATTCGATTTAACTCGAACAAAAAGTTCAGTCCTTCCAAAACTTACAATAAACAATTGCTCTAAAACGTATCGGTACAGATGTCTACAAACACATATGACAGCTTAATATAGGTTTAAAGTAATGCTGAAAACTCCTACAGGAGCTTTCAACATTACTTTAGACCTGTATTAAGCTGTGCACGAGTAAATTTCCTATTCAATACAAAAGTGGACTTTGAATATAATTTACTAGTACGACTACACAATTCTTTACCGTGTATAAATGTTCTGAATGGGCATGACTCATCAAAGTGAATCCGGTATCAGACTCATCCCCAAGATTGTTTTCAATCTTTCCATACTGACTTTTCATCATTGTTTAACCCATTCTCTCATAGACTATTTTAGATCAGACCTACTGAAATGGAGCATTTATTAATATTATTATTATTATTATTATTATACCACATTTATATAGCGCTCTTTTCACACTAGGTGTGTGCGTTCAAAAGAGCTTGAACGCTAGCATTTACTTGAAAAAAGGAAAGTGTAGAATTGTGTAGGTTTGAAACCATTGTGATAAATAGAGCATTTGCTCCTATGGAGCAGATGCTCTATTTACCACAATGGTTTCAATAAGTGACTTTTACAGAGGCATCAAGAGGCGTGACTACGAGGAAATGGGTTAATTATAGAGTCCTCTTCTCCGTATTAAATGTGTTAGCTTGCTGGAATGTTTTGGATGACTAGCAGTACATACACTGGAGAGGCCCTCTGATCTGTTTCTACAATGTTTGCTAATAGGAGTTGGGATTTGCAAAATTACTAAATAAATCTCTTTCAATTAACACCTAAGCATACTAAAATAGTACTATTACCAAAAGAAATATTTTTATCAAATGCAAGGTTTTATATAATAATAATAATAAACATTTTAATGTTTTATTCATTATTTGAATGGGTCGGTTTTAAATTCAAACGCGGAAAAATCTGGCGGGAAACTGACAGTTCACTGATTAAGCCATCAGCTATTTTCTCCCCAGATTTGTTTGACCGAGACAAAAACTAAAGAGTCAGTTATCGATGTGTTAATAATTATAAAGTCGCAAATTTATAAACAAATTAAAGATTGTCATAGAAATGTTTAAGCTTGCCAATACTGATTTCGTGACTGTATTTTTTAGTATCTTTCCAACAACAACTCCGATGTCGATTAACATTTTAACGCCAAATTATCTTTGTCGTAAGTCTTAAGTTCCTTCGATTTCTTCTTCGAAACGTCAGTGTTGTGTCGGCGTCTCATCTGGATACAAACTGTTTTCACTGGACATGTGGCCGGGCTACTGGTGGTTTAATCTGGTCCGAAAAGTTATAACTAGGTCTAACAAGGTTTAGACCTGAGATTTGACCTGTCCTTAACTTTTCTTAAATTAATGTTTACCTCAAAACATGTATGCTTGATTATCAATATGAGAATAAAAAAAATGAAAGATATCTAAAAACGAAATTATTTTTTTTAAGAATTTGTAATGGACTTATTATCAAATTCATGTTTGGTTTAATTAGATGTTCCATGCAAAAATAATGTCATTTTCTATAAATTAAAAACAGGCTGTTTCTAAAGATTCTGTTTATATACCATTATTTGACTTATCTTCTCTAGATGCAAGTTTGATACCCCATGTAAATTAAATCTGATATTAAGTAACTACTAAAGAATAGTCGTGAAACTACTGGTTCTGCCAGTGGCTTGAGCAATTTGCACCACTAGTAAGCCAGGTTTGACCTGGTCAGACCAGAATTTAAAATGTTTCAGTTAGACATCGGTTCAAATCTGACCAGAACAAGTTACACCATTGTAGTACCAGATTGTGCACGATTCAAGTGCACTTATTAGATAAGACTAAAATAGGTACACGCGAATGCAGCACGTGCACCTGTACATGTACTGTGTATATTCAGTCGTAATTAGGTGCACGTGTATGTTAACTACATGTATATACTGTATAGGTGAACATGAGATAACCTTTGCAAACAGTCTAGTTAATCTGCGTCTCATCAAAATCCAACTTAAATCCATTCATTACCATATTATTAAGAAAACCCGACCAGATCTCATTTTGGAACCCATCCATTTTTCATTTGGGATGGGGGATACTTCAAATAAACTGGCATAACCCGTTAACATCGATGGGTTCAGCAAATAGTGCAGACCCTGATCAGAGGGCTCATCCAGGAGCGCAATGATGTGGGTCTACATTGTTTACATTTTCTGATGGCTAAAAGCAACGTGTTTTGCTTAATGCTGAATAAAATATTTGTATTTGTATTTTGTTTACCTATGTCCTATTCAAGTGGCACTGGGCATCTTGGGTTAATTTAGACTATTGAAATGGAAAACTGACAATCAATACTTATGTATAGCAGACGATAATGATAGTTTGCAGACGAACATTTCTAACGATTAACCCTATACATGAATGTGAGATACGAGTGTACTGGCAAAGCAAACCGTGTAGACTGATCAGGATGTACGCTGTTTGTCTTTCTCTTATCTCTTGTAAAGTAAAGCCTTCATATTGAATAGACGCTATACATTTAACACTGATGAACCATTCAAAGTGTTACAATTTTTCTAGAACATGACAACTGTAAGAGGAAGAGGGGAATTTTCTGCAATCCTTTCACTTTTTGATTTACCGAGTGTTGAAAGTTGAATGATTCAGCAATATTAAATTAGAGTCTATTCAGTATAAAATTATTAAAGTTACAAATGAGAAACCTTGCAGATCCTGATCAAGAGACACCCCCCTCCTCCGGAACCACCTCCGACCGGCATATATACTATTTTTAAATGTCCGTTAACTAATAAAATACAACCTCTCTAAAGCGAACCTTCAATTTAGTACACATATCGGTATAGAGGAGCTTTCTGCATGTATTTTACCCCGCATTAAGCAGTCACCCGCCTTCAAGTATCTGTTCTACTAGAATTCCGGTTTAGAGGGATTCTACTGTATCTCGTTCTTCAGCACACCGGGTAAATTGTCGTCTGCTATGTGCCGTCTGCTAAGAGTGTCGTTTGCTAAAAGTGTCATTTACTTCAGTTGAAGAAGAAAAAAAGATACAATTCACGATGAGAGTGTCAAGCAGTTTGAACCTTGAGGAGATGCAGTTTCTGGGCGTGTCTGTTTGCACAGTTTTATTGCAAAGCATGTGCTTACAGAACCACCCTTGACGATACTGTGCATAAAATACACTTAATGATATGCATTTTCTCCTTCAAACAAGTACGAATATAATGTAATCCTTATCCCGCTGTGGAAAAATAATGTCTGGTCAAATGCCAGATGTCTGGTGCAAGTTTTACTGTTTCTGATTAGACCCAGCTTTTTGAGAGACTGTTGGACAATGGTAGCAAACAACGTGGATTCTCGTGAGACGCGGAGGTGCTCGACCTCTCATCTGGATCTATACTGTTTGTACATGCGATTCAGGTCGCGAATAGTGGGAACAAGATTAGGATGTTAAGTATTTGTTATTTGTTATCACTTCAGTTAACCCTTTCCCTCATTTAAGCCTTTTCACGCATTTGCAAACAGAGTAGACCCAGATCAGACGGCTCCTATAGGAGGATCTGCTCTGTTTGGTTATGAAATTATAATAGATCTGACTCTCTGACACTTTCTACCAATGTCCTTGGTAGACATGCCATTATAACATTTCAGCTAAACTATTCATGATGTCATTATGTCTTTCATGAATATGAAACAGGGAAAAGGTTAAATGGCTGATTCAAGTACGTTAATATATACGTGTATTAATTATCAATCAGAGCCATAGGCAGGATGCGCCCTGATCTGTTAGACTCATTTATTTCAGACTCATTTATTTTTCTTGTTGTTACTCATTAGGAGATTCTAATGAGTAGTAGCAAAATGAGAGTTCGGCGTAGAAATGAATAAAACATATTTTGCTTTAGTTTCCTAATTGCACTTTAGCTGTGATCAATAAATACATGGAACTTGTTAATAAATAAGCACTGGGGGCCAACTACGTATTGTCATCAAAAGTTTTGCTATACGACAATTTATATGGGTATTTTAGACCCATTGTTTTCCTACGAAGCCAGTGTATGTATTAGGAAATGTTTTCCTACGAAAACAAAGTTGCCTTCGTAGAAAAACAAATCTATTATAACACCTATATAAAATCTCGTAGCAAAACATTTGATAATAATACGTAGTTGGCCCCAAGTGATAAGGCCCGGGTTACAGTAATATCTCTTTAAAGCCATCAAATAACAGCGGTATAATTCTGGGTCTTATTCATTTCCTTTCATATAAACGCAATTTCACGCATTGCAAACAGAGTAGACCCAGATCAGACGGTTCCTATAGGAATCTGCTCTGTTTGCTTATGAACTTTGAAAAATCTGTTTATTTACTTTCTAAAATGGCTACAATAGTCCACCTTCCATATTTCGTTATAACTATTTTGTCCATGAATATTCAGTAGGTATCGAAATTTTGGAATAAACATAGAACAGGGAACGTGTTAAATCTAGGTGGACGCAGGACGGAAGTTATGCAGAAAGTTCTGCATTACGGAACCACCTGTCTTAATGACGTCAATTTCTAAACATTAAGCGGTCCCTTTGGATGGGGGTTCTTCCTTAAAACATTTATCAACGAATACATAGAAGCTGTTAATCTTTTACTCCATGAATATACACACATACAGGCCTAAGAAAGAATGACATCATGGATACTCAATGGATTAATGTTTAAAAAGACACACGCACACAACACAAGAATGTTTGGACATGGCAGAAACTGTAGAATAATATCTTACTATTTTATAAGCAAACAAAGCAGACTATGGTCTACCCTATTTGCAAAGGCGTAGAAAGGCGCATTTATGGAGTAAAAAGTATTAATAGATATATTACTTATTAATAATTTTGCCGCCATACGCGAATGCATGATAACCCTTTCAATCGGTATTGAATACTTCGACATCTCACCAGGATCCAAACCGTAAGTCACCCTGCTTATGCATTTTGGAAAGAAATTGAAGACATTCAACTTTGAAACCTTAAGCATACGATAATCTCACTAGACGAAAATAGAGTCAATTGTTGTTAATCCTGTGAATTTGGGAAACGAGTGTACTGTAATTTGCTAACAGTGTAGACCTATACCGCAGAGCTCTAAGAGAAACATTGTGATCAAGGTCTGCATTGTTTGTCGTTTCAAATCCTCTCGCAAATTATACCATTTCGTAATGAATGGACTCTATCATTTAACAATGATGGGCCAGTTTACTTTGAAAATGAGTCATTTTGACAATTATTGCGTGTCACAGAAACAAAATGAGGTAGGATGTATTCATTGCCACCGAACTACATCAACGTTCTCTTCGTCACGTATCGCGTGACGCACTAACCTTTTCCACCGCCAAATAAGGGTTACCTGCTAAGATTATCGTCTGCTTCAGTTTCTTCAAATTCTATCCAAACTCATTGTAAGAAACAGTTTTGATCCTGATGAGACACCCATCTTTTTACGCATTTGCAAATAGAGTAGACGCAGATCAGACGGCTCCTATAGGACCCGTCTGATCAGTGTCTGTTTTGTTGACTTGTGGAATAGTAAAGCTCTGAGTCTGCAGCTCTGATTTGGCAAATAGTTCATGTGTTAACCCATTCCCTCATATTGACACCTTTTGACGCCTCTGCAAAAGTCACATGTAGAAACCATTGTGATAAATAGAGCATTTGCTCCTACAGGAGCAAATGCTCTATTTATCACAATTGTTTCAAACTACAAAATTCTAAAACTTCCCTTTTCTCTAGTTAATGCTCCTTTTCGGTAGATTTATTCAAAGAGGTTAGATCTAAAATAGCCTATGAGGGAATGGGTTAATATGTCATTTTAAAAAATATCTTGATGTCATTATTTCTTACATGAATATTCATGGAGCTATGGTTAATCATAGTAATCACGGATTACATACGGGGGGGGGGGGGGGGTTCTGTACACGTAGTTGATTTGATTTATTGATTTTGAAGGGTTATTTGTTGACTTCAAACATTTACATGTTTATCATATAGTGACTGATAAGCACTCTGCACTACTTTTGTTCGGCGCTACACAGCTACACTCTTTAACAACCCTGTGTTTATCTAACAAGTGATCTGTTTAAAACTTTAAATCAATCAAACCAATTAGTGGTAAACCAAAGAATCCTTTCAGTATGGCATACTTAGACTTGATAGAGGACTTTAAATGACAAACAGTGCAGACCCTGACTAGAGGGCTCCGTAAGGAACCTTCTGATCTTGGTCGGCACCGTTTGAAAATGTCAATACGCTCCTTTCCCGCTGTAAATGGCTAACCTTGACGCATGTCTACACATTTACAGAGGTCAACGACGATGAATACTGTATACGAAGGATAAACTAAAATATTTTACAACAGAACAATGCATTTCTCCACCAAAACCATTCGTGTGACCAATAGTAAAGTAGTCTAAAAAGACGATTCTAATGAGTAGTCGCAACTTTGGTTTGGGTAGAGAAATAAGGACGACGTACATAATACCCCCCCCCCCCAACACACACAGCACGACCAACACCACTACCGTCGCTGCCACCGCCACCGCCACCATCACCATCACCATCGCCACCACCCTTTCTCAGCTGGAGCCCTTAATACATTATACCCACACTGATTCCTTTAAGATACGACACGAGAATCCGTCTCAAATATATGCATTGTTTTGTGGATTTTTACCTGATAGAGATTTCCTTACGTGCATTTGCAAACATATTAGACCCAGATCAGACAGTTACTGAAGAAACTGTGTGGTCAGGTTCTGCTCTGTTTGCTTTTGAAAATATACAGGACTTATTTTAAAGTTCCAGCTTTGACCTACAATTCTATTGTTTAGGTACTATTATGTTACTCCAGTTAATGAATAATTTGTTGCAAAATTACTAATGAGCTAACGGGTTAAATCTCTGTTATGGAATCTGAAATCATTTTCCAAAGTTTGGAAAGAAACAAAAATATGTACATAATTATAGTCCTATTGGTAACAAGATGCTTGACAGTTTTTCACTAAGGTTATCTCATCACTAATATGTACTAAGCTGTATTTACAAATTAATGAGATTTCATGAATATTCATTTCAGGTGCAAATGTTTATTCATTTGTGCGAGCAGAGATGACAACAGCACAAGCGTGTTCTCTACATTAGCTCAGCTGAGTTCAGACTATTTCAAGGTAAGAGCGAGCCAAACATTTCTGTATTCATGTGCGATTATAAATCATATTCGTTGGCTTTGCAAACTGTGTAGAACTAGACAAAGCGGCACGTCAAACTTGCGACCTCTGATCAGTATCTGCACTGTTTGACACTTGTCCAAGTATTATCATCATTAAACCTGTTAACATGTCAAACAGCGAGGACCTTAGATAAACGATGAGTATTTGATGCAGTGGGTGAACTGTACTTACGCTGTTCAACCATTGCCCTAATATAAACGCGTTTCCACGCCTTTACAAACAGAATAGACCAGATCAGATGGCCCCTGTAGGAGCAGTCTGATCAGGGTCTGCTTTGTTTCCTTTGGGTATTTTATAGATTTAATTCCACATTTTTTGTCAATTCACTTGATAATTTTAGTTTATCATAAATTAAGTTAATGAATATTTATGAAACGCCCGATTTAGGCATAAATGTTAATTAGAGAAAATGTTAAAAACCCATAAGATACGTGTTCGTACGGGGGAACTAAATACTCATCCGGGTATTTCGAATGTTGGAGTCTGGAATAAGTTGTTGACATTTTCTACTTCGTTTACCAAATAACCCCTAGCCTGTTAGTTGCAATCTTGCTAGCCTTTTCTATTAATTAACCAATTCCCTCCTAATGGCGCCTTTTGGCGCCTCTGTAAAAGTCACTTTTAGAAACTATTGTGATAAATAGAGCATTTGTCACAATGGTTTCAAAACTACACAATTCTGAAATTTTCATTTTCTTCAGTAAATGCTCCTTTTCGATAGATTTATTCAAAGAGGTTAGGTCTATAAATAGTCGGGGGGGGGGGGGGGGGGGGTTAACTTAGATACAGACACATAATAGCTCGGAGTAGCCCAGCGTCTAATTAGGACTCGTGCTATATTATTTTTGATATTCGGTTAATAGTCCCTTAAAACCTTGAACGAGTTAGAATTAACATAGCTGGTTTTATCAGATATACTTACAGCAGGGTAGGGGTGTATGTTTACTCGTTCGGGTATTCGTATTACATGCAGATCTACAAAACATAACTTTAAACCACCCGTGAAACGACTGCCATTCATCAACATTCTGTTGGCATAAAACCTATATTCAAAACAGTTTGGATCTAGTTTAGACGCAAACAGTCGACGTCTTATCAAGATGCAAACTCTTTGACATTTTGACACCGTTCTGTGAAAAGAAATCGAAGAAAAGTGTACTTTAGAATTGCAGCAGACGACAACATTTGCTGAAGGCTATGTGCAGAGTGTAATCCTTACCCCAATATCAAAAATAATGTCTGCTCAACCCTAAATATGGTGAAATAAAACTTGCTTGACTCCTTTCGAATCGACCGAGCTTGCAAGAAACTATTGAACGAGTATCGAATAAGGTAGACCCAGACGAGATGCCGAGTTACTCGGTGCCTCATCAATATCCGAGTTGTTTTCAAATGCTGGTTAGGTCGTGTGCAGCAGGGGAAGGGCTAAAATATCGAATGAATAACATTTTGACAAGATTTTGTGTTATGCTGACATCTTAACCCATTCCCTCATAGGCTGTTTTTTATCCAACCTCTTTGAATAAATCTACCGAAAAGGAGCATTAATTAGAGAAAAGGATTTTTTTTATTTTGTAATTTGAAACCATTTTGATAAATAGAGCATTTGCTCCTATAGGAGCAAATGCTCTATTTATCACAATGGTTTTAAGAAGTGACTATTACAGAGGCGTAGAAAGGCGTATTTATTGAGGAGGGGTTAAGCTTTATTACCACCAGGGGTGGTATTGTTGTTTGCTGAGTTATCAATGCGAATCATAAGTTATCTGTAAAACTATATTTATGGCTTAACCCTGTACAAGTATTCCATAAATATGCCTATGCAAACAGTAGACCCAGATCGGACGGTCTGATCAGGATATTCCCTGTTTTCTTATAAAATAATATAGATGTGATTCTGCTTTGGTCAAAATATTCTGTATCCATGTGCCATAATGAAAAATGATCTATTTAATATTCATGATGTGTAATTATTTCTTATATGAATATTCATGGAGTAAAGGATTAAATATCTAATAAACACTACCTATTGTGTTAACCCTTATCCTACTCTGAAATGATGTACATGTACAGCAAAACAAACCTCATGTGACAATCAAAAATATACAGTAAAACCTCTCAATAACCGCCACTAAATTACATGAAGTATTTTGTGTTAAAGGCAGTTAGCTGCTTAAAGCAATGTGAAAGTAAAACAGAACGCTCCTATAGGAGCGTTCTGTTTTACTTTCACCTTGCTTTAAGCAGCCACCTGTCCTAAATACCAACTAATTAACACAATTTAGTGGCCGTCATAGAGAGGTTTTACTGTATGTCTGATTCTAGGTCTTAAAGACAGTTGGTAGCTTAACATTTCCCCCTGTTCTGTTTATTTTCTGTTATTTACTTTCAATACCTACTGAATATTCATAGACAAAATAGTTATAATGAAATGTGGAAGGTGGGCCTTTATATTATAGCCATTTCAGAAAGTAAAGAAACAGATATATCAAATTTCATTGACAAACAGAGCAGACCCTGATCAGACGGCTCCAGTAGGATCTACCCTGTTTGCAAATGCGTGAACGCACCTTTGTATGAGGGAAAGGGTCAACGCAGGACGAAATGTATACAGTAAAACCCCTCTAAACCGGAATTCTGGTAGAGCAGAATTTAGATACTTTTAGGCAGGTGGCTGCTTCATGCAGGGTGAAAGTCATACAGAAAGCTCCTCTAGGAGCTTTCTGCATGACTTTCACCCTGCATGAAGCTGTCACCTGTCTCCAAGACCGATATTTATACCAAATTTAACGTCCGGTTTAGAGGGGTTTTACTGTATATGCAGAAAGCACCTTCTGTATTACTTTCATTCTGCATTAAGTAGTCCTAAACGGCTCATGAAACTACCGACGTCTAGTAATGAGTAGCCAGCCGGTATAGAGTGGTTTTACTGTATTGTGTATGTCCATACAGAAAACCTGCATTTAAGAAGGAAGTCCATAAAAATGATAAAATATTAAGTTGGCGTACGTGCTGATATTTACAAGGCATCCATGTACTCAATCTTCCGCTTTATTACCTACCCAGTCATTGACCGGAGCCACAAATTATCACTGAATAAATGGTCTATGTCAAGAGAATGTTTGGGCGACAGGGCATTTGCCAACAATGCAGAACAGCATCGGCCGCGGTATCTTAGTCCTTGGTACAGCAAACAATCTTAATATCCGCTCAAGTTTAAATCAGGTAGAGTTAACCATGCCCCTATTGAATACTCTTATAAGTAACAATGACATCATGACTATGTAATAACTGATTTTGTATAATAGCATATACACTCAGGAACCGTCTGATCTGGGTCTACTCTGTTTGCAAAGGCATGAATGGCGTTTGAGAGAAAGGGTTAACCCCGATGCTTGATGCTGGATGAAATGTATACAGAAATGTCTCACAGGGAAGTCTGCATTACTTTCTTTGTGCGTAATGAACCCCAATATGTGTTCATTACCTTGTCGGTAGAGAGAGTTTACACCGTATGTCATCAGTAGCCCACTGATATTTACAAAGGTTAACGACATTGACGAGACGAAGTCCCTCTGATTCCACTTTAAATGTCCAAATGGCCTTTCAACCGCGTAGCATTTTCCTTCATATAAACGCATTTTCACGCATTTGTAAACAGAGTAGACCCAGATCAGACGTCTCCTGCAAATCAGATGTAGTCAAAATTGTATCAAATCCAAATTTGAGCAGACATTCTTTTTATCACATTGGTTGTCGATCAATCTGTTAAGAAACTATTGACCGAGTGTCAAACAGCTTAACCCATTTCCTCCATGTTAGAAATAATGATGTCATGAAAATTAATTAGATTAATTGTTATAATAGCACAAGCACACAGGAATGTTATGCCATGGCAGAAACTGTAGAGTCACGTCTATTTTAATTCCATAAGCAAACAGACCAAACCCTGATCAGACAGCCACTATAGAAGCCGTCTGATCTGGGTCTACCCTGTTTGGAAAGGCATAGAAAAAATGCATCTGTCTAAAGACCAAAACTAGTTCAATTCTTCTTTACTAACGGTTTGGTTTGTTTAACCCATTACCTCCTAGGCTATTTAAGATACAACCTCTTTGAATAAATCTACCGAAAAGGACCATTAACTAGAGAAAAGGAAACTTTTAGAATTTTGTAGTTTGAAACCATTGTGATAAATAGAGCATTTGCTCCTATAGGAGCAAATGCTCTATTTATCACAATGGTTTCACAAAATGACCTTTACAGAGTCGTCAAAAGTCGTCAATATGAGGGAATGGGTTAAGAGCGGTTTTACAACTTTTAATGAACGGACCAGCCTCTTCGATATCACAAATAGTTAATATTCATAGACCCATATATCAAGGTATATGGCTTACTATGTTTCTGGTACGTCTGTGACTGATGGCAATATGAAGTAAACGATTTACAGCAGACCACCAGGCTAGTTTTTGAGGGAGCATAAGGTAAACAATTTAACCCTTTCCCTGTTTCAAAATTCCAGTACCTACTGGATACTCATGGACAAAATAGTTATAATGAAATATGTAAGGTGGAACATTGTAGCCATTTTAGAAACTGAAAAAACAGATATATCAAATTCAGTTAGCAAACAGAATAGACCCAGATCAGACGGCTCCTATAGGAGCCGTCTGGTCTGGGTCTGCTCTGTTTGCAAATGCGTGAAGATGCGTTTATATGAAGGAAAGGGTTAAAGAGTATTGCCTTGAGCCAGTTCACTAATACAAACCAGATACCTTAGAAACCGTCTGTTATAGTTTTCAAAGGCTTTCTTTATGTTACTATAAAAACTAACTAAGGTTTACAATGCTATGAATTAACGGGAAATGTGTTATACCATGTTTTAAGCTTTATCCCGCTATTTGCGACTTGTTTCGCATTTACGAACAGCTTAGATCCAGGTGAGACACCGCGTAACTCGGCGTATCAACAGGATCCAAGCTGTTTGACACGGTGTCATTAGTTTCTCAAAAGCTTGATCGAGTTTGAAGTAGTCAAAATTGCAGCTGATCCAAATTTGAGCGGACATTTTTTTTCACAACAGTAAGGATTAATGAGTGGACACCACACACACAAATTCATCAATTCTTGTGTTTGGTTTTCTACAAATATTGAATAAATGAAAAATTGTGAAAAAAAATGAGTCCATAAGGAGCGAACCACATTTATGCTTATGTCGACTGGGCAAAATGCTAATGCTCCAAAGATCCTCATTTGGAAGGATGTGACTACAAGAAACACAAACGTTGGTTATAACTTGGACAATGATAATGGAAACGTATACAGTACCTGATTTATTTAAACAGTACTTCCTTGTGTCTTCGACACGGTAGTAAATTCGCATTTAAATCTATAAGAACACAAGGTTTGTCGGTTGCTATGTTATTTAGACATGTGGGGCCAATGGACATATACAGAAGTTTCCCCACTTTCATTTACATACCTTTCCTACACGAATATTAATTATCTGGCCGCGGAACCTCTCTATAACGGCCACTGAATTACAATTAGCACAATTTAGTGGCCGTTATAGGGAGGTTTTACTTATCTATATTATTCCATAAGAAAACAGAACAGACGCATATTAGACTGCTCCTACAAAATCGGATTATCTGGGTCTACTGTGTTTGTAAAGGTATTCAATGCGTATCTATGAAGTAAAAGGGTTGGTAATGCCCAGTGTGAAGCCTGATGATTGGAGGAATTTTAAGCCTTCTCAAGTCACATTATCCTTACGCCGAGTATACCAGATCAACGCTACGTTCGTATGCTGAACGCTAAACAAGAGAACCACGAGTACGATTTTAATAGGCGAAACAATGTGGTTAATAGATTTGCGTACGTCATTTTGCTTACGGGCGGGTTGACGTTCGTAGCGGAAGTGTTTGAAATACTATTTGCACTCCAATGAATATACCTGAAATCGTAAAGTATGTTGCCAACAAAACACCAATCACAAGCGAGCCATATCTGTATAACAAAAATACGATAGCTTTTTTTTTTATTTATCTAAGCCTTTACTCTCTGCTCATGTTACTAGGCAGTGATGTTGCTATGAAATCATGCTACGCTTTCCTTCATATACGCCACACCTGTAATACTATGCACTGTCATGTATTGTTATACCCTGGTAATGACGTCACCATGGACACCTACGAATAACTGGGTGTTACTCGCCCCCACCCTTAAAACTTGAAATAACTACAGTAAAATCTCGGTTATTCGAACACTTAAATACGTATCATTTATCGATCTTTAAGACAGGTGACAGCTTACTGTAGAAGTCAAACAGAAAGATTCTCTGTAAGCATGCTGCCTTCTTTTCACTATGTATTAAGCAACTACTTGCCTAAAAGGGTCAAAGATATTCTATACTAAAATTACGAATATTCGCAAATTTTATGCAGTTATATTATTTTTATATTCTTATACAAAACAAATAAATACGAGACTATACCAAGTATAGTGAACAATAAATACGAGACTATACCAAGTATAGTAAACAATAAATACGAGACTATACCAAGTACAGTATACCCCGATGGTTCGAACACTAAACCAATTATCATTATCGGTCTAAAGGACGGGTGGCAGCTTAATGCAGAGTGAAAGTCATGCAGAAAACTCCTCTAGGAGTTTTCTGCATGACTTTCACCCTGCATTAGGCACCCACCTGCCTACAAACTTCTCAATTCCTCATTACTCATCGGATTTTACTGTAGTATAGAAGTTGATCTAAGAAATTCTATAAACAGACCCTGATCTTGATCAACTCGATTTGCAATGGTGTCAAAAGGCTATCCTATACGGAATAAATGTGTATAGAGTTAAAATAAATCGGCAAGAAATTACAAATAGCCTTGTTTGTTCACATGAATAACATGAATATGACAGCTATCTATAGAGACTGTTATAAAACAGATTTCTACCACTGACATAGCCCTAATGTTACTGTAAAAACGATGTTTGCTTTAAACTCCGACCTGTTGAATAGTTTGCTTACCTCCGATTCTTCAAGCTTTTGGGAGCATACAAGTCGATCATTAAACAATTTGCACCATGATGAGACATTGGTTGAATATGAGTTTCATCAGGATCCAAGCTGTTTGCAAATGCAAGCCAGATCGAGCCTAGGAGGGTAAGGTTTAAGTGCACTTGTAAAGAAACTTGATACACCCCTCGTACAACCTGTAAAGTTTCACATATATCACATTTTATATTGCACTAAAAATATCAACATGTCGATAGTTGTTTCCGTTGCATAGCAACAATATTATATGTATCCATATAATATAGTAGAACCTTGCTATTTAAAGCGACCACATACTTCATTAACGTGGGTGTTTTTTAATAACTGGTGTTTCTTAATGCAGGGCAAAGTACTGCAGAAATCTATAAGAGCTAAAAGGGGAGCTTTCGGTACATGTTTGTCCCGTGTTTAGCAACCATCAAATCTAGAATTGGACTTTATTTTTAGTTGACTTTGCTGAACATATATTAAAACCTGTCTTAAGCGGTCACCAAAAAGAGGTAAACAATGGGTCTGTAATGCAGGCGGTTGATCAAGAGTTTTTGCCCTGCATTAAGCAACCACCTACTTTTTAAGACTTCTTTGTTCAATAAATGAATGGCCGCCTAAGACAGGTTCTACTGTATAGTAATTGATTACGCTGAAACACGATAAAAAGCGTATTTCATATACATGTAATTTAGGTTAAATGTGTTATCACCTATTCACTCAGACCTACTCGTTCACACAATCACTTACTCATTCAACGTGTCCATTACATCATTTCTCTAACAACAGTTTCGAAACCACGATTAGTGTACAGTGGAACCTGTCTTAAGCGACCATCTAAAAGTTGTCTAATGATGGGGCTGTAGGGCAGGTGGTAGCTTAATGCAGGGCAAAAGTAATGCAGAAAGCTTCTGTGGGAGCTTTCTGCATTACGTTTGCACTGCATCAAGCAGCCACCTGCATTTTAAGATTTCTGTGCTCAATCAATTTTAACCCTTCGCTTGCTATTCACGTCAATATACGTACCTGTAAATAGTGAAGACCCAGATGAGACAGCTCCTGCAGGAGCTGTCTCATCAGGGTCTGCACTATTTACAAGTTGATTGTGCAACCAATGCACTCAACAGCAGTGATTGCACAGCGAAATACGTGTACACAGTGAAGATATATGTAATTATACAACAGGGCATGGGTAAAGTAGGAGAAATGTATTTTAAAATTCAGCAAGAGAAGGGTTAAGTGAGGTTCTACTGTATGTGACTACTCCTACCCAGGCAGGTATCGCATATTCAGCCGTAATATGATAACGAGTTCACAAGTTTTCAAATTACATTTTGCCTGAGTTATAGATAATAGAAATACTTTTAACCCTTTACCTATAGACACGCTTCTAAACGTCATTGTAAACAGAGTAGACCCAGACAAGACGGCTTCTAGTGGAACCGTCTGAGCAGGATGTGTTCTGTTTATTTACGGAATAATACAGATCTGATTCTACAAGTTCGCCATGTCCAAAGCTTCCTGCGTATATTTGCTATTATAATATCATATAAATATATTTCAGGAATATTCAACAGAGAAAGGGTTAGGAAAGGAATAAACCATATGTACATACACTAGTTAGTTTCGCAAATTCATGTGTGTATACATGATACAGGGACCACCCAAAATGAATCTAATTCTGGGCTTTTAAAGACAGGCGGTAACTGAATGCAGGGTGTATGAAAGTCATGTAGAATGTTCCTCTTGCAGCTTTCTACATTACCGTCGTCCTGCATTAAATAATCACCAGCTCTTAACCCTTACAGCGCGAGACACGAGTCAATATTGTCCTTTTCAAACAGTGTAGATCCAGATGAGAGGGCTCCTATAGAGGAGCCCTCTCGTCAGGGTCTGCAATGTTTGTCATGTGACTCTTTGCTTTAGAAAAATCCATAAATATTCACAATTAAATTGACCTGTTTGAATTTTGGAATGGTCCATTTGAAAATGCAGCGTTGTAAGGGTTAATGACTCAAATGTTTATTCATGATATAATCGCTATAGTCATGCTCCACTGTATATATCATACTCAATATTCAACTGTGGATCCAGCAACTATGACTACAGTAAACCCTCTCTATAACGGCCACTATATTACATCAAGTATATTGTATTAAAGGCAGGTGGCAGCTTAAAGCAAGGTGAAAATAAAACAGAACGCTCCTAAAGGAGCGTTCTGTTTTACTTTCACCTTGCTTTAAGCAGCCACCTGCCCTAAATACCAGCTAATTAACACAATTTAGTAGCCGTTATATACAACTGTATTAATTTGGTGAATCATTCTATATGTAGCCACTGAATATGCATGACAAACAGTGCATACCCATATGAGACAGCCAGTTCCCCCACCCGCTGTTACATATGGGTCTGCACTATTTGCAAATGCAGATGTGTGCGATATTCTAGCATGTGAAGAGTTAAATCTATAAAGTTATGGCAAGTTGAAGTTGTAATGAATGCTACCTGTTTCCATGGGTTATTTATTTCCACCAGAAAATATTATCTTTACAATTAAGCTTTTATGACACTCGAGATAGTGTGAAGATTGAAGTCCTTTTAGCATGAGTAGGTAAGGCTTTTAAAGAGGAAGTCCCTACAAAGAACGCGTATTTTCAATAATATCATAAAACTTGGTATTTGTTATGCTCAGTCATTATTATGAAGGTTGCCAATTTGAACTTATATCGAAAACTACCCTGTGATACAAATAAACCGATTTCATCAATACGTATAATTTTTGTTCTACAACACAATATTATCGACCTTTTCCGTTGAATTTGTCCGCGCTTTGCCGATGATCACCCGATTCCTCCATTGTTTACATATTTGGCTTTTCTCGGAAGTGGTCGGAGAAACGCGAATAGAGCGGACAGTTACGAAACTAACCCGAATATAACTGAAACATCGGGGAGTAAAATCTGGATCGGCGATATCAAACACATGGATATCTTGTCATTATAAACGGTGATTTCATGGTGTTTCGTGCGATATACTTCTTTTCAGAATATAAACAAAGGAGTTTTGTATATGTTAGGTGTTTTTGAAACGCGTCAAATGTAGGGACTTCCCCTTTAAGTATTTATTGATTAGCCATCAGACTATGGAACGCCATTCTGCCATGCTAATTGCTAAATACAAAATGCGAAATGCTTTTTGCCAATTGTGTAAATTGCTAGAGAATGTTCCAAATGAAAGATGTAAATGACAAATGCGAAGTGCGAAATGCTTATTGCTAAATGCTTGTTTGCACCACTGGCACTGAACAGCGCGATTTTTAAAGTGACTGTACATTTGCTAAATGCATGTTTATTTACATTAAATCTTATTGCTTATTGCAAATCTAAATTAAAAATGTCGCTGTTCAATGCCAGTAGTGCAAACATGCATTTAACAATAAGCATTTTGCATTTCGCATTTGTCATTTACATCTATCATTTGGAACATTCCGGTTCTTACCCTAGCAATTTCCACAATTGGCAAAAGCATTTCGCAATTTGCATTTAGCATTTCGCATTTCGCATTTAGCAAATAGCATGGCAGAATGGCGTTCCATATCAGACCAACAAAGAAACCAGCATGTTTCCGGAAACAACGTACGTAGCTGCTCGCGATGCGTATCGGATATACTCGGTGAAAATCGACTCGCATCACGAAGGCTTATGTATTCATACTATTTTTTTCCGAAACAGAACTGCTAGAAAGTTGGTTATATACCTTAGGGTTATAAAGGATTACACCCCAGCACTAATTTCTCACGTGTTCTACTTCTACAATAATCTTACGAATTTCTGTTATGCAAAGACTATTGATTATAAAGATTGTGATGAAACATACGGTTTGTGTCTATCATTTTATTGGGCAATTAAGAAGTTTATTACACAATTATAGTTATTTTATTGCTGAATAGAAAAAATACCTGTACAGGAGGCCACTTAGAGAGAAAAATGGGGAAATATGTATTTGTTTTGGGCAAGACGATCGTAAAGCCGAAAGTTATTTTCCTTCGAGAGCTCTCTGCATCCTATAGGAGCCGTCTGATCTGGGTCTGCTCCGTTTGCTTATGGAATAATGTATATCTGATTTTCAAGTTTCTGATTTTGGCGAGAAAAATCATGAGTTGATATGTAATTTTTAAAATTAATCTAATTAGTATACACGAAATAAGCATTTTTTCATGAATACTCATGGAGGAAAGGCTTAAACCCTTTTCCTGATAAATATTCATGTACGAAATAATGACAACATGACTATATATTAGCTTATTTATTTATTTTAGTACAAAGGATGTTTTGACAATGGCAGAATCTGTAGAATCTGATCTATATAATTTCATAAGCGAATAAAGCATACTCTGATCAGACGCCTCCATTAGGAACCGCCCGAGTCCTCTCTGTTTGCAAAGACGTCAAAATGCGTTCCTGTAGGAAAAAGCCAGTTCAATGAGCCATCTGATCAGGGTCTACATGGTTAGCAAATGCCAGTGCACGCATGTCCTGTATTCAGTGAGTTAAAGTAAGAGTATGGCCTGTCTTTTTCTGACAGGGGAAATACATAACAATGGTAACAGGTGCAATTAAAACGTGATAAAGTTAGTTTCAAGAAACACGAAGCCTAGTTTTCATTAAAAGGCCATTAAATTATCGACAGTGAAGTTCTTTAGTGTGTATGAATGTATTTTCCAGTTCCAAGCCGATTTCAAGTTGATTGTAACAGCACTTAAGAACAAGGTATACTACGTGCATTAGTCTTATGAATGAGGGAGTCTACTGGCTATACCCAGATCTGAGGGGTTATCTGGGAGCCTCTGATAAGGGTCGTACTGTTTATCTTGTTAACCATTTACTCCATGAATATTCATATAAGAAATAATGACATCATGATTATTAATTAGATTAATGTTTTGGCCGTTGCAGAAACTGTATAATCATAATCTATATTATTTAAAAAGCAAACATTGCAGACCCTGATCAGATGGCTCCCTGGAGTCACAATTAGCCCCGTCCCAGGGATGACCAGTTTTCTATAGAAATAAATAGTGAAACCTTTGAAAGTCTTCTCCTCTGAAACTGGAAGGTTCTTAGCTTTCATATTTAGCACATAGGATCATGTTCAGGCCCTGTATAAATGGTAAAAATTATGCCCCTCGGGTCAAAATTGGACCCACCCCAGGGATGGCCAGTCTTCTAAAGACATATATAGTGAAAACTTTGAAAATCTTCTCCTCTGATTGCTTGTCTGGTGAGCGATATCAGGGCCATCATGGCCCTCTTGTTTGTTTAACCCTTTCACTGCCCTATATTTATTCAAAAATGCAATACCTACTGATTATTCATTGGCAAATAATAGAATATGGAAAGTGGAACATTGTAGCCATTTTAGAAAGTTAATAAACAGATCTTTCAAATTCCATGAGCAAACAGAGCTGACCCAGATCGGACGGCTCCTATAGGAGCCGTCTGATCTTGGTATATTTTGTTTACAAATGCGTGACAACATTCGATCATGCTTTTAGACACTATTGACCGAGTGTCAAACAACCTGGATCCTGATGCGACACAGAGTTACTGGGCGTCTCATCTGGATCCAATCAGTTTACAAATGCGAGTCAAGTAGCGCTATTCTCTTTTTTACGTTTGTATGTATTTCAATTTTCAACCATTTCCCTTTTCTAAGTTTATTTCAAATTTCAATACCTACTGAGTAATGAATATTCGTGAACATAATAGTTATATTGACATATGGAAGGTGGAACATTGTAACCGTTTTAGAAAGTGAAATAAACACCAGATCTTTCAAATTCCATTAGCAAACAGAGCAGATCCTGATCTGACGGATCCTATTTGAGCCGTCTGATCTGGGTCTACTCTGTTTGCAGATGAGTGAAAACACGTTTATGAAGGAAATATACTTTAGAGAGACACTATGCACAGATAGGTTACTTAATGTACATAGGCATCCCTGTAGACACGACGATGTATTGGTAACTCTTTGAAAGCTAATTCTAGCGTCTTATGTCCATGGCCTGTTCGAATTTCAAAAAAGACAATCGTGTTTTGATATAAAGCTTTTGATTGCTGCGAGCGAAATTGTGATGACCTTTGCAAACAGTTTAGATCCAGATGAGACACCGAGTAACTCGACGTCTCATCAGGATTGAAAACTGTTTGACACTGATTTGTATTTATGTAGATATTGATTATAAAATGTACATGTATGTTGGAAAAAGAGGTTAACAAAAAGTTGTGCTAACAAAACCCATAAGGTTACGTGTTTCTTGACCCTTCATACTTGATGAATAAAATAATTGCAAATGCGAGAGCCAAAATAAAGTAAACAAAGCTAGTATGTTTAATAGCATCTCACCCAACTTGTTCAGGGGTTAATTGAAAGGACAATAAAACTACACCTTTCAAATAAGTACAACGTACAGTAAAACACGCTTATCCCGTATTTACAGTCTACATTATGTTTACTTATATGTGGTTTTATTGTGAAACTGTATCTAGTTATTTTTGTCAGGTAACTATGATTTTGCAATAGTGTACAATGAAGTTGTACTGTAAAGTACAGACATGCACCATGCTCTTATTTCATTATGTTTATCCTTGTATCAGGGCGTAGACCTCGTACCAACAGACGTCCTCGCGGGTTTGATCCTGCTAAGCTGGAAGCAGGAGCGGTGGCGACAGCAACTCACCCTGGTGGTGAATGACGACGGCGTCGGTAAACGGTATAGTACAGTGTTAGTAGTCTGCTGCCTGGCTAGCGGCTTTGCATTGTTACTCCCGCACGACTCTCTCTGTCGCTTTCACTTTTTGGGGTTTACGATAATGGGCAATTGTCACAAAATACCAAAAAAAAACACATAAATACAAAATATATCTTTATTGATGAAAGTTATTTTTATAGATCTTTAATTTGAGTCGGATATGCAACACATAACATAAGCTGCAATAAGCTATTCACAAACTAAGTAACGAAGACAATCACATACATGTACATGTACCTATACACACATCATAGGTCATCAAAGGTCTTTGAGACAATCTAACAGCCTGTGGATAGAATTCTTAATTGAAGAGATAAAAGTTAGTTTCAAAAGCATGGAAAATACACAGGGGGAAATGTAATATCAGAAAAAGTTAAATATCAATAAAATACGCAAGTATTAGTTAAAGGGTCATATCTAAAGGATTTAATACTTATTAAAAAGACACATAAGGTTTGCTGGAAGACCATACCGTTTATCAAAAATATAGAAAACCTTGGGTAAAACTTCATTGTAACAAAACATTCCCGGGCTCTCATATGATACGATAAGACCTACTTGCAATGTGTTGATTAGGGATGGGCATTGGGATATTCATCACGTTGTTAAAATAGGGACAGGGCTGCTTAGATTAGACGCGTATTTGGAAAGGTTATTTAAAATACGTTTTTTATAATCCTCAGAGGTGATTCTAAGTTGCAACAATACATGGATTTGGCTGAGAAATATTAATTTTAATAGTGTTAACTAGAGTCCACCTAGTATGAAAGTTTTAAACTTAATATATTATTTTGCAAAGGGTTTATTGCGTGTATCGTTACAGTAGAGTCTAATATTCAACTAGGATTGATCTTAACCCATTCCTTGTTACTCCTTTTTACGCCATAGGAGCAAATCTCTATTTATCACAATGGTTTCAAACTACACAATTCTTAAATCCTTCTTTTCTATAGTAAATGCTCCTTTTTGGTTGATTAATGCAAAGAGGTTGGATTTAAAAATAGTGCAAGGGTGTGAGTTAATCAAATAATCTTTAATTTACTGTCATAAACCACGAACGATATAAAATGAATACGTTATGGTGAAAATCAAAAAATCATAAGCACATAGTTGAGAAGATTCTCTCATTTACTGACATTTTGGGTGGGCAAGAAATTCTGCACAGCATGTGATAACACTGTTCTTTTGTTACTAGTTCACATATATGTGGATATGTATTCTCTTCTTTCTATCGCTCTTAAACTATGCCCGTTTCCTATTTTTTGCCAGTCCCCTATCTAGTGGTATAACTGTCGCATTACTTACCTTATTTAGTTTAGAGTAGCAATTGTTTATTTTCTTATACTAAATTCGTGTAGTGTAAAGAATGGCATCTCTTTGATAAGACCAGCATGGTCACTTGTTAAAATGTTCGTTTTTATCCAAGTTGAAACCATAATAAAATGCTTCGAGAAAACATATATTGGTAAGTAAAAACTACCTACATGTGATTATACATGTCCATGTATAGTAAAACCCCTCTAATGCGACCGCTTAAAATAATCAAAGCTATCTTTATAAGCAGGTGGTTGCTTAATGCAGGACGAAAGTTATGCAGAAAGCATATTGGAGCATTAAGCTACCACCTGCCTCTGCCACCCAGAATTATGCCCCTTTTTGGTGGTCGCATTAGAGGGGTTTTGCTGTATTGGCATACCTGTCCTAATCGGTACTGATCTTCTCTAATTTCCACTGCAAATGTGTGCAATTGTATGATAAACAGAGTTTTACATTCGTATTTGCATGTGTTTGATTAACATATTTATTAACCATCTGAATGTTGTTGTTTTATCTCATTCAATCCTAGACTATTTTTAGACCCAACTTCTTTGAATAAATCTACCGAAATGAGCATAAACTGTCCTATGGAGCAAATGCTCTATTTATCACAATGGTTTCAAAACATGACTTTTACAGAGGCGTCAAAAGGCGTCAGTAGGACAGAATGGTCCATCATAATGTATAGCAGACCTATTCATTACGAAAGGGTATACTTTGGAAGATGACTTTTAATGACAGACAGTACATATCCTGATCAGAGGGCTCCCGAATGAAAATCTGATCTGGGTATTCACCGTTTGCAAATGTAATTTAACTCATTTCCCCCTTTAACGTGTTCTGTAGAATAAAATCCCATGACACATACCAGGGCTCGCTTGAAAGCATGTGTTCAAAACTCTTGAACCTTACAACACTGACTTTTCAAATGGACTATTCCAAAATTTAAACAGGTTTGGTCAAGCGTATGGCAAATAATTGGGGATTTTTAACAGAAAAGTGTTACATGGCAAACAGTGCAGATCCTGAAGAGAGGGCCCCTCAATGAGCTCTCTGATCTGGGTCCACACTGTTTGCAAATGACAATGGTGACTCGTGTCCCGCACTGTAAGGGTTAACCCGTTATAAAAAGTGACGCTTTTTTCGCGCTTTTGCAAACAGACAGACTCAGATCAGACGGCTCCTGTTGGATCGATCTGATTAGGACCTACTCTGTTTGCTTCAGATTCTGACGAGTGTCAAAACTGTGTAGACCCTGGCCGGACACCGCGTTGGTTCATATATATTCATTCATGCCATAAATATGTATTATAGATCATACCCGATATGATACAAAATGGGTGTTTTTCTATTGTTTATCATGGGTACCAGTATATGTCATACCTGTGATCTTGACATTTTATATGTGAACGCACTTCTCATTTTCAAGCGCATGTGATGCATGTGTTTAATAGAGATTACACATTGATACTGTACACTTTACTGTTAGCCTGCTGAGGAAATGTTTGGCAGTAGATACTGTCTCCATCAGTTTTCAACATTGATTTATCTTGCATTGCTTTCAACAATACAACCAGAGTGATGAACAGTTTGGATCATGAGACGACGATTTACTCGGCGTCTTGTTTGGATCCAGACTGTTTGCACAGGTAATCACTCACCTCACCCTCCTACAACAGGCTACGGATGAACTATTTACTCCATGATTGTTTATGCAAAAATAATGACATCAAGAATACTAATTACATGATTGTTATACAATGTAATAGCAGATGGTGACTGGAAGTTTGGCCATGGCTGAAACTGTACGATCATACCTATAGTAGCATATATCTGAAGCAAACAGAGCAGACACTGATAAGACGGCTCCTTCAGGAGTCGTCTGGTCTGGGTCTACTCTGTTTGTAAAGGCGTAGAAAGACGTATTTATGGAGTAAAGGTTTAAAACGCATTCATAAACAATATTTGTGAAACAATAACGATCTTTAGGACGCCTCTTTCTTACTGACATATAGGCAAACGTGTAGCTTATGTAGTTTTCTGTAATACTTCAAGTTACATTAAAAATACAATGTACCTGCTTTTTAAAACCCATTTTAGTCTTACATTGTCGCTTTAAACAAATTCTAATTGTACCTTCCCATGTACATGTATTTCAAACATTCCGTTCTCAACTGGCGCTTTATGCTTTATATGCGTTGTTTACATTTCTGTATTGTGCAATTTCTTGTGTGTAGTTCATCCTATTTCTATTTTCTTGAGAGCTAGATTGAATTTACTTAGTTACAGTTTTCATCTATTTATCGCAGTCTTCTTCTCTTGATTTTTGAGATAACTATCGCTATTTACCTTCAGTGTTCGACTTTCTAAGTTTTGTTGTTTTGCCATTGAGAAAACATTTTACTCAACATACAAAATGTATGTAGTCTTTTTCAGAAGACTTGAATTCACAAGCAAGTTTTCAGACGAAAAACTCTGAAATAATCCCAAACAGTAATAATGATAACAAATACAACAGCAACAGCGGCTATGGTAGTAGTAGTAGTAGGAGTAGTTGTTGTAGCTGTTTCTGTTATTGTTGTGGAATCATAAAATGAAGTAATAGAAGTAGAAGTAATAGTAGAAGCAGCAACAGCAGTAGTAGTAGTGATAGTAGTAGTTGTTGTTGTTGTTGTTGTGGTGATGGTAGAAGTAGTAGTAGTAGTAATAGTAGTAGTAGTAGAAGTAGTAGTAGTAGGAGTAGGAGTAGAAGTAGTAGTAGTAGTAGTAGTAGTAGTAGTAGTAGTAGTAGTAGTAGTAGAAGTAGTAGTAGTAGTAGTAGTGATAGTAGTAGTTGTTGTTGTTGTGGTGGTGATAGTAGTAGTAGTAGAAGTAGTAGTAGTAGGAGTAGGAGTAGAAGTAGTAGTAGTAGTAGTAGTAGTAGTAGTAGTAGTAGTAGTAGTAGAAGTAGTAGTAGTAGTAGTAGTGATAGTAGTAGTTGTTGTTGTTGTGGTGGTGATAGTAGTAGTAGTAGTAGTAGTAGTAGAAGTAGTAGTAGTAGTAGTAGGAGGAGGAGTAGGAGTAGAAGTAGTAGTAGTAGTAGTAGTAGTAGTAGTAGTAGTAGTAGTGATAGTAGTAGTTGTTGTTGTTGTGGTGGTGATAGTAGTAGTAGTAGTAATAGTAGTAGTAGAAGTAGTAGTAGTAGTAGTAGGAGGAGGAGTAGGAGTAGAAGTAGTAGTAGTAGTAGTAGTAGTAGTAGTAGTAGTAGTAGTAGTAGTAGTAATAGTAGTAGTAGTAGTAGTAGTAGTAGTAGTAGTAGTAGTAGAGTAGAAGTAGTAGTAGTAGTAGTAATAAACGTAGTAGAAGTACTGGTTGTTGTGGTGGTACAGGTAGTAATAGTAATTGTTGTTTTGTAATAATATAGTACAACATTTGGATTCCGCTGAAGTAGTAATAAATGTACATGTATTAGATTGTGAACTTTTTAGCTCAGTGGTAAAACATCCGCCTCCCAATCTTAACGTCATGAGATCGAACCGTAGTTGAGGCTATTTGCATTCTAATGTTGTATTCGATGTGATACATGGGTTAATTAAAACACTGTTCATTAGTACTGATCTGAGTTAATCAAGGTTTGGGCACATAAGTCACAGCCCTACCCTTCCACCCTTTGCTTGCTGTAAAAAAGACGTCTTGTGTTACACCTTAGACCTAGATCTTATTAGTTAACCATTTCTTTTATATAAATGCTTTTTCACACCCTTGCAAACAGAGTAGATGCAGAGCAGACCGCTCCTGGGGGGGGGGGGGCGTAATAGACGCGACTCCACCGATTCTACCAATACCAAAACTCCATGTTTACATATGTTATTATAAAAAAAAAAAAGCTAAGAAATACTCACGATGTCATTATTTCTTACATGAATATTCAGCAGGGAAAGGGTTTAATTTTTTTGAGAAACTTTTGACCTAGTGTCTAACAGCTAGTATCCTGATAAGACGCCGAGATATTTGATGTTCCATCTGGGCCCAAACTGTTGTCCATGCCAGACAGGTCGCACTTCGTAGACAAAGGGTGCAACTGTTTGGAAAAGTGTATAAACTATATAGAGTATAGTCACTGCCCGGTTACTGTCAGTGTTCATTTTGTACATCTTTCTATTCTTTAATGTCCGTAAAAGTTGTCATCTGCTTCATTTTTCATCTTAGAATGTTCTTCCTGTTTTATTTGATAGCTATCAGGATTAAACCGTGTAGATCTCGATGAGACTGCGAGTTACTCTCGTCATCTTATCTGGATCCAAATTGTACGTAAAGATAATCACAGACTGTCCATGGCGGCAAAATGGTTAAACCGCGATAATGCAAATTTTAATGTGGAAGACTTTAGACCCTTTTAAGCAGGTGGCTGCTTAATGCATGGTGAAAGTCATGGAGAAAGCTCCTAGAGCAACTTTCTGCATTACTTTCACCATGTATTAAGATGCTACTTGTCTTATAGATTAACCCTTCGCTTGCTATTCACGTCAATATACCTACCTGTAAATAGTGAAGACCCAGATGAGACAGCCCCTGCAGGAGCTGTCTCATCAGGGTCTGCACTATTTACAAGTTGATTGTGCAACCAGTGCACTCCACAGCAGTGATTTCACATCGAAATACTTGTACACAGTGAAGATATATGTAATTATACAACAGGGCATGGGTAAAGAAGGAGAAATGTATTTTAAAATTCAGCAAGAGAAGGGTTAATAATGATACGTATTTGAGTGTTCGTATCATCGATGTTTTACTGTAGCTGTTTTGGATATCAACCAGACACATACAGAGCACCAGCTACAGGTGCGTATTCAAAAACTAAATCCTGTGTTGTTTGCTACCAAACCCTATTTTGTGACCATCCAGGTGCGTATTCAAAAACTAAAATGGTTATTTCTCCACCAAACCCTATGTTGTGACAATTCTTTAGAATCGTCTCTTCGGATGGGTGAGCAGGTGGTTGCTTAATACAGGACGAAAGCAAAACAAAGAATCTTTCTGCATAACTTTCATTATGCATTAAGCTATCACCTGCCTTAAACCCTAAGTATTAAACTTATTTTATATGGTCCTTGTAGACAGGTTTCACTGTATATTGTAGCGGTTGTTGTTTGGATGTGCTATTGGCATTTGGTTGTAGACAGTTTCAGTCCTATTTAATTAGCATGTTCATCTTTCACAGGTTCCTCTATTAAAGGTTTGCTGAAGCCACTGGCGGTCGTAATTCATTTAGTAGATACTATTCTTGAAAGCGCTTGTCTGACTTTAAATGTCAAATGCACATGCTATCGATTTAGGAGAATATCTCTGTCACTGTGTGTACGTGTTTGTCTCTCTCTGTCTCTCTCTGTCTCTCTGTCTGTCTCTGTCTCTGTCTCTCTCTCTCTCTCTCTCTCTCTCTCTCCCTCTCTGTATGTCTGTCTGTCTAGCTGACTGTCTGTCTCTGTCTGTCTGTCTGGCTGTCTGTCTGTATGTCTCTCTCTCTCTCTGTCTCTCTCTCTGTCTGTCTCTCTCTCTGTGTGTCTCTCTGTCTCTATGTCTCTCTGTCTCCCTCTCTGTCTCTCTCTCTCTGTCTCCCTGTCTCTGTTTCTCTGTATCTCTGTCTGTATGTCTGTCTCTCTCTCTTTCTGTCTGTCTGTCTCTTTCTCTTTGTGTGTGTGTGTCTCTCTGTCTCTCTATCTCTCTGTCTCTGTCTGTCTGTCTGTCTGTGTCTGTCTCTCTGTCTGTGTCTCTCTCTGTCTCACTCTATCTCTCTCTGTCTCTGTCTCTCTTTCTCTCTCTCTCGCTCTTTCTCTCTCTCACTCACTCTCTAGTGTCAAACAACATGGATCCTGATGAGACACCGAGTTACTCAACGTCTGATAGATATGAATCCAAACTGTTTGCAACTGCGAGCCAGGTCGTGGTTAGCGAGATACGGATTAACCCTTTCCCTTATATAAACGCATTTCCACCCATTTACAAACAGCTTGGATTCTGAGTATACCCAGATCAGACTCCAGTAGGAACCGTCTGATCATGGTCTGCTTTGTTTGCATATACGTACACTGTATTATGATCTGATTCCACAGTTTTTGTTAAGACAAAAGATATTGTTAAAACAATTTACATTATTAAAAACATCTAATTGATGTCCATGATGTCATTATTTCCTAAGTGAACATTCAACAGGGGGGGGGGGGGGGGGGGGGGGGGGGGGGGGGGAGTTAAACACATCCACATCAAAGTGATTTCAAAATTTTAATAAGTTTGAAAGGGTGTAATTTCTGTACGCTTTAGGTCGTCTTGGTGGTCTTTCTGGAAGTTTGACATTGTAAAACTGCTAAATTGTTGACCTTGATCTCTAAAAGTTCCCTTTAAACCTATACCTAATTAACATTTATGTAAGAAATAATGACAGCATTCGATAATTTGTTATAATTGGATAAAACACAAGAGTGCACATACGGTCTATATGGAGTTTCTGCAGAACTTTCGCCCAGTATTAAGCTACTCCATTGTGTACCTGTCTTTAAGATCTAACTTTATATATATTTTGGTTGTCGCTTTATAAAGGTCTTACAGTATTTCTAAAGCAATTTGTTGCTTCAATACGTAATGCAAACAAAGCTTTGTGTTACTTATCAAGTGTTCTAGTTAAATCAGTACTGTAGTGAAAAACAAAATCGATAAGAAATTGATACTTATTGTTAGTATGTCAAGTTTCTATTCATTTAGCAAGATACGATGCCGTGTAGTGTTCTGTTTGTGTTGCAGTCGCTTGTGATTTGTTTAGTTTTGCGAGTGTTTCGTTTGGCACTTTATATCAATCATTTGGAACCAGACCTGAAAGGCTATCTTATGAGTACCATCAAGATAGGGATGGGCTGGGCTGGAAACTTAAGGGAAATAACAAGACTAATTGGATAGAACTATACTCCTCCAAAGCACATCCCTGTTCAAGTATCTACTTCACTTGGCTCTTAGTACAGTTGACCTTCGATATCTCGAACTTCAAGGAACCATACAAATTACTTCGAGATAACGGGTGTTCGATTCATCCGATATTTCTCAAGTTCACAGCTTAATGCAAGTCTAAAGCCATGCTGAAAGTTCCTGTAAGAGCTTTAAACGTTACTATCGACATGCATTAAACTGTCACATGTGTTTCTATATATGGACAGTGATACATTTCAGAACAATTCTGCATTGTAACTTTTGGAACGAACTTTTTACTTGGAGTTATCTTGAAGTTCGAGTTATCCGAGTTCAATGTATCGGAGTTCAACTGTATTTATAATCTACAGTAAAACCCCGCTAATGCGACCACCAAAAAGGGGCATAATTCTGGGTGGCAGAGGCAGGTGGTAGCTTAATGCAGGACGAAAGTTATGCAGAAAGCTCCTCTAGGAGCTTTCTGCATAACTTTCGTCCTGCATTAAGCAACCACCTGCTTTAGACGACATCAGTGGCTGTTTATTAAGTGGTCGCATTAGCGGGGTTTCACTGTAGATGATGTCAAGACGGTATCTCACAATGTAAGGATACTCTTTAATGATTTTGACTTAGCTTTTTATTTCGTGAATATTCTTTTAGAAATAATGAAATCGTGAATATTTATTAGCGGGTTATTTATAATGATATATAAACATATGAAACATATGATAGTGTTGCTTTTAACAGAAACTGTAAACTTCCATAAGCAAACAGAGCAGATCATGATTAGATGGCTCATAAGGAGCCATCTCATCCGGTCTACTCTGTTTGAAAATGCTTGAAAAGGTATCTAAATCAAGTGAATTGTTAACCTTATGACCTCCTAATATTTTCCCGCTACACAAATACCGATCATTTCGCTGCTAAAATATGTTTTTCTCATTTACTTTCAACAATGTTATCACTGTGGACCAGGATCCAACTTGCAATGTTTATTTTACTTCGGTCTTAGCTCTACTCCCACTAACCGCGACCTGTCTATCATCGACAGTCTGGGTCCAGACGAGACGTCGAGTAAGTCGGCGTCTCATCAGGATCCAAGCTGTTTGACACTTTGTCAATAGTTTTTTAAAAGCTTTACGCATCGAAAATAGAGCACCATATTTAAATTGTAACAGATATTATGTTCTACAACGGGGAAGTGCTATTGTAGATGAGTTTTCCGGCTACAATAGCATGCCATAAGGTACAGTTCCTGTGCTACAATGTCATGACATAAGGTACAGTACCTATGCTACATAAGTCATGGCATAAGTCATGGCATAAGTTACAGTTCCTGTGCTACAATGTCATGACATAAGGTACAGTTCCTATGCTACACCGTCATGGCATAAGGCACACTTCTTATACTACAATGTCATGACATTAGGAACACGTACTATAGTACAGTATCATGACATTAGGAACACTTACTATACTACAGTATCATGACATTAGGAACACGTACTATAATACAATATCATGACATTAGGAACACGTATTATAATACAATATCATGACATTAGGAACACGTACTATACTACAGTATCATGACAATTGGCACACCTACTATACTACAATATCATGCAATTGGCACACTTCCTCTACTACAATATCATGACATCAGGTACACCTACTATACTACACTATCTTGGCGTTTGGCATATTTCCTATACTACAATATCATGACATTAGACACACTTCATATACTACAATACTCCTTGACATTAGGCACACGTATACTTTACTGCAATATCATGACATTAGGACCACTTACTTAGTATATCGTGACAGTTGGCATCTTTCCTATACTGCAATAGCATGCCATTAGGCACATCTACTATACTTCAGTGTCATGACATTAGGCACACACACTATACTACAATGTCATGACATTATGCAACTTCATATACTTGCAGACCATTGGAGGATATCCCTGATGGAATAGAGCTACGCCTGGATGACGACACCATTCCAGATGATTGGATGACCCTTGACTTTATGAGTCACTACCTGAAATTTGCGCTCGGCAGTTATGGGTGGCCATTCTACGTCACACTGACGAAACCAGTATTTGGGCTTTGTTCGTTGTGTTCAGAATGCAGGTAAAATACTGTAGAACGTGTCGTAAGCGACCATCCATTTATTAAACATAGGAGTCTTAAAAGCAGATGAGCTTTCTGTATTACTTTTGACCTGCATTAAGCTACCACCTGCCTTACATACCCATAATTATAACTCTTTTTGGTGGTCGCTTAAGACAGGTACACAGCATAATCTTAATCAATTTTATTAGAGAACTCGTCCAAATATGTATTTTGAATTAATCTCATTTTCTGCGAAACTTTTGCCGATACAACCTTTAGAAAACTGTGAATCTATCAGTACAGACCCTGATCAGAGGGTTCCCTTTTGTCATATATTTAGAGAAATATCGCCTACGAAGACAAATATGATTTGCATTTTCGTAAAATTATTTTCATGAGATACTGTATCATACTTGACCATCTGCAGTGAGTCAGAGACGTATACTGATCTTTCAAATTCCATTTGCAAATAGAGCAGACCCTGATCAGACGACTCCTATAGGAGCCGTCTGATTTGGGTCTACTCTCTTTGCAAAGGCATGAAAATGCATTTATATGTACATTGTAGGAAAGGATTAAGGGGTTTTGTTCTACCTGATATCCTATATATCCAAGGCATATTAAGATTGGTATTCGTAGCCGTTATCATTATAAACATACTTAGCTTATGTAAAAGAAATGCGGGTACGCAAAAATAACATTTACAAAAATATACGTTAGGAAGAAGTCCGAAGAACATCACAATGACACAGATAAATGAACATGGGTTTATCTGTAGAGAAACGATATGCCTGTTTGCATGTCTATTTGAACACAAACTTAGAATGTCCTCGGAGTACTGATCAAAGCGTTGACAGAGATCCAGCTAAAATGCGTAAATTAAAACATTTTCAAGTATAACTTCTTTATTTCTCCACCAAACCCTATGTTGTGACCACTCTTTAGATTCATCTCAAAGAGACAATTCTAAAGAGTGGTCACAGCGATTTTGGTTTTGGAGTCTTTGATTGTTCTAAACACATGGTCAAAGGCTGATGCACTGTATTAGAAGCATTTTAATTATTATTCCAGTTAACCCGTTACTATAATGAATATTCATGTAAGACATAATGTCCTTTATCAATATTTATTGGTCCAAATATTTATAACGGTATATCCTTAAATTTCAGCAATGGTAGAAACTGTAGAATCAGATATATATAAGTCCATAAGCAAACAGAGTAGACCCTGATCGGACAAATGGTGTATGTCTAAGCTGTTTGCAAATGCATGAACATTCGTCTCTATCAGACAGTGTTGACGGCATACTATTGTTTTGCTTGTTTTTCGCAGGTGTTGCTCCTGTAGGGATGACCAGGGTTACATTTGTCTCTATTAGGCAGTATTGACGGCATAGTATTGTTTTGTTTGTTCTTTCGCAGGTGTTGCTCCTGTAGGGATGACCAGGGTTACATTTGTCTCTATTAGGCAGTATTGACGGCATAGTATTATTTTGTTTGTTCTTTCGCAGGTGTTGCTCCTGTAGGGATGACCAGGGTTAAATTTGTCTCTATTAGGCAGTGTTGACGGCATAGTATTGTTTTGTTTGTTCTTTCGCAGGTGTTGCTCCTGTAGGGATGACCAGGGTTACATTTGTCTCTATTAGGCAGTATTGACGGCATAGTATTGTTTTGTTTGTTCTTTCGCAGGTGTTGCTCCTGTAGGGATGACCAGGGTTACATTTGTCTCTATTAGGCAATGTTGACGGCATAGTATTGTTTTGTTTGTTCTTTCGCAGGTGTTGCTCCTGTAGGGATGACCAGGGTTACATTTGTCTCTATTAGGCAGTATTGACGGCATAGTATTGTTTTGTTTGTTCTTTCGCAGGTGTTGCACCTGTAGGGATGACCAGGGTTACATTTGTCTCTATTAGGCAGTGTTGACGGCATAGTATTGTTTTGTTTGTTCTTTCGCAGGTGTTGCACCTGTGGGGATGACCAGGGTTACATGTGTCTCTATTAGGCAGTATTGACGGCATAGTATTGTTTTTATCGCAGGTGTTGCTCCTGTAGGGATGACCAGGGTAACATATTCATGGACAACTGTTGTATGTGTAACTCTGCAGCCTTCAAGAAAACCGCCGGAGTACATCATGAAGACATTGTATATGCAAGCTTTAAAAATGATGTAAGTGTACTGTTCCACTCCTATAAATAATATGTAATAATCGATCATATAGTAAACTTTCTTTAAACCTTTTCCCTGTTCTATGTTCATTGCATATTCCAATACTTACTGAATATTCATATACAAAATAGTTATAATGAAATATGGAAGGTGGACCATTATAGCTATTTTAGAAACTAAAGAAACAGATCAATCATATTGCATAAGCAAACAGAGCAGACCCTGATCAGACGGCTCCTATATTGCAGATGCTTGAAAAGCGTTTATATGAAGGATATAAGTCTCTTGGCGCATTGCATACAGAGCAGAACCAGATTAGACGGATCCTGTTTGAACTTGATCAGGGTCTTCTATAATTGTTTTTGACATGATATAGATATGATTCTACATTTTATATCATGCAAAACATCCCTTGAAAACTTTACATTATAAAAAAACAGCTAATATATATGTATGATGTCATTATATCTTACATGAATACTGAACAGATAAAGGGTTAAACCATTGCTTTATAGATACGAATCTTGGCGCATTTTCTCTTGTAAGGGTTGTTTGATCAGAGTCTGCTCTGTTTGCTTATAGAATTATAAAAGGTGAACCCATGGAGTAGATGGTTAAACAAGAAACATACTCTTCTCATTTCAGATTTATGAAATCCCTTTCTACGTTGTGATAGACAGAAAAATGGACGCCATTGTGATTGCAATACGGGGAACTCTCTCATTACAGGTACTGCGACATGTGAAAACTAAGTCTGCAATATTAATTTTCTGCTTCAGTTCTCAAAGTAATTGTTCTTTCAATTATTTTCAAAATGTGAACAGAGAACCATTTAATCCTCTAAAGTAACCACTCAGTGAAAAGAAAATTATGTGTTTGCTTAATAAACCTTTGCCTGTTCTATGTTTATTCCAAATTTCGATACCTACTGAATATACATGGACAAAATAATTATAACGAAATATGGAAGGTGACAAAGTGTAGCCATTTAGAAAGTAAAGAAACAGATCTTTCAAATTCCATTAGCAAACAGAGCAGATCCTTGGAATTCAATCGGAGTCGTCTGATCTGGGTCTACTCTGATTATAAATGCATGAAAAAGCGTTTATATTAAGGAAAGGGTTAATGTATGAGGAAATAAATATAGACAGTTCCCGTAGGTTGTAGATTTGGAGAGGTTTTACTGTATCAAAGAGTATCGGGATGGGAGTGGGGTTTTTTTCATTCTAGGCGATAAAACATATATAGTGTGTAACCACCCCATAGCAGCCTTGTGTAACCTTTTGAATGCTGCATGTGGAAAGTGGAATGACCCTTTACTGTTTAGCGATAGTGTCCATTTTGTATGAAAGTCTTAACATTGCTGGACGATTTAATGACAAACAGTGTAGACCCTCATGAAGGGGCTCCTCTATGACCTTAAAACGGGTTTATTGGCATAAGCAATGTAGACCCAGATTAGAGGCTCCTAACGGAGTCCTCTGATATTGGTCTACACTGCTATTATGTCACTTTTCCACTTTCAGAGGGTTAACTAGTGTATTTAAAAGAGTGGCTACTTAACCATTTCCCTCATATAAACGTGTTTTCACGAATTTTCAAACAGAGTAGACCCAGATCATACGGCTCCTATAGGAGCCGTCTGATCAGGGTCTGCTCTGTTTGCTAGTGGAATTTGAAAGATCTGTTTCTTTAGTTTCTAAAATGGCTACAATAATCCACCTCCATATTTCATTATAACTGTTTTTAAAACAAAGAATTTGGCTTCTTTTTGCGCGACTATTGTAGATGTTTTTTTATAAGTTTATTGAATAATAAAACAGTGTTACCTATGTCTTCTTCAGGATGTCATAACAGACCTTGTAATAGAGAGAGGTGAGTTGAACATAGCTGGAAGTCCAAACGCAACTGCCCACAATGGCATATTACAAAGTGCGAACTACATCAAACAGACATTAGAACAAAAGCATATATTAGAAGAGGCGTTTTCAAGAATAGAGGTAATGTTAAGACTCCGAATACTTTCTTTATATGCCTTGATCTAAATTGCTAGAACAATTGCCAAAACCGAATCATATTGAACATGGTATTTAATTCTGCTTTGTTTTGTGTAGAACTAATCTAAGTTGCTTACAGTAGAGTCCCATTAATACGACATACAGCCACTCGAAAAATGTCTAATTCTTGATTGTGATACTAATGGTAGCTTAATGCAGGACACAACTCTTGCCCTGCATTAAACGCTGCTTATAAACACCCCTCTGTGAATAAATTATGTGATCGCTTTAGCAAGGTTCTATTTTTTTTTTATCGTATATTACCTAATAAAAGCCCCATTCTTCTAAACAACCCTGGCTTTAGTTGGGAATTAATGGACAACTAAAGCCTCATACAATAACGATAGAATAAAGAAATATAGGCTTTTCAAAATACATGTAGTAGCTTAATGCAGACTTTAAGCAATACAGAAATCTCCCACAAGAGCTTTCTGCATTTCTTTCATTCTGCATAAAGCAACATTTGAAAGCCCCTTTTAAAAAATGTAAGGCCCTCCAGGAGCGTTTAATAGAAATAATACGATAAATCGAAAATGCTGAAAATTTATTTTGATTTAATATTTACTCAGTTTATCTCATTGAAAAGAAATGAAATATTCCTACCTTACGTTCAAATCTCTTTACTACATAAATACACCTTTCTATGCCTTTGCAAACAGAGTAGACCCAGATCAGACGGCTGCTGTAAAATCAAGTCTATTTTATTTCAAAAGCAAAAATAACAGACCCTGATCAGATGGTTCCTACAGGGATCACCTGATCTGGATCTACTCTGTTTGCAAAGGCATTAGTATGAAGTGAATTGTTAATGCATGTTGTGCATTTATTCATGCCAGGGCAAGCAGCTTGTGATAACTGGGCACAGTCTGGGTGCGGGCGCCGCGGCTATGTTAGCCATACTCCTCAAACCCTCCTATCCCTCTCTCAGATGCTACGCATTCTCTCCCCCAGGGGAACTCGTAAGGTAAGAAGTCTTGCCCTAACTACCCTAAGTATTCGAACAGTATTAGACTGAATAAGTCAGTCGGGCACCATTTTGATAAAATTCAATTAGACTGACATAGTAGCAAATAGTGTAGATCCTGATCAAACTGCTCCTATGGGAACAGTTTGATCTGGGTCTGCATCATTTTCCTAAGTTTGCCTGTCCGAACACTTAGGGTAATCGGTATCGTGTAACCATATACAGTATAACATTTACAGGCAATTGAAAAAAGTGTGTTGTTACTTTGTTCAAAGCAGGGTTATTTTTTTCAAAATACGATGAGAATATCAGTTTTGATTCTGGAGAGAATTGAAGTTACGCGATGTCTCATCTGGAACCAAACACATTTGAAAGGTAATTTCAAACTAGTTGCGATAGTTTTACACATAGGCTTTGATCCATAGTATAATTAAACCTAATATGAACGCTGGCAGGTAAACATGATTACCCACCGCCGCAGCTACCCTGCGTGAAAATCTGAAAATGTTTAAACCTTAACCCTTACAACACTGAATTTTCAAATGGACTACAGTAAAACCTCTTAATAACGGCCACTAAATTGTGTTAATTAGTTGGTATTTAGGGCAGCTGGATGCTTAAAGCAAAGTGAAAGTAAAACAGAACGCTCCTATAGGAGCGTTATGTTTTACTTTCACCTTGCTTTAAGCAACCACCTGCATTCAACACAAATTACTTGATGTAATTTAGTGACCGTGATATAGAGGTTTTACTGTATTCCAAAATTCAATTTTAGATATACCCTAACATATAAAAATATTGATTCATAAATGTTTAAATATGTATTCTGGTTGATACTAAATAATTAGATATCTCGTCTAGATCTAGAAATTGTCACCACTCTCTTCGAATTATAGCGAAAGAACTTCCTCTTTTGAATTAGAAAAGAAAACTATTTGCTTGGCGTTCCTAAGAGTCGATATGTAAATGTTCCATTACAGCCCGGATGTTTGTGACTACGCTAAAGACATTGTGTGTTCGGTTGTGCTCGGGGATGATATCATCACGCGGCAAGGCATGCTGATGATGGACGACCTTAAGATACAAATTATAAAGGCCATACATGAGACTAAATTGCCCAAGGTAAGATGGAAAATGTTGAATGGTGGGCTTAACCTTTTCCCTGTTGAATATTCGTAAGAAATAATGAAAACATGTACAGTAAAACCTCTCTATAACGGCCACTAAATTACATCAAGTATTTTGTGTTAAAGGCGGGTGGCTACTTAAAGCAAGGTGAAAGTAAAACAGGACGCTCCTATAGGAGCGTTCTGTTTTACTTTCACCTTGCTTTAAGCAGCCACCTGTCCTAAATACCAATCAATTAACACAATTTAGTGGCCGTTACTGCATATTCATTAGCTGATTTTTATAATGACATGAACACCGGATTGTCTGGTCTTGGTACATATTGTAGAGTCAGATCTATTACATGTATAATTTAATCTACTTTGTTCGCAAGGGCCTGAAAACGGCATTTATATGAGTCAGTGTTAGTGGTCCACACTACTGAATAGAAATTTAATGTTAGATTTTACCCTCTTTCAATTTAGTATTAATATCGGCCTTGGAGACAGGTAGCAGCTTAATGCAGGGTAAAAGTCATGCAGAAAGCTCCTAAAGCAGCCACCTGCCTATAAGTGTAAAACTTCTTCTCTTCTAGAATTCCGTTTTAGAGGGGGTTTACTGTAGAAAGGGTAGTCAATGAATACTCATTAAATGGTTATTGTATCATTAGTCACGAATAAGAGTAAGGGTGGACATTTTCTACCAAACATGATGACCAGAGTGTCAAGCCTTTTTCAACGTTTAACCCTAAATCGTGAATGAAATAATGACGTCAAGAATATCAATTAGATTACATGTAATTGTTATAATAGCATATGCACACGGGAATTTTGGCCATTGCAGAAACTGTAGAATTTTATCTATATTATAGCATAAGCAAACAGAGCAGACTCTGATCAGACGGCTCCTATAGAAGCCGTCTGATCTAGGTCTACTCTGTTTTCAAATGCATGCAATGCGTTTATTTGCACAAGGGTCTGGACCGCTTCATGGGGGTCAATATGTACTATATAATAATGTTATTATATAGTACATATAGACCCCCATGAAGCGGTCCAGACCCCTGTGTTTATTTGTAGGAAAGGGTTGAAAATTCACAGCAAGCGCATAAATATAATGAAAGTGATGCAAAACAGGAAATAATGTAATGTAACATTGTAGCAAACAATGACTAGCAGACGACAATTACTTTGGTTAATGGGAGAGCTACAAAAATGTTTTTCATTAAATTCAGTATAAGATACTGGCCAGTGGTTGCTGGCGGATGTGTTGTGGTCGGTCGGGGAAACTGGACGAGAACATGGAGCATTCGCATACGCACACAGAAAATGGCGATAGCTGTCCCACCGGAAGTTCCAAAGTAAGGTACACTGTGAACAGAAGTAGTCTGGAGGTGAGTACTATTTACATTATTATGAGTTTATTTCATGGTAACCCTTTTGCTGCCATGGACGATGTTGGAATAACTCATTCAGATCCAAACTGTGATTATGTTCCTTGAAACAAAACGATAGCAACATTAAATATGAAAATTGAAGCAGAAGTCAAATTTACCAGACGACAATGCGTGTCAGCCAGTCATGTGTATATTATGAAAAAAAATGGTTTTACTATTTATTTTTGAATTGTTACAAACTTTGCATTAATTTAGCCCTATGTACATCAAGATGAATATTAAGCCCTTCAGTGTCATGAAGACATGTCTGTGATATCATATGCAAACAGCTTAGAACCAGATGACAAGCCGAGTAAGTTTTCAGGATCAAAACTGTTTGGCACTAGATGGTTATCTTTTTATGTAGCAACTGAAGAAACACACTCTCTAAATTTTGAATCAGACGAAAATGTGTCGATCATACGACAATGCTGGCACTGAAATGGTTAAATGAATTGTCCACCAATGTTTAACTATAAAATCCGTTCAATGTGAAAGGCTTTTAGTTGCAAAAGGATTTTGAATGACATACAGTGCAGACCCTGATCATATGACTCCTCTAGGAGCCCTCTGGGCTGGTCTCCATTGTTTGCAAATACATGTTGTACCAGTATTTCCTATGTTCAGAGAGTAGTCACCATCTGAATAATGATTTGAAGACACACTGTAGTAAGTGTATTGTTTACCCAATGACACTTTCGAGGTCAATTGTAGAGGTCAAATGTGTCACATGTTTCATTTAAAATTTACTTTAAAATAATTGCCTCATGTGTTTAAGACATTTCATCCACTAATTCATAATAAAGCAATGGTATAATAAACTTATTAAAGTAGTGCTCTCTACAATAAACGCATAGTTTCAATAAAACCATAAAACATGATGTTCAATTATTCTTATTAAGATACTTATAATGTTTCGCTGTACAACAAAATGTTATCGACAAATTTCGAACAGTTCTGAAACTAAAACGCAGCCGGAATAAATATTAATACATCGGTGAATAACATCAGTTTCTTTGATATCAAACACATGAAAGTTGTGTTCTCAGTTTTCTGTAATACACTTCATTTCAGCACAAATGATTTTATGTAAGTTTTATACATTTTTGCAACGCCTTGCAAGGATAGACTATTATTTTAAGCTTGAAGCTAGTGTGCTAAATGTTACTGGAAAATATAAAATGCAGTACTAACTACATGTACAATAGAACCTGTCTTAAGCGGCCATCAAAAAGAGGTCTGTAGGGCAGGTCGAAAGTAATGGATATTTATGAATGACTTTGCCCTGCATTAAGCAACCACCTGCTTTTAACACTCCTGTATTCAATAAATGAACGGCCACTTAGGGCAGGTTCTACTGTATACATGTGTTCACCTATAAACTTGATCTCTGTACTGACACATTGTAACTGATTATGACATTTTGCTTATTCCAGATATCTATGAATGAGTGTATTAAACACAGTGATCATATCAAAGGTACCTACCAACCTTTACATCTACCTGGGAAAATCCTACACATTGAAGAAAGGTAAGTAACCATTTATCTTATGCATATTCACGGTAAACTGCACTCAGTATCTTTCTTCTACTGTAAAGCAAATGCATGCATTGCTGTTGCTAATAGAGACCATATTCAGACGGCCTCTTAGAGTCATGTGTCTACTCTGTTTGCAAAAGGCTTCTCTATCAGATAAGGCCTAATGGTTACAAACTGTTAGAAAGATAATAATAAATTCTAAACTTGAAATTCTAAATTACGTGTTTTCATGGGTTATCTGATTCATATTTCGTTTATGTTTCTGTTTCTTACAACGCAATGGTATAGTTGTGTTATTATATAATAAGTTTTATGTGTTTTCATGAAAGGGGCTACAAGGGCCACTAGGTATAATATCGTATTTAAGAATAATTAACGGGAGTGTTAATAAATAGACTTATAACTTCAGTAAATGATTTACAATAAAACGCCTCTAAGCCGGACATTCAATTTAGTATACATATCGGTCTTGGAGACAGGTGGCAGCTTAATGCAGGTTGAAAGGCATGCAGAAAGCTCCTCTATAAGCTTTCTGCATGACTTTCACCCTGTATTTAAGCAGTCATGTGCCTAAAGGTATCTAAAGTATTCCGGTTTAGAGGGGGTTTACTGTACAAGCTATCTGTGGTTGCAGTTTTTCATCTGCTTTTTGTAAATTTATTGAACACATTTATATATGTGTATTAGTTTATTTATCTATTTATTTATTTATTTCAGTAATTTCAGTGGCGATGAAGACTTTTGTGCAAATTTCAAGAAGAAGGACCAGTTTACTAAGATTATTGTCAGTCCGAATATGTTGTCCCATCATTTCCCCGACGCAATGCTCGATGCCATTGATGGTCTGATAGAGAGAAAATATGACATCACTTCCGCCAGAAGTAATCGACAAAAGAGTGATGTCGATATGTCATAACCGCCGTATGGTATTGGGACCATGGTTGTACAGCTCCATGCAACATGTTATGTTTAGACTTTAACTAACTACCTCTATCCCAAATATCAACATGTCTGGCCATGTGCTTAAGAAAACATCTCGTGCTTATCTCACGTTAGCATGAAATTCCTTTTGTCATGTTTAAAGCAGCAGCTGCGAAAATAAAACAGATCTGAAAGGTCACTCTTTAATCATTTTGGTCATCCATCTGTTAGATAATTCCAATAATTTCAAGATATAATCGAACTTACCAAACTAAATCTATCAATTAAGAATGCAAAATTGAGTTCAGCACAAATAAAGTTAAATAAGCATGGACTGTTGTAGCACATGTGTGTAGATTTATTTCTTAACACTTTACTCCATGGCTATTCGTGAACACAGGACATTTTGGCCATAGCAGAGACTGTAGAATCATATCTATATTATGTCATAAGCAAACAAAGCAGACCCGGATCAGAGAGCTCCTATAGGACCCGTCTGATATGGGTCTTCTCTGTTTCCAAAGACATAGAAAGGCGTATTTATGGAGTAAAGGGTTAATTGTTACATCTTATGTTGTATTACCCCTCGACACCTTATATACAGAATACTATTTGGCTACCTCTTTTCCAATTTTGAGGCGAATGTGTTATAGTGTGTCTGTGTCATTGGCAATGGTTGAGTCTTATAGTGGTGGAATTCAGAACTGTGTCATTGGCAATAATTGAGTCTTATAGTGGTGGAATTAGAACTGTGTCATTGGCAATGATTGAGTCTTATAGTGATGGAATTCAGAACTGTGTCATTGGCAATGGTTGGGTCTTATAATGGTGGAATTCAGAACTGTGCCATTAAAAGAGTTTGAGACTTAAAGTGATGGAATTCAAAACTGTGTTGTTGGTAGTGATTAATCTTGTAAAGTTGTCGATATTTTGATTTTGAATGAATTACTTGCAGGTACATGTAGTCGTATTATTTTGTGATGTGAAGAAAAAAGTACGCGTTATTGGCTATACTCGTATACAGCAGAACCTCTCTAATGCAATTACTAAATAGCAGGGGGTGATTCTAAAAGGACGTGGTTGATAAACGCAGGACGAAAATTATGCAGACAGTTCCCGTAAGAGTTTTCTGTATAACTTATGTCCTGCCTTAAGCCACCAACTGCCTTTAAGACCCATATTTATACTGCGTTTCGGTGGCTGCATCTAGATGGGTTTTACTGTACATATATAACAAGGGTTAGATATGTTCATTTAAAAAAAGAATCATTTATCGAAAGGTGAAATAACTGAGCTGAATCTATTTTGATTAGTTTTGATTTATCACTTTCTCTCATGAATATTCATGTAAGAAATAACCACACATATATGCATATATTTCAAAATCATTCTACAAGGAACGTTCCTATGCAGTAGGCTCATGCATGATTGTCCACATGTTTAACCCATTACCTCAGGTTAGTTTTAGATACAACGTCTTTGAATAAATCTACCGAAAAGGAGCATTAACTAGAGAAAAGGAAAACTTTAGAATTTTGTAGTTTGAAACCTTTGTGATAAATAGAGCATTTGCTTCTATAGGAGCAAATGATCTATTTATCTCAATGGTTTCACAAAGTGACTTTTCAGAGTCGTCAAAAGTCGTCAATATGAGGGAATGGGTTAAACACCACAAAATCAATTCGATATCTACCTTTTGGTTCAATGTGATTACCAAATACCAACGTATGAAAACATATATACAGTAGTTGTTTAATGCAGGTCAAAAGTAATGCAAAAGGCTTCTATAGGAGCTTTCTGTATTACTTTTGACCTGCCTTACAGACCCATAATTGGACAACGTTTTGATATCCGCTTAAGACAGGTTCTACTATAATGCTAATGTTGTTACTGTTACGTTGATTGGGACTGCCTTTTCCCATCATTCCTCTAAACCAAAGCCAAGTGTGCAACCTATACTGCTAGATATTGACAGAATTTAATCCTTTTTGCATAATATGTGCAAATTCATTTACAGACCGTTTGTTTACAGACTTTATCGGCGTTGAGGTCTATTCATTTCCTAAAGTGTTTGACACTCTTGTCTTATTTTTAACTCTTTACTCCACATATACGCTCTTTAATGTGTGTGCAAACAGAGTATGCGCAGATCAGACGGCTCCTATAAGATCAGTCTAATCAGGACCGTCTGTGTTTGTTTATAAAATTGAATAGATATGATTAAATGATATTATGGATATGATTCTAGTTTTTGCCATGGTTAAACCATCTTGTATTCATAATGTTATTATAAAACTTCAGTGAATTACTATTCGTATGGTCATATTTCTTACATGAATATACAAGGGGCAAATAGAGTAAAAAGAGAGTAAAGAATGTCTGCTTTAAAAATTACAAGACACAAACTGTCTTTAAACTTTGGAACAGCTGTTGGACACGAACACGTGTTTGGCAAATTATTAATTGTTATTATTGTTACCTGTTTTACTAAAGTATTGACGATTAAATGTATTCATACTATATAACCTGTCTTAAGCGCCCAGCCAAAAGAGGTATATTAGTGGGCCTGTAAGGCAGGTGGTAGTTTAATGCAGGTCAAAAGTAATGCAGGAAGCTCCTATAGGAGCTTTCTGTATTACTTTTGTCCTGCATTAAGCAACCACCTGCTTTTTAAGACTCATATGTTCAATGAATGAATGGCCGCTTAGGACACGTTGTGCTGTTTTTCTGTCATATTTTTACTGTTGCACATGTATATGATACTTGTGCACAGGTAGATGGTGCATTTCGTAGCAACCTATGAGATCGTCACGAACACAGGTATGGAGATTGTATCAAAATTCTAATTGTCGTCTGCAATCTAGTTTTGCTAAATCATTTCTAGTAGAGTAAAGAATTCAGATACTTCTAGGCATGTGGATGCTTAATGCAGGATTGAAGTCAAGCAGAAAGCTCATAGATGAGCTTTCTGCATGACTTTCATCCTGCATTAAGCTACCACCGATACTTATGCTAAATTTAACGATGCGTTTAGCGCGGGTTTACTGTACCGTTTGTCTGTTATATGTTTACTGTTGCACGTGTATATGATACTTGTGTAAAGGTAGATGGTGCATTTTCATATCAACCTATGAGATAGTCACGCACACAGGTATGGATATTGTATCACAGATACAGACTTTTTACATGCTCAGTTATCCCTTTACTCCATGGATAATCATGTAAGAATGTATGAGGTTATTCATATCAATTGGATGAATATTACTTTATAATGGCAAAGTAAATGTTGGCGATGACAGAAACAGTAGAATCAGATCTGTATTATTTCATAGGCAAACAGAACAGTCTGATCACACATATATGGGTCTACTCTGTTTGCAAATGGGTTAAAATGCAACTGTATGGAATAAAGGTTTAAATAATATATCATGCGAATCAATCAATTTTAGTTTCTTGCCCATTATTTGATGTGTTCTACTTTACATCATCATCGGTAGCCCAGGTCATTTATTGCACAAACTCATTCATTAGAGGGGCTATTAATTTCACATTCCATTCACAAGAAATGCTATTCCTTTCTCATAATCTCATCCATAAGAAAACAACATACACCATACACTATTCATAACAAATGTTTCTAATTTCACATACTCCATTGATAACAAAAAGGGTGTTTTTTTATTTTCACATACTCCATTGATAACATGGTTATCTTGAGAAATGGTTTCTCATTTCACATACATGTACCCCATTGATAACAAAATATTTCTCATTTCACTTACACCATTTCCAAGGAATACTATTTTACAATAGTTTCATAAAAGCTTTAATTTTCAAATGCTACTCTTTATATGACGGTGTTACATATCACATACTCCTTTCACATGAATGGATGTTGTTTTCACACATTTTGTTCACATGAATGATAATCAGTTAATCTAAGAATTATAAACCATAAAACGTTTATTTTCCTTTCGCATAATTCATTCATATACATGTGTACAAGGTTATTATTATACAAAGTGTCATTTACTCAACATTTTCTTTTCAAATGGATGGAAATGTAACATACACATCTTAATTCACACTTATTGGTAAAGAAGAATTGGGGACTTTCGGGTGGATGGCTGCGTACTGTATGATGAAAGACATGGATAAAGCTCGATAAAGTACATCACAAAACGACGCGTGTTTACGACAAGTTGTGATCGTTTTATGTTAAAGCTTACGATGGGTTTACATTTGCGATCTTAGTAAGACTTAATTGCTGCACTCAATAATTTGAGACAATCCCGGCAGTCCGAGTAGTAGCGATTCTCGTAACTTAGGACTTTAGTAAGATGAGTGCTATAGATTTTAATTATGCTTTTGTTATGTCACAATATCAACGGTTACGTTTATATAGACCATCTCCATAACCAAAAGTTTATCCCTTTGCTTGCTGGACATGTTTGCATTGTTATTCTTAAACATTGTAGACCCAGATCACAGGATGCCCAGAGGATCCATCTGATCAGGGCCTGTCCTGTTTTTCATTCAAAATCATTTAACAAGTTTGTGAATTTCATATTGGATGGACTCTTTATTTAAACAGTGATGGGGCAATCAACTCTGAATGTTCAGAATTGAAAGGGTTAAACTTTCGTCTTACATTAAACACCACATTACTTCAAATCCCCTTCAAATACTTTCCTACATATATACGCATTTTCATGCATTTGCAAACAGATTAGACCCAGATCAGACGGTTCCTGTAGGAGTCGTCTGATGAGGGTCCGCTCCGTTTGCTGATAGAATTTGATTGATCTGTTTCTTTAGTTTCTAAAATGGCTATAGTTTTCCATCTTCATGATGCCATTCTAACTATTTTGTCCATGAATATTCAGTGGGTATTGAAATTTGGAATAAATATAGAACAGGAAAGGGGGTAGAGTAACTGTTACAAAGTGATTGTTACTGTATAAATTATGGAGTAATTTAATATTTGCACGAACCATATATAATACAAGGCAACTAACCCTCCTTGCACAAAAAAACCGGTTATTTTTATAAGGGTTTTCAGTGATATTATTTTAACTCTTTGCACGTTAACATAATTCGTGATAATCTATACAATCAGTTTGGCCACTGATAAGACGCCGGGTAACTCGCTGTCCCGCCAGGGTTCTATACAATCAGTTTGGCCACTGATAAGACGCCGGGTAACTCGCTGTCCTGTCAGGGTTCTATACAATCAGTTTGGCCACTGATAAGACGCCGGGTAACTCGCTGTCCTGCCAGGGTTCTATACAATCAGTTTGGCCACTGATAAGACGCCGGGTAACTCGCTGTCCTGCCAGGGTTCTATACAATCAGTTTGGCCACTGATAAGACGCCGGGTAACTCGCTGTCCTGCCAGGGTTCTATACAATCAGTTTGGCCACTGATAAGACGCCGGGTAACTCGCTGTCCTGCCAGGGTTCAAACTGTTTGTCACTCTAATGTCATCTTTGAAGACAAAAAGTCAGCGTAGCTAGCTCTGCGCACAAGATGAAAATATTATTACATGTATGACCAAAATGAAACAAAAAATGTAGGCTAAGGTGGGTAGACTTTGATAAACGTTCTGTCTTGTCATGCAAGCTTTAACCCATTCCTTCATATTGTCGCCTCTGTAAAAGTCACCTTTTAAACCATTATGATAAACAGAACATTTGCTCCTATAGGAGCAAATGCTCTATTTATCACAATGGTTTCAAACTACATAATTATAAAATTTCACTTTTCTCTTCTAAATGCTCCTTTTGGGTAGATTCATTGAAAGAGGTTGAGTCTAAAAATAGCCGATGGATGAAAGGGTTAATAGCAGTACTGACATATTTCATTTGCCCCGGGTAGTCTCATAAATAGGCATGCTATAAGAATCGGAGATGACAGTTGAGGTTTGGATCCAGATGAGACACCAAGAGACGCCACGTCTGGATTCAAACGTTTAGATATTTAGGTTGTACTTCAGTATACCGAATGGTAGCGCATATTGTAACCCTTTCCCCTCATATAAACGCCTTTTCACGCATTGACAAACAGTAGATCCAGATCAGACGGCTCCTATAGGGTCTGCTCTGTTTGCTATTGGAATTTGAAAAATCTGTTTCTGTAGTTTCTAAAATGGCTACAATATTCTACATTACATATTTCTGTACAACTACAGTAAAACCTCTCTATAAAGGCCACTAAATTATGTTAATTAGTTGGTATTTAGGGCAGGTGGCTGCTTAAAGCATTGTGAAAGTAAAACAGAACGCTCCAGTGGGAGCGTTCTGTTTTACTTTCACCTTGCTTTAAGCAGCCACCTGCCTTTAACACAAATTACTTGATGTAAATTAGTGGCCGTTATAGAGAGGTTTTACTGTATTTCGTTCACGAGTATTCAGAAGGTATTGAAAATTTGAATAAACATGGAACAGGAAAAGGGTTAACCCTTACCCTGCTGTATTAAGATATCTGCTCAACATTGCATCTAGCAATAGTCACTGTTTCCGATTCGATCGAGCGTTTGAAACACTATTGGCCGAGTGTCAAACAGGTTGGATCCTTATCAGACGCTAAGGCTGATGCTGAGTTACTTGGCGTCTAATCTGGATCCAAGCTGTTTGCAAAAACGAGCCAAGTCGCATTTAGCAGGATTGTGGTTACATAGGTAGCACATAAAACGTTTAGTTTATAACTCACTGACCTTGCTATATAGTATCTTTTTACACCACGAATATTCATGTGTCAAATAATGACATTATGGATAGTATTAACCCTTTCTTTCATAGTATATTTTTACATGTTTGCGAACAGAGTAGACCCAGATCAGAATGCTCCTATAGGAGCCGTCAAATCAGGGTCTGTTCTGTTTTCTAATGGAATTTGAAAATTCTGTTTCCTTACTTTCTAAAATAGCTGCTATTTTTCACCTTCCATATTTAAATATTTTGTCCATGAATATTCTGTAGGTATTGAAATTTGGAATAAACATAGAACAAGGAAAGGGTTAATTGATTTTTAAATTGCTTGTAAACACGAGAGTTCTGGCCATAGCAGAACGTATAGAATCAGTACACATGGTTATAAAACTTTTTAGTTGAGTCTGAGTTCGTTCTCAAGTTTTTGATTGGTCAAATCTGACCAATCAAAAGCTTGAATACAAACCCAGACTCAACTAAAAAGCTTTATAAGCATGTACCCAGATCTTTATAATTCAGAACGCAAAGTATATCTTGATCAGACGGCTCCTGCAGGAGTCATGTGATCTGGATCTACTCTGTTTGCACAAGGCGTTAAAGGGCGTATCTATGCGTTGAAGGGTTAATTATGCCTATTTATGTATATGTTTTAATCCATTTTAAAAATGATATGATGAATGATTTCTAACGTACTCTAGATGTTAGATGATCATGTTATTGTTTTTATATTTACAAGATTTTATTATTTCTATATACATGTACTTGTACTTTAAATACAAATAAAACTACAACAATTTTATTAAAACACATTTTCAACTTTCATTGTGACGTTATGTTTCCTTATTATCCCACTCTTGTAGGATTAAGTCTTTCGGTGTCAAAATTTCAATTGTTGTCTGCAATCCAATTTGTTAAAACATTTCGGTAAAATGAAGAAAAGAGATAATGCAAATTTCAATTGAATAAACCGTAAACACGTAATTAGAGATTGAGTTCAGACAAACAATGGAGTCCCTGGTCAGACGCCGCCATGAAACGGTGGTATATATTATCTTGGTCTGCACTGTGTGGCTTGATACATATTGGCTGTAAAAAAAGTTAACGTCAGAAAGTAGCATAAGCAACCAGTGCAGTGTCATTCGGGTAATTCATGGATGAGGATCTGTCATTATAGCTTCATAAAACCCCAATATCTCGAACACTAAACAAGTATCATTATTGGTCTTTAAGACAGGTGGTAGCTTAATGCAGGGTGAAAGTCATTCAAAAAGCAGTCACCTACCTAAAAAGGCATCAGTTCTTCTATACTAAACTGTTCGAAGTATTGAGTTTTTACTGTGTAATCATATGTTCACACTTCTATAAAGGTACATTCAGAAACAACCCTCCAAACGAAAAGTTAATATGGTTAATGTCCGTTTCTGCCAACTATGGGCTAATTGGACAACCCAGAGAGAGGGGAATGGATACAGAGAAACCTGGGCGCGATGCTCTACTTTTATTATTGATAGAGTTTCTCTGAGTGTTTTAGATGCTCAGTATAAAGCACTGATACATCGGATCTCGGTTTGTAAAGTCTCATCCGAAGGAATTGGTCAGGCGAGAGATCGAACCCGGGGCCCCTCGAATTACACAGTTTGTTCAGTCCGATATAACTCTTTCACTGTCGAAGTTGCCGGTAACTGCTTACCGCAGTCGGCAAGTCTGTGATTGCAGAGGAGTATCTCGACATCTCATTGATCAGGATCCACACTGTTTGGCACGTCGTTTACGTTATAGAGAAGAACATGAAGTAAAATCCACTCTGTAACTTAAAGCAGACGACAGTGTTTGCAGACGTATTTGTTTTGCTGCCAAAAAGATGAAACGATAATTCATGAATGCTTGTCCCGAAGTTAGATTGTGACACAGAGTGTTCATATATTGATACAGCATGATTAACTGGTATCAACTAGAGCAATGCCTTTACTTTGGCTTATCACAGCTGACTTACATTTGCAGTTTTGATCCAAAACTTTGACGGAAAATGCAAACTACAATTCGTCAGCTGAAACCGACAACTGGGTAGACTGACTCTATTGTTTCATAGTACATGTATGTAGTATTTTATTTCATTAGTTGGCCTTGAACAAAGTGCCAAAGTTAGCTATTTGAGTTGTTGCGTTTAGGTTGTGCGTCTTACGCCATGCAGCGTCCGTCGTCAACGATTATTCTTTTGGCACCAAATAATTTTCCTCTGCAAACAATATCGTCTGCTTTAAGTTTACAGTGGACTTTCTTTCAATTTCTTCTCTAAAATGTGAGCGGTGTGTCAAACAGTTTGGTCCTGGTGATATGTCGAGTTACTTGCCATCTGATCTGACCCAAGCGGTTTGCAAATGTAATAACCGATTAACACATTGCAGCAAGCCCTGTGAGTCGATGAAAGAGTACATCTCCTCATAAAACACTGGGCCAATTTCAATTAAACGTCACAGGAATGATCTTTGAGTGACTGTCTACCTAGATTACTCTAACCAATTCCATGTGGTAAAACGTGACCGTCATTGCCAGGCGATAGACGTCGTATATGATAGGAAAACATTAATTATACATGTATGGCACGGCTGTGCGGGGGGGGGACTCTCTGCGTGCGTGGAGTAGCCTACACCACTGCAAAAACAAATGCTATATGAAACGAGAATCAAACGCAATGACCTAACAGTAACTCAACTCAGTGGCTTAACCTAACCAATGCGTATGCATACTACATCAGCTTATCAAGGCGACCCCGCAACCAGGAGCGCATCTAGTGATATGCCATAACGCACATGCGTAAAATCAGTATGAACGTTGAAAATATTATTAATTATGGCCAAAATGGAACAAAACTGGAAGACTAAGGGGGTATGCTTTGATAAATGTTCTGTCTTGTCGTGTAAACTTTAATCCATTCCCTCATATTGACGCCCTTTTACGCCTCTGTAAAAGTCTCCTTCTGAAAACCATTGTGATAAATAGAACATTTGCTCTGTTTATCACGATGGTTTAAAAACTACATACATTTGTAATTCTAAATTGTCCCGAGGAGCATACCCTCGGACCCCTAAAGCAACGATGGATACATTACGCTTGGATTCAGCTATGCTCCTGACAACAGTACCACATTCCAGAGTGCCAAGAAGCTCATCATGAGCTACTGCAACGCCTATCTGATGTTCTCTCACAACAGGTTAACGACAAACTGGTTGAAAGAAGGGAATTTTACAGGATGTACCATAATTATCTGCCATAGTGCTTCTGATTAACATGCATATGATCACCAAGGCGACGGGAGGGAATATAGAGGCCCAACGACAAACATCAAAATCCGACCACCATCCAAAACGGGGATTCATTGCCGACATAGCAGTCTCCACAGAAAATATTTTTCTAGCAAGATGGGTTATCCAGGTTCTGGACAAAACATGTATCGGCCGTTTAAAGAAGGGGCGTCCCTGTGCTTGGTGGTAGAAGGGCGGGTTTCACGGATATATCTTAAGTGTTGTTTTTTAAACGAGAGAATCCCATCCCTGTACAACAACCAAGTCAAGACTAGTGTTTAGGGAAGTGGTTCATTTCAACGCTCAAAGACATGTGCAGTCTACAGACTGCGAAAGCAAGTGGAAAAGGATCTAAGGATGACTGACAAGCCTGACCTCCCCCCTGTGATGTTTAAAGCATATATGTATCAATTGGACTTCTAATCCAGATTCATCTTGCCATCCATGTAAATGAGATCCACATCAGCACAACCGAAAAGCTTGAGCTATCGATCAGCAATCGAATCGACAAAACCCCAGGTAGATCTACCCATCAACGTCGAGGAATTCAAAGCTGCAAAGACTCCCCTTCTGCTTACACTCAGAGAATAATTATACTGATAATGAGGCCATGAGTTGCAATCAGATCGGAAAGAACGTGCATGGCCGTTATCAGGCCGAATCCTTCTGTAGCTGAAACATGTTTATTCATTTTTATACTTTTACCCAATATCATTGGATGGAATAGATTCATTCGAGCTTGGGTCGAGGTGAGAAATCGAGTCATTCCGCTTCTCTGATCTTAAACCTACGGTAATCTTCTTTTGCATGCCCTGGTCCCAATATTCAAATAAGTGCTCATCGCCGATGTTTTAGACCTAAACTTTGCGTTTGCGTGAGTAAGCAGATCCGTGTATCAGCTAAGATTACTACTAGAACGGCCAAAATAATACGATCCGAACTGCAAACGTCAAACTCTGAGAACTTGCCATCCTAGGACCGGAAAAAAATATTTCCATAGCAATTTACTGTAGCAGACGTAAAAACCTGCCTGATCTGCAATAAAAATCGCGAAGAAGTACACATGCAGTGTTTTGGATGGTATGGACATAAAGACAATCAGAGATGAGTCATTCCATTTATACAATGATTCTTCAAGAGGAATAGTAATATTTTCCTGTGAAAATAATAGAACGTGTTTGTTCTGTGACAGACCTTTTCACAGATCCACATATACAGTGACACACGTGAAAATGTAGTCACTCGCTACTCCTGTTCCTCGGAAACATTTCGAAAAGGAGAAACTGGAGTTTCATTAGTTTCTGATGTATCAACACAGGAAGTTGGTGCCAATGTTTAAGTTGAACAATGTTTAACAATTGCTAACTGAAGAGGTACACGTGCGCATTTGATAGTAACAAAATGTGCACAGATGAAACCTTGTTTGTGTGCGCAAACGAAGGAAACATTCGCCGATTTGCGCAAATGCAAATCTCCATCTGAAAGATATGACAGCCTCTACATGTATTCAACTCCTTGTCCCGAATTTCATATAAAAAAGGTATCACTACTAGTAAACTGTGAATTTCTTCATTTCCGTTTTATGCAATATATGGCCCTGTCTGTATGTATGTCTGTATTTTCCCCTAACTGCCTGCCTCTCCCCCTCCCCTCTCTCTCTCTCTCTCTCTCTCTTCTCTCTCTCTCTCTCTCTCTCTCTCTCATTATTTAACCATTTCCCTCATATATACACATGTTCACGCATTTGCAAAACAGAGTAGACCCAGATCAAACGAGCCGTCTGATCAGGGTTTGCTCTGTTTGTTATTGGATTTTGATATATCTGTTTCTTTAGTTTCTAAAATAGCTATACAATAATGTTAGCCTACACCTTCAAGATTTCATTATGACTGGTTTGTCCATGAGTATTCAGTATGGAAAGGGTTAAAAAATAGTTTACCATATTCAGGCTGTCTGGTGGTAGCCGTTTTCGTAGTCGTGTGATTATGCAAGAAAATCTTTGACGTAATACAGGCGCTAGATTGAACACATTGTGAAATAGTGCATTTAAAAAACACACACACACAAAAAAACAAAAAAACAAGAGCCCATAACTCTAAACGGCGATTCAGTCAAGTCAAGTAATATTTATTCACAAGTCGGTGCAGAATTAACAGATAACATACGCTCGATAGAGCTTTTAACACCAACATAAAGGCTTTTAACACCGACAAGATAATTAGCAGCAAGACAGGATTTGACCCTGTATGTTTTTAATGCATTGCCAGCTCCCGTATAGTGTACCGCCAAAATAAGCGGGAAAGGGTCGGTGTTTTACTCTTTGAAATATCGGAAAACCCCGAGGTGCCTTCCGTCTGCAACCGTTACCATCCGCTGAGTTCCGCAATGACAGAATTTGATATGGAAAACGCAAGCAGTTGTAAATAATCCGTCTTCCAACAAGTCAAGGTTGGTAGAACATCCCTGATATGTTAACCATAAACAAAAACTGAATGTTCAAGATGAGATGTTTACTAACTTTGATAATTTCTTATGCGTTTATGTAATTCTTTTTACTTGGTCCGATCGTTTGTTTACAAATCTGACTGGAATTCGGATGGTACTAGTAGTAGTAGTATATTGTTTAGGGAATCCATAACAATTTTAGTTCATCATTCCAAGCCAACTTGATGTCGATAAAATTTACAAGCTTTTTAAGACATTTCATGTACTTAAAAATACTGTATGTTAGTATGTACTAGTATGGGCCAACAAAATGTCGTACAAAACACTACATGTATTTACCAACACCTCTGGAGTCGGTGGTTAACCCTCTCCCTGTTCAATATTCATGTACGAAATAATGACAAAATAAAAATTTATAAGGCTCAATTTTTTGTAGTATAAACCTTTAAAGGTGGAAAAGCGAAGTTTTTGCATTGACAAGAACTGTAGAATCATATCATCCTGTCAAAAGCAAACAGAGCAGACCCTGATCAGGCTGCTCCTATATGTCTGATCTGTGTCTACTCTATATACAAATGTGTGAAAAGGTATTTATATGAAGTACCGTTTGAAAAAAAGCTGGCATCATTAATCTGTTTCTCCATGGATAGTCATGTTAGTAATAAAGACTATTAATATTATCTGAGTTTTTATAATGACATCATTTATAAATAAGGGAAATTTGATCACATAGAAACTACAGAGATAAACCTTTGTTTGCAAATGTACCAGACTAGATCCAAATGGACCCAGACGTTCTGGTGGGAGAAATTTCTGATAAATTTCCGGTTTCAGCTTGAGTACCCCAGGGCACAATTCCTCCTACATATAAATGATTTACCTGACTACTTAAAACACTGACATTGCGTCTTTTTGCAGATGATAGTATTATCTACAAGGAATTTAAGAGTAAAGATGACTGTTTACAGCTTCATTCTGATGTGGAAGCTACAGTACTGCACAGTGGGAACAGGACTGGCTAATGCTCTTTTACCCTGACAAATGTAACATTCTCAGTATAGCACCAAACAGCACACTTTATTTTCAAACTCCTTTCTCAAACACTTCAAAGGGTAAATTCTGCTAAATGTTTTTGTATCACAATACAGAACAATCTTAACCCTTGCCTCCATAAATACGCCTTTCTATGCCTTTGTAAAAATCACTTAAAGAAACAATTGTGATAAATAGAGCATTTGCTCCTATAGGAGCAAATGCTCTATTTATCACAATGGTTTCAAATTACAAAATTCTAAAAAAAAATCCTTTTCTCTAGTTAATGCTCCTTTTCGGTAGATTAATTCAAAGAGGTTGGATTAAAATATAGCCTAAGAGGGAATGGGTTAAATGGGACAAACACATCAACAATATTACAAACAAAGCAAATCAGACCCTAGGATTCCGAAAAAGGAACATATAAAGATTAATTCTTTAAAAAGCAACGCTCATGCTAACAAAACACTAGTCAGACCTAAGAAGAATACTCTTTTTCTGTATAGGACCCATATACAAGATCTTATTTCAATCAATGTGTAATGGGATTGAGTTAAGTCTGGTACAGGTAACCAAAAGTCCTGGATCGTGTGGTTAGGTAACTCAGTGATTAGAGTTTCGGTACAGTAAAACAGAGCCCTGGGTTTGAGTCCAGGGCTCCAGGCCATAATCTTTTCAACAGTTGTCCTGTTACCAGTGCAAAGGCGTACAGCTAGTTTTGTTTCCAACCATTATCACAAGTTCTGTCTGTCATGTTACAAATTAGATATAGATGACACATTTAACTCTTTCCCTAATGAATATTTTCTTCTTGAATTGGTGACCTCTGACATGACATGACATCTAGTTAATCTTTATAATGTAAATCTTTCTGTTTGCTTTTGGAATTGTAATAATCCTCAATCAGCAGCTTCTGCCAATACCAAAAATAATGTACAGATGCCATAATAAAAACTCAGCTAATGAATATTCATGAGTTCATTATTTCCAACATGAGTATTAACAAGGAAAGGGTTAATTTATTATCACCTTTTAAACATTTTTTGATCCAGCTGAAGATCCAAACCGGTTATATATTTTAAGAGAAACCCAGGAAACAGTTACTTTGGGAATTGTGGCAGTTGACAATTTTTTGCAGACAATAATTACTTAGAATGTAATTTATAGTTTATTATGACAGATGGAAGTAGAAGATTAAGATTTTGATGAGTTGCTGTTCTTCAAATTTACCCTTAACCCATTCCCTCATAGGCTATTTATAGATCCAACCTCTTTGAATAAATCTATTGAAAAGGAGCATTAACTAGCGAAAAGGACAATTTTAGAATTTTGTAGTTTAAAACCATTGTGATAAATAGAGCATTTGCTCAAATAGGAGCTGAGCAAATGCTCTATTTATTAAAATTGTTTCAATAGGTGACTTTTGCAGAGGCGTCAAAAGGCATCAATATGAGGGAATGGGTTAATATTGTAACACAATCTTCCCTCTCCACCGGTTAGGAAAATCAAATAAGTCATATTGTTATAATTTCTATCATTTTAAATGAAACTGATAGAGCAGAAAATAATGTTAACACTAATCAAAGTAGTCCTGAAGAAACTGTTTGATAAGTTCTGCAGTACTGCACTATATGCCTAGGTTTGTCTAGCTGAACAATTAGGATAGTTACAGTATTCATGGCTTGTGCTTTTATGTGAATGAAATGTAGGGCAAACATGCATCATTATTTATAATTTTACATGTACATCATCATGTGTGTTGTTACTGTTGATGGAATACATGTAGGATGATTTTTCCTTTTAGGAATTAATAATGGCAGCAGATGGGGGAGAGCTTTGCATGCAGCATCATAACAGACCTGTTTCTGTAGATCTTGAGTCTGAGCTGGGCGCAAAATTCCTGATGATAGATGAAGAATTGAAATTTGTTGAAATTTCACACCCTGCCCAGGTCTTGACTGGATTGAACCACCTGCGTCAGGCACAGCAGTTCTGTGATGTTACCTTGTGTGTGGCTGGTCAGGAGTTCTTGTGTCATAGAATTGTGCTTGCATCATTTAGCCCCTATTTCAATGCCATGTTCACAGGCAATCTGGCTGAGAGCATGCAAGATAAAGTTACAATAAATGATGTGGAAGCATCAGTAATGGAGCTTCTTATCAACTACGCATATACATCCGAGATACTGATAAACAGACAAAATGTGCAAACACTTCTATCAGCCTCAAATTTGTTAGAAATCATACCGGTGAAGGAAGCATGTGGGCAGTTTCTAGAACAAAATATGGATGAGACAAACAGTATAGGGATACATTGTTTTGCTGAAGCACATGCTTGCACAGAGCTACAGCATAAATCCAAGCAATACATACTACAAAACTTCACGTCAGTGAGCTTGCAGGAAGAATTCTTGCAATTGACAAAGGAAAAGCTGATGGAATTTCTCAGAGATGATGAGCTGAATGTGGACAATGAAGAGCAGGCATTCCAGTCTATAGTCAGGTGGCTGAACTATGACATAGAGGGAAGGAAATCAGACTTTCATGATGTGTTAGAACATGTGAGACTGCCTCTCATGAGTCCGTACTATCTGTATGATGTGGTAGAGAAACAGGAGGTGGTTAGTAATTCAGAGAAATGTAAAAGTCTGGTGGATGAGGCCAAAACATATCTACTGCTGCAAGACAGACACCCTGAATTACAAACTGCAAGGACACAATTGAGAAAATCACTTGGTAAGCTAATTATTAACATTAGTCAGTACTTTCATGTATGTAACAGCTACAGATAAAGGTGCATACCCAAATGCTTAAACTGTCATTTCTTCACCAAACCCTATACTTTGACCACTCTTTAGAATCATCGAAGAGAAATTGGTGGAGAAATAAAGAAAAATTTACACATCTTATCTGGATCAGTGTGAGTTGAGAAAAGTACGGGTCACATGATTAACCAGAATCAGCTTAATAACTGGAATCGACTACGTGTAGTATGTTACAGTCATCAACTTAATAAGAAATGTTATACCCTTGGCGTTGCCAAGGTTAAAGTTTTTTGGACAGGTTTTTATAAAGCTTAATATTTGTACTAGGATGCTGAAATTTTATATGGAAGTCCATTTGAGGTCAAATATTGCTGTTATGAAGTTAAACATTAAAAACATTTTTCAATTTTTGACAGGTTTAGGACTTAGTCCTTTTGGCCACAAATCACCAGGTTAAAGTTTTTTTCAAACATACCAATGTTATTTACCATATGACCTTGACATTTGACCTACTTTTGCAAAAAATATGTAATTGCCTGTAACTTTGGAACCAATAGACCTAGGACTTCCATACTTGGTATGACCATGCAAACATGTTTGCTCTTCTTACATTGACCTTAACATTTGACCTACTTTTGCAAAAGTCTTTAAATGCATATAACATTGGAACCAATAGGCCTAGGGCTTCCATACTCTGTATGTGTATTTCCTGTCCTAAGACTTTCCAACCATACCAATGTTTTTTACCAATGTCCATGTGACCTTGACTTTGACATTCTTTTGCAAAAATCTTTAAATGCCTATAATTTTGGATATGATGTGCATAGGACTTCTATACTTGGTATGTCTATGCCAACAAGTTTGTCCTTCTGACCTTCACCTTTGACCTACTTTTGCAAAAAATCTTTAACTGCCTATTACATTGGAACCAATAGACCTAGGGCTTCCATACATGTATTTGGTATGTATCTTTCTTGTTTAATAATCTTTTTAAATTGATAAAAATTGGTGTTTGGTTGCATTTTGGTTATTATATTGATGCAGTTAAGTTTAAATTGAAAATTGAATGACTTTTTTTGTGTTCAGTATGAAAGTTAAACAGGCGAGCATCATGGCTTTGACACCATTTCTGGTTTCTTTAAAGCAGCTAGATTCTGACACAAGACTTACCCTTCATTGTAAAAAATTACCTGTTTCATGGGATTTGCTCAAAATTAGCAAAATACCCATACACGCAAAATGTGAATAAAAAAGCATTTTGCCAGTGACTTTAAGTTTAACAGTCTCTTGCATTTTTTGTGAGTAGAAATATTTAGAAACTTTAACACCAATAAATTTTGTAGAAAGTATTCAAACTCTTAAAAACTACCACTTTGCAATGATGAATTTTGACTGATATTACAAAAAAAAGTTAAAATTTGACACTTACTGACTTAGTCTAGAAAAGATCCAGAAATAAATTATTCCCTTTCTCTACCAGCAGTTTTTTTGGTTGTCCACTGACAAGTCAGATGCTCAGATCTGGTTCCCCAGGCTGGAAAATATACAACACGGACCTATTATTTCAGAACCCCTGAGTAGTGGAATATTTATGTTATAGTGTGGTATTTACAGTTTGAATTGGATCCTCATGCATAGTATTGAATGGCGGTTTCAATAAGAGCAAGGTCAAGATACAAGATACACGGAATTTTATTTTACATTGGATATAAATAACAGATAACATTAGCTCATGAGCTTTTTTCCCACAAATAGTTGATTCCTATGCAAAAAATATAGCAAAAGTCTAATAGAATTAAGCAATAAATGTAAAAATTCTGTGCGTAATCACATATTTATACAAAAAAGATTGTTTAAAATAGTATTTATTATTGTATAACCTGATGAAGGCCTGAAAATGGCCGAAACCGGTAGTTAGTAAAACATCCTAAAGAAGACGAAGCTTGAGGTTAATCAGTAGAATACAGTATTTAGTTACCTAACTACATAATCACTTATGAGTTATACATACAATGTACAAAGACTTTACCAGGTCATTTGTGGTAACACACAGATCGATTTCAGTAGATTCTGATAATCAGGCTGATTCTGAGCCCCAGTGAATTGTGTGTCCGCAAGTATATATGTTTGTAAAATTGCTTTGGAATAGTATATTTGAAACATATTATTATTATTAATGTCACTAAAAAATGGGTTCTTTTTAGCTCACATGGCACAAAGATTTTTGTGTGTCTGTGGTCATGAATATTCATGTAAGAAATAATGACATCATGAACATTGATTAGATTATTTTTATGCCCCCATAACGACAGTCAGGGGGCATTATGTTTTGCACCTGTCTGTCTGTCCGTGCGTCAGGCTTTGCTATAAAGTGTTATATGTCAATAATTTCTACACTTCTACACATGAAACTTCACATACACATCAATTACCATCTGTGCTATCATTTAGCACCCCACCCATGTTGACTGCAAGCCCAAGGTCAAGGTCAAATGACTTACAAATTTTACATGCAGTTGGTTGTCACATTTACGTGCAGTTGGTTGTCACAGGTTTTTTCATCGTCTTATATCTCCCAAACCACTGAAGCTATTGCCATGGAATTGCATATACACTTTAAACACCAACCATACTTTCATTGCGCACCCAGTTCATGCTGCCGGCAAGCCCAAGGTCAAGGTCAAATGACTTGGAAATTTTATGTGCAGTTGGTTGCCACAGTTTTTTCATCGTCTTATATCTCCCTAACCACTATAGCTATTGGCATGGAATTGCATATACATGTACACATTAAATACCATCTATACTTTCATTGCACACCCAACCCATACTGTCCACAAGCCCAATGTCAAGGTCAAATGACTTATGAATTACTTGGAAATTTTATTTGCAGTTGGTTGTCACAGTTTTTTCATCGTCTTATATTTCCCTAACCACTATAGCTATTGGCATGGAATTGCATAATCACATTAAATATCATCTATACTTTCATTGCACACCCAACCCATGCTGCCCGAAAGCCCAATGTCACGGTCAAATGACTTAGGAATTTTAAGTGCAGTTGGTTGTCACACAGTTTATGTTCTTCGTCTTATATCTCACTAACCGCTATAGCTATTGGCATGGAATTGCATATACACATTAAACACCATCCATACTTTCATTATGCACCCGAGCCATACTGCCCGCAAGCCCAAGGTCAAGGTCAGAGGACTTAGGAATTTTACGTGCAGCTAGGCAAGCACCTACATAGGGGCATCGCTGTGTCTTACAGACACAATTTTCTAGTTTGTAATGGCACATGTCTGATGAGGACAGGAAATTTTGGCCATGGCAGAAACTGTAGAATTATATCTACCGTACATGTATATTATTTCATTTATAAGCAAACAGAACAGACCCTGATCAGACAGCTCCTACAGGAGTCGATTGATCTGGGTCTACTCTGTTTGCAAAGGTGTAGAAAGGTGTATCTATGGAGTTACGGGTTAATCATTATGCAAGTCATATACTTTATGTTGCTTTAACCCTTTACTCCATAAATACGCTTTTAACTCTTTTGCAAGCAGAGTGACCCAGATCAGATGGCAGCTGTTGGAGACATCTGCTCAGGCTCTGTTTGCTTATGGAAACCATTACATACGATTCAACAATTTCTTCTCTGGCCATCATTTCTTGTTTTTATGTACCATTTTAAAAATTATTCTAATTAATAGTTATAATACTATTATTTCTTTAACCTATTCTCTCATACGGCCGCCTTTTGACGCCTCTATGAAAGTCGTTTTTTGAAACCATTGTGATAACAAGAGCATTTTCTACTTAGGAGCAAATGCTCTATTTATCACAATGGTTTAAAACTAAACAATTCTAACACTTTCCTTTCTTGTAGTAAATACTCCTTTTTATGCCCCCGTTGACGATAGTCAGGGGGCATTATGTTTTGCACATGTCCGTCCGTCCGTTTGTCAGTCTGTCCGTGTGTCACGCTTTAGGTGCAGTTGGTTGTCACAGTTTTTCAAGTGTTATAAGTCAGTAATTTCTACACTTATACACATGAAACTTCACATACACATCAATTACCATCTGTGCTATCATTTGGCAACCCACCCATGCTGCCCACAAGCCCAAGGTCAAAACAAATGACTTGGAAATTTTACGTGCAGTTGGTTGTCACATTTACCTGCAGTTTTTTGTCACAGTTTTTTCATTGTCTTATATCTCCCTAACCACTGTGACTAGCTATTGCCATGGAATTGCATATACACATTTAACACCATCCATACTTTCATTGCACACCCAGCCCATGCTGCCCGCAAGCCCAAGGTTAAGGTCAAATGACTTGGAAATTTAACGTGCAGCTAGGCAAGCACCTACACGGGGGCATCACTGTGTCTTACAGACACAATTTTCTAGTTGGTAGATATTTTCAAAGAGGTATGATCTAAAAATAGCCTATGAGGTAATGAGTTAACATGAATGACAGAATATTCATTGAGTAAAGGCTTAATTATCATGATACATGTACTGTACTCACTTGCAATCAACATTTTGATAAAGGGGTGCTTTGTACATGTTTTTTGTTTGGTGTTTAAGAATTATGGTAAACCAGTAGTTGTTTACATTGTAAATCAGCTTAATCATTATTTGTTATTAATAGGATACATGGAAGTGATCATCTGTGTTGGTGGGGAAGATGACAAGGTTGTTCTCAGAAGTGTTGAAATGTTTGACCCAGACACTTGTCGCTGGAAACCACTAGCGTGTCTACCTTTTGCAATCAGTAAACATGGCATGGTTTCCTCAGGTAAATTACTTTTGCAAAAATACAGTACTTTTATTATCCTACATATAGATAGGAGACGTCTGATTAGGGTCTGCTCTGTTTGCTAATGGAATTTGATAGATCTGCTTCTTTACTTTCTGAAATGGCTACAATGCTCTGCCTTCCATATTCCATTATAATTATTTTGACCATGAATATTCAGTAGGTATTGGAATTTGGAATAAACATAGAACAGAAAAAGGGTTAAAAAATGGCCCTCGTATTTGCTACTTTGTCAGTCTGATATGTTGTGTGGTTCCAAATTGACTAACTCATACCTGTTGAGAGGGGAGACTGGGTATCTGAATCCATAGGTTTATGGTAAATATATAGAAACCTGTTCAATGAAATAACATAGTCCATATGATAATCAAAGGATTTTAATACCTGGGATTATGTTTCAGGTGATAACTACATTTACCTTGCGGGTGGGGAATTTCCTGATGGGTCAGCAAGTCGCAGTGTGTGGAGGTTTGACCAGAATCTTGATACCTGGATGGAGATGGTACCAATGAACATGGCTCGTTCAGAGTTGGGTAGGTGTTTATCTCTTTGCAAACAAATAGCAAATTCCTGATTATACCCCACCGGCACCACCTGTGATGGAGGCTATATAGGAATCGCCTTGTCCATCCGTCCGTCCATCAGTCTGTAAAATTTTTTGAGACATTTGCTTTTTTTCTTGAAAACTACTTTTGATACCACCTTCAAACTTTATACATATTATAAGTGTTATGTGGGGACAATCTTCTCTATGTTTCATAACTTGCAAAAAATTTGACAGAATTATGCCCCTTTTTAACTTCATAATATGTCTCTTAATTTGGACATATATTTGGGACATGCCATTTTCTTGAAACCTGTTTATGACATTGTCTTCAAACTTGGTACACATTATGAGGGTGATGAGAGGATGTGCAGTCAACAAGGGTTGTAACTCTAAATTCATTTTTGAGGGAGTTATTCCCCTTAGAAGCAACTTTTTTCAATTGCTTTCAGAAATATTTTTTTGTCCGGAGCACAACTGTGAAACTTTATATATGGATAGAGGGTGATGAGAGAATGTGCAGTCAACAAGGGTTGTAACTCTAAATTCATTTTTGAGGGAGTTATTCCCCATAGTTACTTTTCAGGAGCAATGTTTTGTCCGGAGCATAAAATGTTCATGTGTGCAATTAATTTGTGAAGGTAACATTGCATATCCTGATCAAATGAGATGGAGCAGGAGTCTTGGTCTTGATATGCACTGTTATCTTTCAGAGAGACTGGAGACAAATGGGTTAAATAGTAGAGACCCTTATAGCAGTCGATTTTTCAGCCAAACTTTATTTTGCTGAAGTGTTAAAATAAACACCTTTCGTGCCTTTGCAAACAGAGTAGACCCAGATCAGACGGCTCCTGTAGGATAAAAAACCCCAACTTGCGTACATTGTTACTTAAGCCATTATAATAATACAGGAGCTGTCTGATCTGGATCTACTCTGTTTACAAAGGCATGAAAAGGCATTTATATGAAGGAAATGGTTAATTGTTTTCATTAGTTTTTAAGTGATTTATGAAACTGTTTGTGTCCCAGGTCTGGCTATACTAGATGGCCATGTGTATGCTATTGGTGGCTGGGACGGGTCCAGCAGGCTAGATAGTATAGAGCGGTATGACCCTGTGCTCAATACATGGACCTTCATACCACCGATGAAGATAGCGCTGACCAGTCCTGCAGTAGTGGCTCTGAAGGGATTACTTTATGTCACAGGTGAAATTTTCAGGATTAATCCATGTCTTACTTAATATTGATTTCTGCGTAAACTTTATTCTGTTGAAATTTTGCTTTATACATTTCTTCAAGCTATTGAAAAACTATTGATGTTGTGTTGACCCTTTACTCCATAAACATGCCTTTCTACGCCTTTGCAAACAGAGTAGACCCATATCAGACGGCTCCTGTAGCAGCCGTCTGATTAGGGTCTGCTCTGTTTGCTTATGAAATAATATACAAAATGTAGATATGATTCTAGTTTCTGCCATGGCCAGAAATGTGCTATTATAAAAATAGTCTAATTGATATTCATGATGTCGTTATTTCTTACATGAATATTCATGGAATAAAGGGTTGAAATTTTGCTTTATACATTTTTTTCAAGCTATTAAAAAATCTATTGACCAAATGTTAAATAACTTGAATTCTTAAAATTATCAGACCCTGATCAGTTGGCTCTAAGAGGAGCCATCTGATCTTGGTCTGCACTGTTTACAAGACATCTCTATAAGGTCATGGGTTAATGAATAAACATTAGATCTGTAAGAGCAGAATTTCTTTAATGTAAAATTTTCAAGGGAATGTTTTGCTTTGGCAAAAATTGTACATTCAAATCTATATCATGGGTCTACACTGTTTGCAAATTCATGAAAATGTGTTTTTATGAAGTCAGGGGTTTAAAGTTAGAATTATACATCTTTTGGGTGGCCATTGCAGAGAAGTTTATAGTGCACTGGCAGTATTGAAACTAGATTGGTCACTGTTGAGTATGCAGTGTCTGATCAGTGTCAACACTGTTAATGTAATCATAAAAAAACTACTGGTCAATGCCAAATAGTATTGCCTAATTATACTAAGAATTCAAACAGACAGACTTAGGCAACTAGTGCACACTCGTATCAAACTGCTACCTTTGAAGCAGTGTGACCAGAGTCTACACTATTTGCTAATAATTCAGAAGTCCAGATAAGACGTGTAAATTCAAACATTTTCAAGAATAACTTATTATTTCTCCACCACACCTAATGTTTTTACCACTCTTTAGAATTGTCTTGAAGAGATCATTCTTAGAAAGGATACAACATAGGGTTTGATGGAGAAATGACAATTTAGTATGCACCTTTATCTGTTGCTCTGTTATATATTGGTCTTACATTCATAAAGTTATCAAAATATTGCCAAAATGACTAACTTTAACTTTACAAACCCATGAAGAGGGGGAGATTTGGTGTCTGAATACGTAGGGTAATTAGGGTCAACTCTGATGAGAACTGGCATCTAGAAATAGTCTACAGTTTGTCATTGCAATAAGATACCTTTTCTCATATCATGACTTGGGTAATTTCATCTGTAGGAGGGGCAGTGTTAGAAGATGGGGATGGTATTGACCTGGTCCAGTGCTATAACCCACGGACAGATATGTGGATAGACAAGCCAGCCATGCAGATACCACGGTCAGGCAGTGCTTCCTGTGTGTTAGACGGCCTCATTTATGTCATAGGTCAGTATTTACTCCAGGTTTGAGGAAGAAATTTGCCAATAGAAACAGATCAGGCTTTGTCAAAAGCAGTTTTAACTATACTGTTTTGATGAATTCATTATAACATGTCCAAATGCTCATTCTGATTTTGCTAAAGAAGAAGAGGAAAATTTATTTTGAAAAACGAAGTTAACTTAAAAATTGAACTGACCTTTAATCCTTACCTGACACAGAGGCCTGTTGATGCCTTTGCAAACAGTTTAGACGCAGACCAGAAGCTGTCTGATCAGAGTTTGCTTATGTATTAATGAAGGAGCAGTTTGATCATGGTCTACACTGTTTGCTACTATGCCAGTCTGTTTTAAATTTATCAAACTGGTGCCATATTAACTTAAAATATTCAGCTTAACAAACTCATGGAGAAGGAAGACTTGGTGTCCGAATATTTAAGGTAATTAAGGTAAATATTCAAACAAATTTTTCCAAATAGTGCAAACTACTTAGGCAAATAATGCAGACCCATATTAAACAACTCTTTAAAAGGAAAAGTTTGGACAGGATCTGCAATATTTTTACTTCTGTGGAAGTCTGGTTTAAAATTATCAAAACGTTGCTAATTTGACTTATCCAGATTTAACCCATAGAGAAGGGAGGCCGAATCCCAAATATTTAGGGTATTTAGGATAAAACAAGTTGTCTGATCAGGGTCTGCTTTGTTTGCTTATAATATAATATATGAGATATGATTCTATAGTGTTTGCCATGGAAAAACTTCAGTGTCCATGTGCTATAATAACAATTAATCTAATGTTGTTCAACAAACAAAATGGGGATGTGCGGGATATATTGTGTTTACTCCATTTGTTATTTTCCCCAAATGGCTCTGATTGTTTGAAATAAAATATTTTTCATAAAAAGTTGCTGAAAATTGCTATGTCACGATTTTTAGGTTCTCCAAATTAATGGGTAGATATTTCAAAAGTATTGGTTGCCATGATAACAGAATGGTGGACTCTGATTGATCAAAATTTAGATATAGTTTGATTTTTCTTAAAATTGGTATGTAGTGATATTTGGGTACCCCAAACTCAACCTTAGGTTTGTCAAAAGGGTATGTTGCCATGATGACAGAGTGGTGGCTTCTGATTGGTCTTGATTTAGATATCACTCGTTTTTGCTGAAAATTAGTAAGTAAGTGTATGTAGGTATCCCAAACTTAATGGCAGGTGTTTCAAAAATATTGGTTGCCATGGTTACCTGTAGATGGCCTATGATTGATCAAAATTTAAATTTTATCTGATTTTGTTCATCTATACCTGTTGTGTTTTGTTTAGGGGACATTCTGTAACAGATTCCATTACAAATAAATCTTGTTAATATTCATGATGCCATTATTTCTTACATGAATACACATGGAGTAAAGGGTTAAATATACAGTAAAACTTGACCTAACGGTCACCTTAAATGAACGGTCACCTCGTCTAAACGGTCAGTTTGAAATCCTCCCGACGAAAATTAGTCTATAATGCACCTGTTTTAGACGGTCACCTTCCTTCCGCGGCCAGCGGCCACCATATTTCACCCCAAACCCTGTATTTCGACCCCATTAGACGGCCAGCAGACAGCCTGGCGGCCAGTTTGAAATGTGTAAAAACCCAATACACAGCCAGTTGACATATGTCAAAATGGAGATTACGCATCGTAACTTTCCGACATTACGGAAATCGCCGATCGAAATATCGTGACCGCTTCGGAAACTTCCGTTGTGTCGGGAAAGTGCATAGATTGGCCGCTTCGGTGTTTTTCGTTATGTCGGAAGTGAACGAAAAAACCAAGCGTTGACCTTGGCCTTAGGGCAAGATCATAATCAATGGCCTGATAATCCTTTCAACTCCTTTACCTGTTATAAATATGCAAATATGGGGGTGTTGAGAAGTTTGTCTGAACATTACCGAATCAAAAGAGATAACATCAAAACAAAATATTCACGCCTTTTCCAAACATAAGTTCCTCACGTTAGAGAATCCAGTGAAGTGTAGACATGTACGTTTGTATTTCCGAATGTGTCGAATGATTCTGCCTGATGTTTATTTTTTGTTTTGTGCATGCAATTTACAATACATGTTGTATTTTACCTGTATTTACAAGGATAAAATACATAATCTTTTGGATAAGGCATTAAAGTGGTCACCTCGCTTAAGCGGTCAATTTGGCCGCTTCCCTTGACTGGCCGCTTAACACAGGTTTTACTGTATGCAAGTTTAACCTTCATTCGCAGGTGGCTGGCATGCCTCAACAGAGAACACCAACAAAGTGGAGTGCTATGATCCTGAGAGGAACGAGTGGACCCAGAAGTCAGCCATGATAGAGAGGAGGTATCGACCAGGAGTGTCCGTGATTGGCAACAAGATATATGTATGTGGAGGCGAGGAGGGATGGGACAGGTATGGCTTCTTTAATTCTTTCAATGTTTCAAAGCTTGTTGTCTGCTTAAATTAGTAGAGCAAATTTTTTTTCCCATTTCGTTTAAAACAAATAGTGTCAGAGTGATGAGTTACTTGATAGCTCATCCGGATCCATACTGTTTGTAAATGTTTTGACAAAAATTGTCCATGGTGTTGAAAGAGTTAATAATGGTTTATAATGGTCTGATGATCATTTATCGGTTTAGTGCAAATACTTGTTACTATGTTCTGTGTGTGGTTTCAGTGATATTCTTTGCTAACAATTTGAATACATATGGAACATGGAGAAATTCGGCCCCATTTTGAATCGGACTGTTTCATATTCTCATGGAGTTTTGAAAAGAATTGGAAGACAAATTTACTTTAAAATGGAAACACGTTGCAATGTGTGCTAGTGCCTTTAGTTGTGCCCTTATATTTAATTGTTGCCTGTAAAAAATGTCATCTGCTTCAATTCTCAAAAGTATTTTTTTCTCTAGTCAAGTTGTCAACCAATAGGATGAAGATGTGATGCCAGGGTATTTCGTGACTCATCCAAATCCAAATTATTTGCATTGTTAATTACATAGTCACCACTAGCGGGCAAAGAGTCATAAACCTTTACCTCATGAATATTCATGTAAAAATACAAGCTTGGATCAACAAAAACCTTGGATTATTGAGCATTCTAAGAATATTTGGTGATTGTCATTTTCCAAGAGCATTGTTTACTTTCTTCACCAACAGCAGGAGATGTTATTCTTCACAGCTTATTTAGCATTTTGTTTTAACAGTATCATAAAATACAACCTGTATAACGTATATAAAATGTTTGTGAACACATGCACATTTTGACTGTGGTGTTATTGTTAATTTGATGCATATGTATGATTATACCCCCACTTTTAAAGAAGTGGGGACTATATTGGAATCACGCATGTCCGTGTGTCCTTCCATCCTTCCTTACGTTCATCCGGATTTTTGTGTCACCTGCTGAGAGGCAGTATGTCACTTAGGGATCACTTTTCTGTCGTCTGTCTGTCTGTCCATCTGTCTGTCCGTCACACTTTCGTGTTTTGGCTGTCATTTCTATTCTAATCATTATAGAGCTTTCAAAATTCACATGTGTCTTCCTATCATTGAGGACCATCGATGTAACTAAGGTTTATCACTCTGCATGCAATACTTTCTGAGTTATTCCCCTTTGTTCTGATTTCACTCCAACATATTTAACAGTTTTTGTGTTAGCTGTGAGCAGGTGACACATGTGTTCCTCCGAACACTCTTGTTGTCTGGAACATTACTCCTAAAGTATTAAAGGCACAACTGTGAAACTTAAGATATGGATAGAGGGTAATGAGAGGATGTGCAGTCAACAAATGTTGTAACTCTAAATTCATTTTTGAGGGAGTTATTCCCCATAGTGACTTTTATAGAGGCGTCAAAAGATATCAATATTAGGGATTAGGTTAATAAGTGTGTTTGTAAACAACTTCAGGTACCATGATACAATAGAGTGCTATGACTGCTGGGAAATTGTAGGCGAAATATTAATAATTATACCCCAAGCAACAAAGTCTGTCTGCCATAATACATTGTTGCTCTCTGACAAAATGGGGTATGTGAGCTTGCTCACTAAAGTTCTTTAATTGTGTTTTTTGACAATTTCAGGTATCATGATACAATAGAGTGCTATGACCCTGCCACTGACTGCTGGGAAATTGTAGGCGAGATGTTGACCAGTCGCAGCTGGCTCAGCTGTGTGGCCATGAGGATCAGAAAAGACATGAACAATGCAGAGTGTCACAACAAGTGTACCTGCTCTGTTTGACAAGTGACTAGTATTAGGCTTAAATGTTTGAAAGACAAGATCTGTTGAATGTAAGATGGTTGGTCTAGTGCTGTCTGAGATATTGTAAATAGATGCCATATACTTACATGCAGTAGAACCCCTCTAAAATGACCACTTAATGAATAAACATAGGTGTCTGTAAAAGCAGGTGGTTGCTTAACCCAATCCCTGTTTAATATTTATACAGGATGCCATTATCTCAAGAATGTTCGTAGACAGAATCAATAAAATGATGTAGGGAAAAGGAAACTTCATTAATATCAGATCTATACATTTTCATAAGTAAACAGAGCAGATCCTGATCAGATGGCTCCTATAGGAGCTGTCTGATCTAGGTCTATTCTGTTTGAAATGTGTCAAAAATGCATTTCTATGAAGGAAAGGGTTAATGCAGGATGAAAGTGATGAAAAAAAACTTTTGCAGAAGTTTTCTTCCCCATTTTTGTCCTGCATTAAGCTACCACCTGCCTTTATGACCCTATATTGTACCTCCTTGTGGTGGTATGCTTTAGTGTAGGTGTTGAGGATGGGTACATGACAGTAATTGTCTGAGATGTAGTTAAGAGTAGCACTGATCTATCTACATCTCTTATTCTTATATCTCAGTGTAACCATACCTTGTTGGTACTTACAGTAAAATCTTGTTAATTCTAACTCTCAAGTATGTATCATCAGCACATTTTTAAGACAGGTGGCTGCTTAATGCAGGAGTGAGAGCTTAATGTAGGGCGAGTTGTACAGAAGCTTATCTGGGAGCTTTCAGCACGACTTCCACTCTGCTTTAAGCATCCACCTGCCTCAAGATCTCAAACCATCTGTAATAAAAATTATTACCAAGGTTTTACTGTTTTAGAATCAATTAGGAGGAAAAATTTGGAAAACTGAATATGCAAACACTCCTTTTAGCTAGAGCTCTGTGGGATAGTTTAATTGCCAGGGCTCTGAAATAGTTAATTGAGTGATAATAGACCATACACTGTTTGAGATCCTGTGAGTTACAGTGGACCATAAGCTGTCTGAAATATTGTATTTGATAGAAGATACCTATATAAGTTTAATCTTTTTTTCACCCTTTAAAGGGTAATATTGTTTTTTGAAGTAACAGACAAGCATTTGCATCCACTTGATATACCCTTGTTGTCAGCTCTACATTCATTATTGTTGGTATAGTTCACCCTTTACTCCATAGTTATGCCTTTAGCACCTTTGCAAAAAGAGTAGACCGAGATCAGAGGACTCTTCAAGGTCTGCTGTGTATGCTTAATATTAAATAATGTAGATCTGATTCTACAATTTCTGCCATCATAAAAATTCCTTTGTTCTTGATGCCATTATTGAAATTCCTCTACTTAATGTTCATACATTCATTATTTCCTAAGTAACATTCATGGAATTAAGGGTTATTAAATGGGAATCAATTTATTCAGAAAACAACAGGACAGTTTGGACCAAGGAATACATTTTCAGGGGTTTAAGTTAATATTCATGTATTGTATGTATCATGGATGTTGTATTTGATACATCATCTTCATATGTGTATACATGTACATGTTATCATAGAAACATTCTAGAAATAATTGGTCATCAGTCACATCCTTATTACATATCAGGTTGGCAAAACAGTTCTACAGTCTCTGTGGTTATCTAATTTTTTACATCATCTTCAATTTGCATTGCCCTGCTATTGTTATCAGTTTTTATTTGTTTTCTGTATGGGCCAATTTGGAAAAAAATATTCTGGAATTAGAAACAGGGTAGACCCAGATCAGATGCAGGTTTAGTGATATGGCATCTAATCAAGATCTAGGCTGTTTATATGCCTATACTATCAGATTTTACTTATTAAATTATAAATATATGATTGTATGCTATGGTTATTGAATTTCACTGTGAGTGTCACTGTGCAAGATGTTTGTGCAGACAGAGACTTGTTTTCCTAGATGTAATATTCACAACTATAATATGAGAAAATTATCTTGTTTATATATGAACAGAGGTCCAGATAAGATGCATACATTTAAACATTTTCAAGAATAGCTCCTTTATTTCTCCACCAAACCCTATACTGTGACCCCTCAAAGAGATTATTCTAAAGAGTGGTCACAGTATAGGGTTTGGTGGAGAAATGACAATTTTTGTAACTGGGTATGCATTTTTAGCAGATGATTTCTTGGGATCAAGATGCAGATCTAGATTGAGTTACTACATTAGAACATATATCTGCATTTGTTGAAAATGCTGTCACAGTGCCATTTTTTGTTCATGTCAGATATAAGCTATTCATTTCAATTGTTGTCTGCATAATTTGTCATATGCTTCATGAATTAATTTAAATTTTTTTTGTAAAAACCCAACATAATCACAGTATCAGACAGTTTGGGTCCAGATGAGATGTGAGTTAGTCGTGGTCTCATCCTGTCCCAATGTTATGAAGCTGTTTGCTTTAATCTGAGTTCATTCTCTAGTATCTGATTGGTCAGAATTTGAACGATCTCTTAATGTTATTTTTCAGATACTTGATAAAAGATCTCAGTTTTATTATCTTGTTGAACCTGGATCCAACACTCTTTACCATGGTAATTACAGATTCTACAATGGCAGCGAAAGAGTTCATGTTCATGTTTTTATTTTTGGACTACAGTTGTATTAGTGTATTTAATTTTATTTGACCTGGTGATTTTGGGATATTTTTAAAAAAAAAAAAAAAAATTGGGGGGGGGGGGGGGGGGGGGGGGGGGGTGTGTGTATAGTACTTGTACAATTTTTTTTTCAAAACAGGTCATCGTTGTGTATATGCACAAGAAAATCACTCTTCATTGAAATTATTGCCGATTTCTTTACCACATGAATATTCATTTGAGAAATAATGATGTCATGAATACTTATTTAGCTAAATTGTTATAATGTAACAGTAGTTACAGCACAGGTAGAAACAGCAGATTGATATCTACATAATTCCATAAACAGATATAGCAGACTAAACGGATGGCTCATGAAGGGTTTAGCCTACAGTGCAGACAAATTTTACTCCTTCTACAGTAAATCCCCCTCCCCCTTAATGTGGATATTAAATTTAGTATAAATATCGGTCTCGGGGACAGGTGGCAGCTTAATGCAGGGTGAAAGTCATGCTGAAAACTCCTAGGAGCTTTCTTCATGACTTTCACCCTGCATTAAGCAGCCACCTGTCTAAAAGTATCTAAATTTGTCTCTGCTAGAATTCCGGTTTAGAGGAGTTATACTGTTTATGAAAAATAGAATGATTTGATACGAAAATAATATCACCAGGTCAAACAAATTTCCCACTTTAAATGTCCTGTCAAGGCATAGCTAATCCATGACATATGGAATTTGGGAAGATGATAAAATATGACGAATATTGGTAAAGGAGATGATTTTTTTTTTCTGTAATTTTTGTAGACAAATTAATGTATAGCATGGTGAAATGTCAGCACCATGGACATGTGAATTACATGCATTGTGTCTATCCTTAGATTGCTAAAGCCAAGATGATGATGGATTGACAAACGCTTTTTTCCCCAGTTAAACTTTCTGTGACTAGCCTTCCTTCCTATAAAAAGTATTTGATACTCGACGTTTGCTCTGTTTGCTTATAAAATAACATAGATCTTGCGTATGTACAAGCAAGTATGTACAAGCAAGGTTGAAGAATATAGCATTCTCTAATTACCCTGAGTGTTTGGACACCCAATCTCCCCTCTCGTTTGGTTTTAAAACTAAATAATTCAGTGTCACATCATTTCGATAGCTTTAAATTAGGCTGACATAGTAACAGATAATGAATTGTTTAATCTTGGTCTACACTATTTGCTTATGCTTGTCTGTCCAAATATTTAGGGTAATAAGGGTATACCCTGCATCATGATAGGTTGAACCTTAAGGAAACTGCCCGGACAGGTTATTTGATATGGATAATACACTTTGGTAACACTAATATATTGGGTATTTTATACAGGGTACACAAAAAAGACTGCCTGATTTTTGAAGAAATAAGTGGAGATATTGCCACAGCCTTGGTGTTGTTGTTGGCATTCAGAACATCTATTCTCATGGCCTAGTGGATAAAGGCAATCCCTTCGGGTCTGGGAGGTCAAAGGTTCAATCCCAGTTAGGGACTCATTCTGTTATGGCCCGCTAGTTAAAAAATGGTAACTGATTACTTACCTGCTTGGTGCCTGGCATTAAGTTTGGGAATAGGGAGATGCATGCACTCTGTTAGAGAATAAGGTGTATCATGATACATTCAGTAGGAGTAACATTATAATAAATTTTACATACATGTAGTACATTATATTAACCCAAGTTATATCGAAGTTGGAGTTATCCGAGTTTGAGACATTGAGGTTAGACTATATGTAGAATCGTATATTGAAACAAAAAAGGTTGTGATTGCATTTTGGGGGATGGGCTCTTCAGCCAAGGTCACTGTTAATGAAAATTGAAACTTTCCAGACAATGACTTTAGTTAGGATGAACACACAGTTATGAGTGTTGCGATAGAGAAAGCATGCATGAAGACAAAGGTTGGAATTGTATGAGTGATGAGAATTATTTGATTATTAAATCAGTCTTTGTGGTATAGCCACTTCTTTTGCTATGTAAATATTTGCTTTACAAGTACAACCATATATGGCCAATTTTGTGATACATGTATTGTAAAGTGCTGTTTAAGACTATTTAATTGTTTCATCTCAAAATAGATAAATATTGCCTTCTTCCAAATGTTATGCCATTGCTTTCTTTGTAAGCAGGTCCCTTTAGGTATTTGTATATAGAGTAGACCCACATTGGACAACTAGTTTAGTAGCTATGTGATCTGGGTCTATAATTTTTATCTGGGTCTAATCGGTTTGCTTACACAGTACAGATCTGATTCTCTAGTGTTTGCAATGGCAATGGATTTCCTTATTTCATATTGTAATGTAGTGATTATATTAATAAATATTCAGAATGGGCAGTCATACATTAATATTTATCAAGTTAAGGGTTGCCTTGTCTATTGTACTTTATTGGTATATGTGCATCTTAGATCTAGATCAAATACCAAGTAAGTAGCTAAGCTATTATAGTAAATACCCTCTGAACCAGATGTTAAATTTAGTATAAATGTCAGTCTTGGAGACAGGCGGCAGCTTCATGCAGAGTGAAAGTCATGCAGAAAGCTCCTCCTGCCTAAAAGTATCTAAATTCAGCTCTACTAGTATTCCGGTTTAGAGTTTTTTTTACTGTAGTCACTTATTCAATAATTGATCATGGCTTCTATGAATCAGATGAAGCTTTAACCCGTTACATTATGAATACTTATGTAAGAAATAATGACATGAGTATAATGTATTTATTAGCTGATATTTTATAATGCCATATAATTTTTTTACCATGGTATAAATTGTAGAAGTAGACCTGTATAATGCCATAGGCGAACAGAACGGACAACTCCATATAAACATATACATAAGCATATGTGTAAACATGTAAATGTATTTGACTATGGACTATAGCAGCAAATTTGTGATAACCTTTGCAAACAGTTTGGATCCAGATGAGAAACCATGTAACTTGAACTCTCATCAGGAGGGTACAAACTGGTGGATACTCGGATCATGTGGTTTGAAAATATTGATATACATGTATGAAATAATATTATTAGTTATACAGTTCTTTCCCAGGGTACATGACGATTTATTCCTGACTGAGGAAAATCATGTTAACGGCTCGGGTTACATGATTTTACCAGCCGGGAATAAATCGTCATGTACCCTGGGAAAGAACTGTATAACGAATTTATTATGCTGCAAAGTTTTACGGTTCGGATAATTTATATAAATCCATTTTGGCATGTTGAATCACTAAATACGCTAATTTCCCTAAAAGCGCCCCAATACATTAATTCTACCCGAAGGTATCCGAAAAGGTGTGAATTGTATTTCATCGGCGTTCGTGTTATTATAGCTGGCTGGACGATATAATAACTCCTCTAAAAACTGTTTTATTGGTCATTTCAAACAATGATGTTTTTTAATTAATTTCTGCATTTTTTCTTTACGTATCAATAGTTGTCTATTATGAATTTTTCTATTGTTTAGCCGAGTTGAGAAGTCTGTCTTTTGGTTTCTGACCATAATATGTAGGGCCTGCCATGGGGAATTTCTATGTACCCTGTCAGCTCACAGGGTACATGGACTCATGTACACGGCTAGTTAACCAATCAGAAGTGAGGATTTTACTTTGCAGTATAATAATGATCTGAATCATCTGATGCTAGTTTCTGCTAAAGCAAGTTTTAAAAATTCTTTCAATTCATATTCTGCATGTCATTATTTCTTGCATAAATATTCATGGAGTAAAGGACTAACTGGTCATCAAAGAATGATTGAATAGTTTTCAACTTCAGATACTCTGCGAGGTCTACGTCTTTGTGACTTCTATCTGTATAGTGCCCATTCCTTTTGTCTTGTCAATCTCATTTTTATTGTATATTTTGTATATAGCATTCAGCAAACCACATTGCTTAATTTAAATCATATGTATAAAAGTGATACACATTTTCAGCCAAAAGTTGATTTTGCATTGGAACATTTCATTTACATAAAGTAAAAAATGATTGAAAATATGAGTGGTTTTTTTATATGCCCATCTTAAGAGGACACCTATTATTTTTTTCCACAGGGATTTGGTAACAAAGTTAGAGAGGAATGGCCAATATGTAGGTAGACCTTGTTCAAACCCTTGTTCCAAATCATAATTTTTAAATTTTATTATGCCCCCATTGACGATAGTCGGGGGGCATATTGTTTTTGCCCTGTCTGTTTGTCCGTTTGTCTGTTTGTCTGTTTGTTTGTCAGCAACTTTAACATTGGTCATAACTTTTGAGCCAGTATAGATAGAGACTTGATATTTGGCATACATATGTATCTCATAAAGCCGCACATTTTGAGGGGTGACGTGTCAAGGTCAAGGTCATCCTTCAAGGTCAGAGGTCAAATATATGGGTTAAATCACCGACTTTAACATTGGCCATAACTTTTGGACCAGTAGAGATAGAGACTTGATATTTGGCATGCTTGTGTATCTCATGAGGCTGCACATTTTGAGGGGTGACATGTCAAGGTCAAGGTCATTCTTCAAGGTCAAAGGTCAAATATATGAGGGGGGGGGGGGGGAGCGCATATTGTTTTTGACCGGTTTGCTGGTTGGTTTGTGCTCAATTTTAATGTTGGCGATAATTTTGTAGCCATTGCACTTGACACTTTGTTTTTATTTGAAAACTGCTCAATTAATTATTGAAATTTCTGGTTGCAGTAGATAAAATGGATAACACTTATGGGACGTATTATGGAATGGTGCTGTCTGTCTGTAACATCTCTAACTCAAGTTCAGCAAGGTCAATCGTTCTCAAATTTAACCACAATGTTTATCTAGACATCCTACAGTAGCCCGTCCAGTCCCTGTACGTATATCCAAGGTCAAGGTCGCATAATTAGACTTAGAATCTGCTTTTAGCATAAATGTTAAATGTCAGTCAGTCTGTAACATCTAACACTCAAGTCCTGCTTGGTGGATCCATCTCAAATTTAACCACAATGTTTATCTTGACATGCTACAGTAGCATGGTGTGTCCAGGTATGTATATCCAAGGTCAAGGTCGCACAATTGGACTTAGAATTTGCGTTTAGCATTTAAGTTAAGCAAATATGTTGGTCGCACAATTGGAGTTAGAATTTGCGTTTAGCATTTGCGTTAAGCAAATATGTTAACCTCAATTTATGTTGAAAGTCCACTTATTTACATAACCTTTTGAAGTAAAGCTTTGAAACTTGGAACACTTGTTCACCATCACATGCTTCAGCTGTAACATAACTCTAACATAAGCATTTTGACATAATTATGGTCCTTTTTATTTTTAGCTCACCAGAGCACTTTTGTGCTCAGGGTGAGCTTTTGTGATCGCCTGATGTCCGTCGTCGTGCGTCAACAATTTCAACCTTTAAAAATCTTCTCCTCTGAATCTACAGGGTTCTCAGCTTTCATCTTTGGTACATAGCATCATCTGTAGGTCCTCTACAAAAGTTATATAAATTATGCCCCTGGGGTCAAAATTGGCCCTGCCCCAGGGGTTTTCAGTTTTCCATAGAAACATATAGTGAAAACTTTGAAATTCTTCTCCTCTCAAACTAGAAGGTTCTCAGCTTTCATATTTGGCACATAGCTTCAACTTCAGGTCTTCTCAGGGGTGTGATTTTTCCGCGGATCCGCGGATTTCCGCGGATCCAATGTTCCAAAGGACCATTTTTCCAAAACGTCTAAATCCGTTGCGAAAATCCGAGGGGGGGGGGGGGGGGGGAGAGGTCCGCGTCCGGTCTGGTCCGGGAATTAGTCTCGCCGAACTCGCCGCGGATTTACCCTGTGCCATTTCAGCTTCATCTTACCTATACTACGCGGAATCCGATTGGCCAAATCTTCGTGCCTACACCAATCAAATCGCTGTTATCGTTGCATGAGTTACAAATCCGTTTCCTCCCAAATTGTTAGCGAACTTTCACAACAAACGTAAAAAATGTGGCAACATCTCAAACTATTGCTGTATTTGAATCAGATGGACTTAAAATGACAATACTATTTTATCGGACAGCTGATTCAGCGGAAATTCTGCGTATTGACACTAGCAGTAGGAATAAGTTCAAGCGGGACTGGCTAGAAACTGAAAAATGACAGCGTGTCCTCGTGCATCTCTGAAGTTGTCATTGACAGAAAACAGCGAAGTGTTGTGTGTGCGACAAATTGATTACATACTGCAAAGAGGGAAGCTTGCTATTGTAGTACATAGTTCTTCATCTGACACACACAGAAGGAAAATGTGATTAAAACCAACAGAAAGTAAGTTACCGCCCTACGTAACCGGTGGACAATCTGAAGATGACAGAAACTATGGTATTCACCCAATTTCCAAAAACGTATCAAAGCCAAAAGAATGTGAAACACCTGTTCCTGTAGTATTACTTGAAGACAGAACAGCAAATGCACAGGTAGGAGCAAAAAAATGTTTAAAATATGTGATTGATTTTCAATGAATAACTAACCTGCAGCTGGTTCCTGAATTTTATGAGAAGGCGCATGTCAACTATTAGTTAAATATTTCAATGACAGTGATGACAAGAAATAAATTACAATAAGAAAAATAAAAAAAGCAATAACAGTAGAAGATTCATGTTGGCACTTTTTCCAGACTTTAAATCATACTGAGCCAGAGTATTCCATCCATGAACCCGAGGGCCATATTTTCTCTATTTTTCTCTACATTTATGCAACATTTTGCCATACTTAAGATCTATCTGTTTATAATTTCATCATCATGTGCACGGAAATTTGTTATTTTATGCTGGAATTTCTGGTTACTTCAAAAAGACTGGAGAATATTGCAAGAGCATTCTTTTATACTTCACTATTTTTTTTATGAATATTCATATATCAGAAATAAAGACATTATGAAGTATAATTAGATTAATTTATATTATGCCACATGAATACAATAATTTTTGGCAATGGCAGAGACTTAAGAATTATTATTTTTTGTATATGATTTTATTTATAAGCAAATTGAGCAGATCCAAATCAGACTGCTCCTACAGGCCTTCTCAGTTTGCAAAGGAGTATTTATAGAGTGAAGGGTTAAAAACTAGTTCATGAGCAGAAGTTGAAACATCAAACTGAGGTTTGTCTTGTACAAACAGTTGCATATTAGTAATTCCTTTCACTCTTCTTTTTTCAGGCAATAGTTCTTGGTGTCATTGCTGAGAGGAATCTACCTCTGTCCATGGTACAGGTCTTGATTGACTTAGCCAAAGAACTTGCGAAGGACATCAAAGCTTTACAGAACCTGAGTATGGTTTGCACTTCAGCCTCATAGACTTGGTGAAACTATGACTAGGAAAACAGTAGAGAAGCTGAAGAAAACGCCAGTTTTGCTAAACCTTGATCAAGCAACAATAACAAACACATACATTTTGTACCAACAGTTATTTGTAATTACTTTGATGAGAAAGAAGGAAAAGTTGTGCTAGATCAGTTGGCCTCAATAGAAGTTTTGAAAGTGGATTAACATTATGAAGTTATGTTTTTGTCTTCAACACCAGCTCTAGTAATAAAATGGTATTTAGTACAGTGCAGTTGTTTTTTTGGTGTGTTTTTAAGTTTGAAATTTTGAACCAGGATAGCTCAGGGAGAGCTTTCCAATTGACCTTTAAAGCCCTATTTTTCATTTTCGGCAGGGGGCTTTGCCCCCTGTGACCCCCACCAGGGCTTTGCCCCTGGACCCCATTGGGGGCCTAAAGCGGCCCCCAAACCCCGCGCAGAAATATTTCCTCCCCTCAGCCCTTAGGTCAATCACACCCCTGTCTTCTACAAAAGTTATATAAATTATGCCCCTAGGGTAAAAATTGGTCCCACCCCAAGGATTGCTAGTTTTTTTGAAGCGGACTGCGTAAACAGCCTATGGGATCACTAGTTATGCATAGGAAAAACTTTAAAAATACTCATGTCCCAGAGCTTAGATATTTGGTGTATAGATTTACTTAGCATAACTTTTTGAGTTTTATAAGTATCATAGTTCTAGGGTTAAAATTGGCCCTGCCCTGTGTGTATATTCTTCTTTACATCAGAAACTACATTCTAAAGGTTTCTCCTTAATATCACTCTTAGCTGAGACCAGTCAGTGGGAGTTCTTATATAATCGCCCTTAGCCTGATCAGTAGAGTAGAAATTGTGTTTAAGACAAATAACACACACTCATTTAAGATTGAGAAAACTGGATAATTCTCAAAATGCAGAATACTCTTAAAGCTTTTTTTCATACCTATGCCCTGCATTAAGCTACCAGCTATCAATATAGAATATATCTGTTGTGAATTTCAGCTTAACTCTTTGCATGCTGGGTAATTTTGTGATCTGCTAAATTGTTGTCTGCAGCATATTCACAAGTTATCCTAACTACACACTTTCTTTCTGAGTTTTTCAGAAGTTCAGTCTCATTGACAAACAGTTTGGATATCAGATCAGGCACCACATTACGTTGGCCCTGATCTGGACCCAAACTGTTTGCATAGGTCATTAGTGGTGGGAGAATCCCACTACACACTTTCTTTCTAAGTTTTTCAGAAGTTCAGCCTCATTTACAAACAATTTGGATATCAGATCAGGCCCCACATTATCTGGATCCAAACTGTTTGCATAGGTCATTAGTGGTTGGAGAATCCGCCTCTAGCATCCAAAAAATACAAGTTCCAGTGGTCTAATGCTCTATCCATTCTTTCACTACATTCTTTTAGCATCATGTTCAGGTCCTCTACAAAAGTTATATAAATTGTGTCCCTGGGGTCAAAATTGGCACCGCCCCTAGGGTGTTCAGTTTTCAATAGAAACATATAGTGAAAACTTTGAAAATCTTCTCCTCTGATTGTCTGGCCCTCTTGTTCAATGCAGGACCCTAATAAACCAGATCTAATTCTGAAGTTTCTGTACCAGCCAAAAATCCCCTTGTTAAAGTGTATTACTAAATTTCAGTCCATGAATATATATGCAGTAATACATTCTTGAATTATTATTCATGGTGAGGAAAATGGGACAGCATTGACAATTACAACCAGTACAAAATAATATTTATTGAAGGAAGTACAGCTAACTAAGAAAATTCTGTTTCAATGACAGGAAACAACAACAAATCATACAATACAATATGAAGTAACAAACTAACAATCAGTCTTCCAGAGATGATCAAAAACAATCTCTAAGTGTCGCCCTGTAAAAGCAGGTGACACAAAAAACTAATACAGTAAAACGCATGTAAACTGGATGTTAAAATAAGTATTAGGGCCAGTCTGTCAGACAGGTGGCAGTTTAAAGTGATAGTCTCTACTTGCAACATGTTTTAAAAATACCTAACAATTTGTTTATATCCTGAAAAGCAGTGTATCGCAAGAAAACCAGTCGAATAAATGCTGAAGAAGACACCACTTTCACATGTTTGATATCAAAGACCAGGGTCCATGCTTATAAAGCTTTTAGTTGAGTCTGATACCGTTCTCAAGCTTTTGATTGGTCAGATTTGAGCCTTTGGCTCAAATCTGACCAATCAATAGCTTGAGAACTCAAATCTGACCAATCAAAAGCCTGAGAACGAAACTCAGACTCAACTAAAAGTTTTATAAGCATGGACCCACATGTATTTGGCAATGTATTAGTATTCATTTGGCTCACGTTATAGTTTTGCAGTAGAACTAAAAAAAATATTTGTGGAACAAAAATTATACGTACATTGTATCGATGAAAATGGTTTGTTTTGTATCACGGGCATTTGTCGATACAATCTTCATAATAATGATTGAACATAACACATACCAAGTTTTATGCAAGTTCATTCTAGTGACTTCCTCTTTAATCAGGCTGAAAGTCATGCAGGAGCTTTCTGCATGACTTTTACCCAGCATTAAGTAGCCACCTGCCTAAAAAGGCCTGAACTGTTTATTTAAATTCCGGTTTAGCAGGGTTTTACTGTATTTGGGTTCAAATATGAGATGCCAAGTTGCTCAGCCACTCATCTGTAACCAAACTGTTTATAAATTTAAGGTTATAACATGTTAGCCTAGACTATAGAAAGAGAGAGAAGGTCATCCGAGTTAGAAAAAACATTTGTAGAATTAAGATACGGTTAACACATGTAAATTTAACTAATATACATAAACTTCCATCGCTAATTTTTAATGTATTGTTTTCTATCAATAAAAGCTCATTTTTTCTCTTCAAAAATATATCCTTAGCTTCAAACATTTATGAGTTTCCCAGTCAAAACTGTTTGCTTTATAGCACAAAGCCTTTACTTGATAATCACAAACAAAGTAGACCTAGATCAAACTTTCTTTAGGAACTGTGTAGCTCTGTTTACTTACAAGTTACAAATCTGATTCTTTTCTGTTTGCACTGACAACAGATTTATTTAACAGTTTTGATACAATAATTAAATTTGTTTATATTCATAATGGGCAGTCTTGCATCAATAATCATCAAGTAAAGGCTTACATGTTGGATATACTGCTAAAACGAACAAAGGCAGCTTCTTGTATTCCCCACCAGACTACTACATCAATAAGCATTTAGAAGTACCATCAACTTGACAAAAATTGAACATCCTTAACATTTTATCGTACAGAAACCACAACCATAACATCTAATCTCTACTGATACAAAAAATACTGAATTAACCCTTTACTCCATGAATTTTCAAATAAGAAACAATGATATCATGAACATTATTAGATTTTTATATGCCTGAAGGTAACTTCGGTTGTATTATGGTATGGCGCTTGTCCATCCGTCCGCCACACCTTTGTCCGCTCAATAACTTGACAACTGTTAGGTGTACAGTCCTCATACATAATAGGGAGGTAGGTCATGGCCAGTAGATGCCCCCTTTTGAGGTCATTCGGACAAAGGTCAAGGTCACAGAGACCTTCAACTAAAAAATCTTGTCCACTCAATAACTTTATATATATTACGTGTACTGTCTTCATACTTAGTAGGTAGGTTAGTCATGGCTAGTAGATGACCCCTATAGGAGATCAGTCGGTCAAAGGTCAAGTTCACCATGACCTTTAACTCAAAAATCTTGTCTGCTCAATAACTTGATAAGTATCAGGTGTGCTGCCTTCAAACTTAGCAGGAAGGTTGGTCATGGCCAGTAGATGACCCCTATTAATTTTGAAGTCAGTCGGTCAAAAGGTGAAGGTCACAGTGACTTTCAACTAAAAAATATTGTCAGCTCAATAACTTGATAACTATTGGGTGTGCTGTCTTCATACTCAGTAGGGAGGTTCGTCATGGCAAGTAGATGACCCCTATTGATTTTGAGGTCAGTTGGTCAAAGGTCAATGTCACATTGACCTTCAGGTAAAAAATCTTGTCTACTCAATAACTTTATATCTATCAGGTGTCATCTTAATACTTAGTAGGGAGGTTGGTCATGGTCAGTAGATGACTTTCAACTTAAATTCACATTGTGCATGTTATGACATCACATACTTCGGGCGTATAATGCTCGGTTACATGGAGCTCTTGTTTTAGAATGGCACATGAACACAAGAAATTTTGGCCATGGCAGAAACTGTTGAATCAGATCTCTATATAATACCATAAGCAAACAGGGCAGGCTCTGATCAGACAGCTCCTACAGGTACCTCCTGATCTAAGTCTACTCTGTTTGCAAAGGTGTTAAAAGGCGTATTTATGGAGTAAAGGGTTATCTGCCATATATAAGCTACACATAAAATCTACCATAGCATTGTTTAAATTTCTATCAGAAGCTAGATTTACACACCTTCAATGCCTTGTGTAATTAAGAAATAATAAATTCATACCAATGTTTTATCGTGCAATCGAACACTGGTAGTAGGAGTTGAGATGAATTATAAGCATCTCAACGACTACCCGTGTTAGATTGCACGATAAAACACTGGTATAAATTTATTATTTCGATTCTAACACTTCAATTTAACTATAATTTGCACAGCCACAACGGCACTATGTTTCTTGACGTACGAATTTTCGAAGCCATATTACGTCACATTAAGCGTGCGGTGTTTTATGGAGAATTCAAACATAGATACGTCCCTTCTTTGTTCATGTAGATGTGTGCTCGAGGTGTGTTAGAATCCAGTATAAGTAAACATCCTGATTAATTCTCCATTATGAAAAGATCTTTATAGTGTATAAAACATACCAGTATATGCTGTATATTTATCATACTGGTATACACAGCTGTATTTTGAAAAATTAGTTTACATATGAATGCTAGTCAATGAATATGCAGTTTAACTTTTTGACTAGAACTGGAACTTACATACCAGCAATCTAAATGGGGTCTAAATCCAATCTAAATCAGGTTCTTATCAATCTCGAAACATGGACTATATACATACATATTGTTTGAACAGGCAAGGTTCTGCAAAGGTTTGTACTTTCTAAAAACCCTTTACCTCATTATCATTCAAGTGAGAAATGATGACTATGGACATTCATTAGCTGACATATCTCTGATCTGGATCTACTCTGTTAACAAAAGCACCTCTATCAAGTAAAGGGTTCAGAAAGTACAAGTACACACAAAAATATATCATTTGAAAACACCTTAAGACAAGATATATATACAGATGGACCAACTTATTTTGGAACAAAACATGACCTACTCTAATGTAAACAAAACGAAGCGGCTACAGCGCTTCTATATTTTAAAAAGCCTTAGCAAGCCGCAATATTTTCAACATAGTTGTCTTAGTGCAATGGATATGTATCTGGACTTGCATTTGGCGGTCTTGAGTTCGACTCTTACCAGTGACTAATATTTTTTTTCATTAAAATACTGTCCAAACAAAACAACAATAGATATTAATAATAACATGTAAATATTAACATATAATTGAAAAGAATAAAAATTAAAAAGAAAATTACAAATAGCAAATCAGTTTTTAAAAAGAAAAAAGAAAAAAAGTAAACTGCATAGCTTGAGATTCGAACCCACGACCCCCTGTTTGCAAGACTAGGTACATATCCATTAGACCAAAGCCCAGTACATAATATGAGGCGAGTTACTAAAATATGTTGTCTGGCCCTGTGCTTTTGTGCTGTTATGTAAACAACAAAATAACAACAAGTCTCAATATAGCGTGGTTTACCTGTACATAGTGTTACCGGTATGTTATTGTAGCAATAGATATCTCCCACAAAAAGCAACAGCTTTTCATAAAGTATGCTCTCTATTTTATTGCCTAAACCGGTTCAAGCATATGAATTGGCCTCAAGTTTAACAATAGCACCACAAAGAGCATATCATTTCAAAACAAATGTCTATTGTCAGCTTCAGGTTCTAAACCTTTGACCTTGACATTCAACAGACCTCATTCTCTCAAAATGGTATATAATATTGTCTAGCTGAGTATATATGCTGAAGGCTCACATAGTATCACGAATTAACCATTTGGTAACAGATCTAACTCCTGTAATCTAAGCTTTTGACTGGTGACCTTGACCTCTAATAGATGTAGTCCTCATACAATGGTCTAATACTGTGAACTATAAAAAAAATTGACAGTTACATAATAGTGTATAAAATTTTGTAAAACACACATAACTGCTATATACTCGATACATAATAAATAACCTTGACATTTGATAAGTACCATTATGGTCTGTTACAGACATGTTGAACAGCTCAAACTTTATTGTGCATGACTTTGTAACAGATTAACATATGCATAAGACCTATCAACAAGAACATGTTGTAATATCCTAAATTGGCACAACAAATGCCACATGGTCCATGTCTGTGTAGGTACCCTTATTACCTTAAGTAATTGACACCAAATTCCCCCTTTCAATCGGTTTGGTAAAGCTTAAAATTTCAAACCAGCACCATGCTGATAATTTAAATTAGACTGACATTGTAGCTTATAGAGCAGACCCTGATAAAATGGCTCTTTTTAGAGTCGTTTGATCTTGAAATGAACAATTTGCCTATGTTTGTATGTCGTATTACTGAGGGGAAATTAGGGTACTTGATCCATATCCATGATGAAAAGTACATGTACATTCAAATAGACCTAAAATAAGTATAAAGCCTAGCTCTAACAAGCAGAATACGATTTTGAGTGGAAAGTTATAGCGTTGCACATAATTTGAGATTCATTTTAATTGCTGGCAAAACACAATGGCATACCTGATATGACATCCCACCCACTAGAATTATCAATGAAATGTGATTCACCCTTTACTTCATGAATATATATGTAAGAAATAATGACATCATGAATATTAATTAATATTTATGATGGCACGTGGACACATTCATTTTTGGCCATAGTAGAAACTGTGGAGTCATATCTATATAATTCCATAAGCAAACAGAGCAGACCCTGATCAGACAGCTCCTACAGGAGCCATCTGATATGGGTCTACTCTGTTTGCAAAGGGTGTAGAAAGGCATATTAATGGAGTAATGGGTTAATACCCACACACCAGTGCTTCTAAGAGAAAACTAGAGGTTTTTGTCAAAAAAACGGATGTCTCCCCTCTAATAAAAACAATATGTAAAGGGAAATCACTAAAAATGTTATGGTCTTGATGAATGATACTTCCCCTCATTATGCGTTTTCCACACTACATTTTCAAGAAGAAAATGATAACAGCTAATAACTCCAAAAATACTGATACCAGATTTATGGCCCTTGTGCATGACACTTACTTTCATCATGCTCTTTCCAAAAATAAAATGTCATTCCAATAGCATCAGTCGAACAGGAGTTATTGATCGGCCAAAAAATGTAACAAAGGGCAATAACTCCAAAAGAATTGAAGCCAGAATTATGGCCCTTGTTCATGACACTTTCTCTCATCATGCTCTTTCCATGTATGAAGTTTCAATACGATGGCAAGAGCCATGTAGGAGTTATCGTCCGGACAAGAAAGAATTAAACAAATGTACATGGGGCAATAACTCTAAATTTATTGAAGCTCGAGTTAAGGATCTTATGCATGACACTTTCTCTTATTATGATCGTTCCATGTATGAAGTTTCACTCCAATGGCATGTGTCACATAGGACTAATCATCTGGACAAAAAGTTGTGATTTTTTTTTTACAAGGGCAATAACTCCAATATTAGTGAAGCCAGAGTTATGGACCTTGTGCATGACACTTCCTCTCGTTATGATCTTTCCATATATGAAGTTTCAATCCAATGGCATAAGCCATATAGAAGTTATCATCCGGACAAAAAAGTGTGATTTTTTTACACAGGGCAATAACTCCAATATTAGTGAAGCCAGAGTTATGGACCTTGTGCATGACACTTCCTCTTGTTATGATCTTTCCATATATGAAGTTTCAATCCAATGGCATGAGCCATATAGAAGTTATCGTCCGGACAAAAAAGTGTGATTTTTTTTACAAAGGGCAATAACTCCTATATTAGTGAAGCCAGAGTTATTTTCCTTCTGCATGACACTTCCTCTCGTTATGATCTTTCCATATATGAAGTTTCAATCCAATGGCATCAGGCATATTGAAGTTATTGTCCGGACAAAAAATTATGATATTTTTTACAAAGGGCAATAACTCCAATATTAGTGAAGCCAGAGTTATGGACCTTGTGCATGACACTTCCTCTCATTATGCTCTTTCCATATATGAAGTTTCAATCAACTGGCATCAGGCATATTGAAGTTATTGTCCGGACAAAAAATTATGATATTTTTTACAAAGGGCAATAACTCCAATATTAGTGAAGCCAGAGTTATGGACCTTGTGCATGACACTTCCTCTCGTCATGATCTTTCCATATATGAAGTTTCAATCCAATGGCATGAGCCATATAGGAGTTATCGTCCGGACAAAAAAGTGTGATTTTTTTTTTACAAAGGGCAATAACTCCAATATTAGTAAAGCCAGAGTTATGGACCTTGTGCATGACACTTCCTCTCATTATGCTCTTTCTATATATGAAGTTTCAATCAACTGGCATCAGGCATATTGAAGTTATCGTCCGGACAAAAAGTGTGACAGACAGACGGACAGACAGACAGACGGACTGACAGACAACTCTCACGAAAACAATATGTCTCCCCCATATAAATATGGGGGGAGACATAATAATTTGAATAATCAAGGGACCGTAACTCTGTGAATAATCATCTGACCAAAAAACGTAATAATATGTGCATTTCCTCTTGATATAGTTTTATTGAAATCCTGTCAGTATTTGCTGAGAAATAGCAAAAGAAACCAAGAGCCGCATGTGGCGCCAATGCTCATCTGATTTGGTGCTTGTCCACTGCATACACTTCTCCTAAAAGAGATCTAAAAACCTATGAAGTTTCATGTTGAAGCCTCTTATACTTTTTGATTAATTAGCTACATTAAAGTTTTTGTATGCCGATGCCGATGTCAGCGTCAATAACCCAGTGATCACAATAGCTCAACTTTTTTCTTCCAAACAGACGAGTTAAAATGAACAGATCAACTGACATGGTGACTTCAACATCCCCCTAAACTGTGTTTGGATATAAAATAATCCTATGTACAAAGCAATGCTACCGAAATAAAGGTTCGATTTCATGAACGGTGTCTTAAAAGAGTACAGTGAAACCTATTATAAGCAACCACTCAATTTTAGGTATTTAACACTTTACTCCATGAGTATTCATGTAAAAACTAGAACTATCACTAAAGGTGATGAATACCCCCACACAGCAGCCTTGATTGCAAATCCAAGTTTTGAACATGTAACAGGACCAAATAACAAAAATACCCAAAGTTCAAATAGAGAAAATTCTGTAATTTAAGCCAAGTATCAAGTGAATCAGGTTGAAATTGAAGGAGGAGTTCAAAGTAAAATATTTTGCCTGCCAATTTCAAGGCCAAAGGTCAAGGTCAAGGTCACAGAGACCTGAAATTTGTGTATTGCACATCTACTATACCTGAGTAACATTTATGCCAAGTATCAAGTGAATCAGGTTGAAAGTGAAGGAGAAGTTCAAAGTACAAGATTTTGCCTGCCAATTTTAAGACCAATTTCAAGGCCAACGGTCAAGGTCAAGGTCACAGAGACATGAAATTTGTGTCTTGCACATATACTACTCCTGAGTAACATTTATGCCAAGTATCAAGTGAATCAGGTTGAAATTGAAGGAGGAGTTCAAAGTACAAGATTTTGCCTGCCAATATCATGATCAATTTCAAGGCCAAAGGTCAAGGTCACAGAGACCTGAAATTTGTGTCTTGCACATCTACTACTCCTGAGTAACATTTATGCCAAGTATCAAATGAATCAGGTTGAAAGTGAAGGAGGAGTTTGCCGTACAAGATTTTGCTTGCCAATTTTAAGACCAATTTCAAGGCCAAAGGTCAAGGTCACAGAGATTTTAAATTTGTGTCTTGCACATCTACTACTCCTGAGTAACATTTATGCCAAGTATCAAATGAATCAGGTTGAAATTGAAGGAGGAGTTCAAAGTACAAGATTTTGCCTGCCAATTTCAAGACCAATTTCAAGGTCAAAGGTCAAGGTCACAGAGACCTGAAATGTATGTCTTGCACATCTACTACTCCTGAGTAACATTTATGCCAAGTATCAAGTGAATCAGGTTGAAATTGAAGGAGGAGTTCAAAGTACAAGATTTTGCCTGCCAATTTCAAGACCAATTTCAAGGCCAAAGGTCAAGGTCACAGAGACCTGAAATTTGTGTCTTGCACATCTAGTACTCCTGAGTAACATTTATGCCAAAAGTATCAAGTGAATCAGGTTGAAAGTGAAGGAGGAGTTCGCCGTACAAGATTTTGCCTGCCAATTTTAAGACCAATTTCAAGGCCAAAGGTCAAGGTCACAGAGATTTTAAATTTGTGTCTTGCACATCTACTACTCCTGAGTAACATTTATGCCAAGTATCAAGTGAATCAGGTTGAAAGTGAAGGAGAAGTTCAAAGTACAAGATTTTGCCTGTCAATTTTAAGACCAATTTCAAGGCCAACGGTCAAGGTCAAGGTCACAGAGACCTGAAATTTGTGTCTTGCACATCTACTACTCCTGAGTAACATTTATGCCAAGTATCAAGTGAATCAGGTTGAAATTGAAGGAGGAGTTCAAAGTACAAGATTTTGCCTGCCAATATCATGACCAATTTCAAGGCCAAAGGTAAAGGTCATAGAGACCTGAAATTTGTGTCTTGCACATCTACTACTCCTGAGTAACATTTATGCCAAGTATCAAATGAATCAGGTTGAAAGTGAAGGAGGAGTTTGCCGTACAAGATTTTGCTTGCCAATTTTAAGACCAATTTCAAGGCCAAAGGTCAAGGTCACAGAGATTTTAAATTTGTGTCTTGCACATCTACTACTCCTGAGTAACATTTATGCCAAGTATCAAGTGAATCAGGTTGAAATTGAAGGAGGAGTTCAAAGTACAAGATTTTGCCTGCCAATTTCAAGACCAATTTCAAGACCAAAGGTCAAGGTCAAGGTCACAGAGACCTGAAATTTGTGTCTTGCACATCTACTACTCCTGAGTAACATTTATGCCAAGTATCAAGTGAATCAGGTTGAAATTGAAGGAGAAGTTCAAAGTACAAGATTTTGCCTGCCAATTTCAAGACCAATTTCAAGGCCAAAGGTCAAGGTCAAGGTCACAGAGACCTGAAATTTGTGTCTTGCACATCTACTACTCCTGAGTAACATTTATGCCAAGTATCAAGTGAATCAGGTTGAAAGTGAAGGAGGAGTTCGCCGTACAAGATTTTGCCTGCCAATTTCAAGACCAATTTCAAGGCCAAAGGTCAAGGTCAAGGTCACAGAGACCTGAAATTTGTGTCTTGCACATCTACTACTCCTGAGTAACATTTATGCCAAGTATCAAGTGAATCAGGTTGAAAGTGAAGGAGGAGTTCGCCGTACAAGATTTTGCCTGCCAATTTCAAGACCAATTTCAAGGCCAAAGGTCAAGGTCAAGGTCACAGAGACCTGAAATTTGTGTCTTGCACATCTACTACTCCTGAGTAACATTTATGCCAAGTATCAAGTGAATCAGGTTGAAAGTGAAGGAGGAGTTCGTCGTACAAGATTTTGCCTGCCAATTTCAAGACCAATTTCAAGGCCAAAGGTCAAGGTCAAGGTCACAGAGACCTGAAATTTGTGTCTTGCACATCTACTACTCCTGAGTAACATTTATGCCAAGTATCAAGTGAATCAGGTTGAAAGTGAAGGAGGAGTTCGCCGTACAAGATTTTGCCTGCCAATTTCAAGACCAATTTCAAGGCCAAAGGTCAAGGTCAAGGTCATAGAGACCTGAAAATTGTGTCTTGCACATCTACTACTCCTGATTAACAATTATGCCAAGTGTCAAGTGAATCGGGTTGAAACTGAAGGAGGAGTTCGCCGTACAAGATTTTGCAGACAGACCGACCGACGGACCGACGGACCGACGGACCAACCGACCGACCGACCGACCGACCGACAGGCTGATTCCAGTATACCCCCCTCAAACTCTGTTTGTGGGGGTATAATAAAGACACAATGGCGTATTTATGGAATAAAGAGTTAATAGGGTGGCAGCTTATGCAGGACAAAAGTAATGCACAAAGTTCCCAAAAGACCCTTCTGTATTACTTTTGTCCTGCATTAAACAACCTTCTGCTTTTGAAACCCTTCCTTCATATAAACGCCTTTTCACACCTTTGCAAACAGAGTAGACCAAAATCAGATGAATGCATTAAAACTTGTTTTAAGCGACCACTCACTGACGTAAGGGTTATTAAAAAGCAGACGTCTGCTTAATGCAGGTAAAAAGCAATGCAGAAAGCTCCTTTCAGAACTTTATGCATTGCTTTTGTCCTGCATTAAGCTACTACCTACCTCAAAGTTCCTTTTAAAAGTTGTTAGAGGTTAAACTGTATATAAAGCTGGATATTGTCAGAAACACAGATTTCCTCATTCAAATTAATATCAGGAGAGCGAGTATAAAAACAGTAATCTAACAAGAGATGTCACAGTCACGTGACAAATGCCCCCAAAAATTGTACCATGTGACCTTGACATTTGAACCATGGACCAGGGAGTTGACACATCGTCTTTGTAAGGTGAACATTAGTGCCAGGTTCCTTTGAAATCCATTCACAGATAAACAAGTAATTGTACCCTGTGACCTTGACCTTTGACATATGGACCAGGGAGCTGAACACATCACATCGTCTTTGTCTGGTGAACATCTGTGCCAAGTTATATTGAAATCCATTGATAGATAAAAATGTTACAGACCGGACACGAAATTTGTGACAAAGGTATTGTATTCTGTGACCTTGACCTTTGACCCATGGACCAGGGAGTTGAAAGCGACACATCGTCTCTGTCTGGTGAACATTTGTGCCAAATCATATTGAAATCCATTGATATATTAAGAAGTTACAGACCGGACACGAAATTTGTGACAAAGTAATTGTACCCTGTGACCTTGACCTTTGACCTATGGACCAGGGAGTTGAAAGGGACACATCGTCTTTGTGTGGTGAACATTTGTGCCAAGTTATATTGAAATCCATTGATAGATAAAGAAGTTACAGACCGGACACGAAATTTGTTACGAAGTTATTTTATCCTGTGACCTTGACCTTTGACCCATGGACCTGGGAGTTGAACGCGACACATCGTCTTTGTGTGGTGAACATTTGCGGCAAGTTATATTGAAATCCATTGATAGATAAAGAAGTTACAGGCCGGACACGATATTTGTGACAAAGTAATTGTACCCTGTGACCTTGACCTTTGACCTATGGACCTATGAGTTGCAAGCGACACATTGTCTTTGTGTGGTGAATATTTGTGCCAAGTTATATTGAAATCCATTGATAGATAAAGAAGTTACAGACCGGACACGATATTTGTTACGAAGTTATTTTACCCTGTGACCTTGACCTTTGACCCATGGACCTGGGATTGAATGCGACACATCGTCTTTGTGTGGTGAACATTTGTGCCAAGTTATATTGAAATCCATTGATAGATAAAGAAGTTACAGGCCGGACACGAAATTTGTGACGAAGTTATTTTACCGTGACCTTGACCTTTGACCCATGGACCTGGGAGTTGAACGCGACACATCGTCTTTGTGTGGTGAACATTTGTGGCAAGTTATATTGAAATCCATTGATAGATAAAGGAGTTACAGACCGGACACGAAATTTGTGACAAAGTAATTGTACCCTGTGACCTTGACCTTTGACCTATGGACCTGGGAGTTGAACGCGACACATCGTCTTTGTGTGGTGAACATTTGTGGCAAGTTATATTGAAATCCATTGATAGATGAAGAAGTTACAGACCGGACACGAATTTGGGACGGATGGAAGGACAGACGGACAGACGGACGGACGGACAGACGGACAGACGGACAGACAGACGGACAGACGGAAAGACGGACAATGCGATCACTATATGCCCGCCTTTGGGGGCATAAAAATGTATAATCAATTCTACTGCAAGAAGAATTTTTACAATATTGTATTATCGTATCAATAAACATTCACAGTTCAGAGCACACCTTCCCTCCTACAGTAAACTGGATTCCAGTCATAACTAATGCAGTACAAGCAAAACTGTGATTAGAGTGAACTGTTTATCATACAATGTAATCACAAACAAATGTGCAAACATGATTAATCCATGTATAATGAAGCACTTCTACAAATGTCTACATGTATTACAAAAATTTGTGTACCGATTTCTATGCATAAGAACTAAGGATTTGGCACTTACAGAAGCAGTGCTGCCTAATTTCTTCAGTTCTTTGCACGCTAAGAACTTGTCTGCAAAATTGTTGTCTGCTACTACTTCCAAAAGTAACATTTTCTTTTCAAATAAACAGTTGGGACATGAAGCATTTTGGACCCTGATTAGATGCATAGATTTCAAATATATTGTTGGGGGAATCAAGCATGCTGGATCTTGATAAGATGCAGAGTTAATTGGGGAGTCTCATCTGGATCGAGATAGTTTGCATAGGTTATGACAAATTCACTGCTAGCGTGCAAAGCCCTACAGATTAACATACATATACACTTACCAGGCTGATACAAACAGGGCCTATACACAGCGTGCCAATTCAACATGCAATCTGGCAAAGGAGGGGTAAAAATAAGTATACCGTAGAACCCCTCTAAACTGGAATTCTAGTAGAGAAGATAAGATACCGGAACTTTTAGGGAGGTGGCTGTTTAATGCAGGGTGAAAGTCATGCAGAAAGCTCCTAGACTTTCACCCTGCATTAAGCTGCTAACTGTCTCCTGAACCGATATTTATGCTAAATATGTAAAGTCTGGTGTAGAGGGTTAACTATATTCCTACAGCTCTACAGGTTCTACTCTTTAACTGTTTGAATAATAGCCTTTAGTCTGCACAATAACTCTTTGTTTGCACAAATTTTGGTCTACTTCATTTAAAACCACTGCAAACAGAGTAGACCCAGATCATCTTGATCCAAACCATAAGCAAATAATACAGCAGATTGTATCCATAGCATAGAAAGATTTGACACTGGAATGAGAAGGAAACAAGAGGGTCGTCACGGGTGACAAATGCCCCCAAAGTGTTTGACACCGAAATGCATTTTGGTGGAAAAACAATACAATGTAATGCAGGTGTAACATGAAATTTTGATGCTGTTAAAAATGACACAGGAGTCAGTTCTTAACATTAGAAACAGAACCTTTGACGATTATGATAGCTAAGAAAAGAGCCAAGCGTCAAAACTTAGTTAAAAAGGACCCTAAGTCATTCTCAACGTTAAAAAGGACCCTGGGTTGATTGTCAACGTTTAAGGTATAGGAGATATGCTCTGGACAAGCTTTTTGTATCTGGTAAGATATAGGAGATATGCTCCAGACTGTAAAATTGAGGTCAAAGGTCAAGGTCAAGGTCAGTGATCTGAAAATGGTACATGACTCTCCCCCATCCCAAGATGAACTCACAAACCAAATTTGGATTCCGTAGCTGGTAAGGTATAGGAGAAATGCTCCAGACAAGCTTTGTGTAAAATCTAGGTCAAAGGTCAAGGTCACAGTGACCTGAAAATGGTACGCGACACACCGCCATCCCAAGATAAACTCACACATTAAATTTGGAATCCGCAGCTGGTAAGGTATAAGAGATATTCTCTGGACAACCTTTTTTGTAAAATCGAGGTCGAAGGTCAAGGTCAAGGTCACAGTGACCTGAAAATGGTACGCGACACTCCGCCATCTGAAGGTGATCTCACAAACCAAATTTGGAATCCGTATCTGGTAAGGTATAGGAGATATGCTCTGGACAAGCTTTTTGTAAAATCGGTCAAGGTCAAGGTCAAGGTTAAGGTCATAGTGACCTGGAAATGGTACATGACATTCCGCCATCCCAAGATGAACTCACACACCAAATTTGGAATCTGTAGCTGGTAAGGTAAAGGAGATATGCTCCGGACAAGCTTTTTGTAAAATCGGTCAAAGGTCATGGTCAAGGTCACAGTGATCTGAAAATGGTATGCGACACTCCTCCATCCAAAGATGAACTCACACACCAAATTTGGAATCCTTAGCTGGTAAGGAATAGGAGATATACTCCGGACAAGCTTTTTGTAGCTGGTAAGGTATAAGCGGTTTTTAAAATCGAGGTCAAAGGTCAAGGTCAAGGTCACAGTGACCTGAAAATGGTACGCGACACTCCGCCATCCCAAGATGAACTCACACACCAAATTTGGAATCTGTAGCTGGTAAGGTAAAGGAGATATGCTCCGGACAAGCTTTTTGTAAAATCGGTCAAAGGTCATGGTCAAGGTCACAGTGATCTGAAAATGGTACGCGACACTCCTCCATCCCAAGATGAACTAACACACCAAATTTGGAATCCTTAGCTGGTAAGGTATAGGAAATATACTCCGGACAAGCTTTTTGTAGCTGGTAAGGCACAAGCTTTTTTTAAAATCGAGGTCAAAGGTCAAGGTCAAGGTCACAGTGACCTGGAAATGGTACGCGACACTCCGCCATCCTAAGATGAACTCACACACCAAATTTGGAATCTGTAGCTGGTAAGGTAAAGGAGATATGCTCCGGACAAGCTTTTTGTAAAATCAAGGTCAAAGGTCAAGGTCAAGGTCACAGTGACATGAAAATGGTACGCGACACTCCCCCATCCCAAGATGAACTCACACACCAAATTTGGTATCCGTAGCTGATGTGACAAAGGAAATATACTCCGGACAAAAGGTACACACACCCACCCACCCACCCACACACCCACCCACCCACACACACACACACACACACACCCACACACGCACGGTGCGATCACTATATGCCGCCAAAGCCTAGCTTTGGGGGCATAAAAATTCTATCACCGTTTGCTTAGTAAATTTTACAATGAAGTAAATATTCCAAAATAGGGAATTAATATAATACATAAATACTTAAACTGCTCTGATCTAATATTTCGACCACTAAGGGCCTTTGTCAAAGATTATCATGTCAAAATACACGTCACATTTTTGTTACATGCATTCAGCCATAAAATCAAAGAGAATAATGATAATCTTTGACAAAGGCCCTTAGTGGTCGAAATATTAGATCAGAGCAGTTTAAGTATTTATGTAGTAAATTTTAAGCGGCAGACTGACTTGTAGTGTTCCTAGCAAACCTCCCTACCAAGTTGGAGGAACCTGAACCAAAGCATTATCTAGTTAATACCGGTATACGCCTGATACACAAAGTTCTGGGTGACATTGAGGTCCTCTGTAAGTCATGACAAAACAACCTACCAATTTGAAGGTTATGTATGCAATTGCATTCCTCTGATATTAAGCAGAAATGAGTGACCTTGAACTTTGATCCATCGACCAACAACGGCGAAACAATATCCCCCCACTTCTTCTTCGAAGGGAGGCATGGGGCATAACAATATGTGTCTGAAAACTACAACTCCAACAAACACTTTGACCTATGAACTTTGATCTTAGAATGTAACCTTGACATGGCATTACTCAAAAGTTGCAGCTTCATCAGATAAGTATGTATATATCTACAATAGTTCTAAAGTTATGGTCAAAGTTAAATTTTCAGACAAACAAATTAGACAGTTAAAGATCTTGAAGACATAGAATTAAAATTGGTAAACAGTAAGAAAGATCCCCTGAAGATAACAAATAAAATCGGTAAATAGTAACATTAGAAGTGTTTCTGTGAATAAAGAGAAGAAACAAAATAAAACAAAATTGAACAAATAGGCAACAATACCTAAATAATTCCAATACTGTCATGGACAAAATTTTGTCAATCTCATGAAGAAACTGCTTTTTAACTGAATTTATTCATTCACACTTTATGTCTGAATGTGAAAATTCTCTTATCATCACATAAAACTGCTGCAAAATGTTTGACTTAAACATTGTAAGTAAGTATGTTTAATTGATTTGGATCCTAGTTTGTTCCTAAATCTACTAACATAATGGGATGTCAAAGATATGATGCTTTCTCATGTTTTTTTATCATTGGCCTATAGGAAGGATGTCATAGACAAGCGGGCCACGAGGCCCTGAAGCGCTCACCTGAGATAACCCCAGGGACAGGGCCATTTTAAACCAAAAAGTCATCATTTGTACAATCTTGGTAGAGTACCACAAGGCAAAGCAGAATGCTATTAATTAAAGGTCTTAGCCTTATGATTTCAGAGAAAAATAATATGTTATATTTTTCCCATGAAAAACTGATAAGCCCCAAGGCAGGGCCAAGTTTCGCCCAGAGGTCAGGGTCGTAAGTTTAACATTCTTGGCAGAGGACCACAAGCCAAAGCTACATATTTGTAGAGGACCAATAGATCATATTACATACCAAACATCAAAGGTCTAGGCCTTACAGTTTCAGAAGATTTTTAAAGATTTTCCTATGAAAAACTGATAAGCCCTTGGGCAGGGTCATTTTTGGTCCGGGGTCATAATTTGAACAATCTTTGTAGAGGACAATTAGATGATGCTACATACCAAACATCAAAGGTCTAGGCCTTACAGATTCAGAGAAGAAATTTTTTAAAGATGTTCCTATGAAAAACTGATAAGCTCTTGGGCGGGACAATTTTTGGCCCGGGGCCATAATTTAAACAATCTTTGTAGAGGATCTTTAGATGATGATACATACCAAATATTAAAGGTCTAGGCCTTATAGTTTCAGAGAAGAAGATTTTTAAAGATTTTCCTATGAAAAACTGATAAGCCCTTGGGCCGGGCCATTTTTGGTCCGGGGATCATAATTTGAACAATCTTTGTAGAGGACCATACGATCATGCTACACACCAAATATCAAAGGTCTAGGCCTTACAGTTTCAGAGAAGAAGAATTTTAAAGATTTTCCTATGAAAAACTGATAAGCCCTTGGGCGGGGCCATTTTTGGCCCGGGGGTCATAAATTGAACAATCTTTGTAGAGAACCATAAGATTATGCTACATACCAAATACCAAAGGTCTAGGCCTTACAGTTTCAGAGAAGAAGATTTTTAAAGATTTTCCTATGAAACACTGGTAAGCCCTTGGGCGGGGCCATTTTTTGCCTGGGGGTCATAATTTGAAAATCTTTGTAGAGGACCATAAGATCATGCTACATACCAAATGTCTAGGCCTTACAGTTTCATAAAAAGAAGATTTTTAAAAGATTTTCCTATGAAAAACTGATAAGCCCTTGGGCGGGGCCAATTTGGTCCGGGGGTCATAATGTGAACACCGTTTCGTTCCCCCTAGCCACTGATGCTTCTGACAAAATTTGGTTAAAATCAGGTCAGCAGTTTCAGAGGAGATGTCGTTTGAAAATGTGGCCGGACGGATCGCGGTCACAATAGCTCATCCTGAGCCTTTGGCTCAGGTGAGCTAAAAAAATAAATGTGTCCATTTCCATAGAATTTCTCGTTTTATGTGATAAACAGAATCTCAATACATTTTTTTTTTATCCTCTTATCCCAAATTCATTGGCTAAGAATATGATGCCTGTGAAGGCTTACTACTTTAGCCAACTGCTTAACTCTTTACTCCATGAGTATTCATGTCAGAAATAATGACTGTATGACCATTAACCAGCTGCAATTTTTATAACAGCATCAAGAACAATGGAATTTTTACCATGGCAGAAACTGTAAAAATAGATGTTAAATCTTTCCCTCATAAACACTTTTTCACACATTGGCAAACAGAGTAGATCCAGAGCAGGGTCTGCTCTATGTGTTTTTGACATTATATAGATCTGTTTCTAGAGTTTTTGTCAAAACAAAACAAAATCCCTCATAAAAATTTACATTTACATTACAAAAATTCAGCTAATAAACATACATGATATCATTATTTCTTACATGAATATTCAACAGGGAAAGGGTTTATTAATAGGCAAGCAGAGCAAACTCTGATCAGGTATGCCTCTACTCTGCAAAGGTGCCAAAAATGTCTCTACAGAGTAAAGGGTTATAAATAAAATGGAATTAGTGAAATAGCTATCTGAACTAATCATACATCATTTTATTTACAGGATAAAAGTCAGTCTTTGAGAAGATAGTGACTCCTTAAGAACCCCAACATTTAGCCAAGCCAAAACTTTTCTACAAAGATTCTAACGCTTGATAATCTAACAAAATTGTGTATCAACTTTCCTTCCATAACAAGCAATCATAAGAACAAGATCAAGAATTTTTTTTGTAAAAGTGACACTAATATGTTCTTCCCAACTGAGAGCATAAAAAAAAAATTAAGACTTTACTCATTAGACATTCAAAGTTTAAAAACGAAAAACAAAAAAACATAAATTACCAAAGTACATTTTAAAACTATACACAACTGACAACACATTCTTAAAATTAATGTATCTGAGGTAATCAATCATTGGAAAAAACCCAGTCACAGACACTTAACATACAACAGTTTGCTAACCCTTTACTCTATTGATATGCCTTTCCAAAATGAGTAGACACAGACACAAACATCTGATCAGGATCTGGTCTCGTTTGCTTCATACATAATTACAAAGATCTGATTCTGCAGTTTCTTCCTTGGCCAAAATATCCTGTGTCAATATGCCATTATAAATATTCAGCTAATAGTCATTACATTTTTACATGAATATACATGAGGTAATAAACATTCATGTAAACAAGAGCCGTGTGCGGTGCCAACGCTCGTCTGATTTGGTACCTGTCCAGGTAAATTTAAACAAAATTGAAAATGATAAAGGACCCTAACTCAAAATATTTTCATATCAAGAGTTATGGTTCTTATGTAGGGGCATTCCCCTCAATGAGACCTACTATCCTATGAAGTTTCATGTTGATACCTCTTACAGTTTTAGAGTAATGAGCTACAATAAATTTTGCACGCAGACGATGACTACGACCCAGTGATCACAATAGCTAGACTTTTCTTCGAAACAGACGAGCTAAAAATAAAGACCTTTTGAATATTACTCAGCTGAATTTTACATTAGGAACTAGGGAATTTTCAGCCATGTATGAAATAGTAGAATCATATCTATATTATTTCATAAGCAAACAGGGCAGACCCTAATCAGACAGCTGATATAAAAAATTGTACAATACTCAACAATATACTTCTGTGACATAACTATGGGCAACACTGTAACAATATCTGCTTTGTGGTATGGAATGATTCATCTTACATCAAATGTAGGATCAATGCCAAAAGTGCTTTGTCAAGTAATGTGCTTCAAAACTATTAGAACAAACTCCCAAACCAACACAATTTATGCTAGTGTTTATCTTACTTTTCAATTAATGATCAACAATAAAACAAAGCTTCTAACTTTATAAAAATAGACAAATATTTTTCAAAGTGTTCATTCTCCCCATCTGTTTCTACCACAAATCAAACTATATGTATTACACATACACAATACAGTTTTTTCAGTTTTCTTTCATCTGATGTGTTCCACAAGCCAGTTGTAATTTCAAGGTATAGTAGTCTGAGACTATTTCCAGACTGATTCTATACAATTCTTAATGCACAGCTGCAGTGGTCATTGTCTAAGCAAGTCCAGCATCTTTAGCCATTCCATAGAAGATGCTGTCCTCCTGCTGCAGCAAGGCCTGAGGCGAGTCAAATTCCCGTATTTTACCCTGGTCCAGAACCATCACCCTGAAAGACACAGAAAAGAGTATTAACCCTTTTCCTAATAAACATTTTTGAATGAATTGATAGCTTCATGATATTCATTAACCCTTTCCCTGTTCTGTGTTCATCTCCAAATTTTAATACCTACCGAAATTTTCATAGATAAAATGATTATAACGAAATATGGAAGATGGAAAATTGTAGCTATTTTAGAAAGTAAAGACACAGATCTGTGAAATTCTATTAGCAAACAGAGTAGACCCTGATCAGACGGCTCCTCTAGGAGCCGTCTGATCTGGGTCTGCTCTGTTTGCAAATGCGTGAAAACATGGTTATATGAGGGAAAGGGTTAACTTAATTTATATACGGTAAAAATGTATAAGGGAATTATTGTCTTAGACAAAAACTGTAGGATCATATCAATATAATTTCATAAACAAACACAGAAGACCCTAATTAAGCAGCTCCTACTGCTTGCACAGGCATGAAAAGGTGTTTATATGAAGGAAAGGGTTATATAACAACTGGTGAAAACACCTACAGCGTTGTATAAATCTTATGAAATCTAGGGCTTTAGAAAAACCAAACATACCTCAGTTTAAATCGATTTTCAGAACCTGAGATCGATTTTCATGACAGAAATTAGTAAAACAAATGGTCAGTGAATTTTTAACAGACTTCATGAATCTAGTACAAACATACATCTTACAATGTATCATGATGGTGCGCTTCTCAACTGCCCTCTCACAAACATGTGGTCTGTCTACTGACCTTGTTCATGCTACCAAAATGTTCAGGTAGGCATTTTAATGATCCATTATTTATACCAGAAACTGGTCTATATCAGATGACAAATTATCGTGAATGTCCTTATAACCTTACTGTAAGACACCATATTACTTAATAATATTTATTTTATTACTACAAGATTTGTATTCTAAATGAGACAGAACTACATTACTAAAGATCAAACACTCATCATTTACTCATACTTGAGATTTAATATATAGAAGACAACTGTGCTTCCCCTCATGGCCTTGATCAGACAGTTCCTACAGAAGCTGTCTGATCTAGTTCTACTCTATCTGCAATGTGTCTCTATCTGGCAAATGGTTAAAGGAGCTATATTTGAAGGTAACTATCATCACTAATAGGGTCAACCTTTTACAACATGTACCTGATCTTTCACTTAATCCTTTATTCTTTAGATATGCTTTTAAACATATTTGCAAACAGTTCCCTTAGGAGCCATCTGATCAGACTCTGCACTGTTTGATTATGAAATAACATTGATCTGATTCAAATTGATCTTCTCTTGTCATTGTGAACCAAGTAAAGTAATTCAAAAAGGAACCAGTACCACCCTAGATAGGAGTGCTCCTGTAAAAGCACTGTACCTCTATCTTTACTTGTCATCAAAGGGAGGCTGAGTGCATGACTGTAGTAACTACATTATTTAATTGTTAAAATACTATACTAACTAATGTCAAAGGCTTTCACCAGCATATACAGTAAAACCCTCTAAACTGGACATTAAATTTAGTATAAATGTCGATCACAGAGATAGGTGGCGGCTTAATGCAAGGTGAAGTGAAAGTCATGCAGTATTTTCTGCATGACTTTCACCCCGCATTAAGCAGCTACCTGCCGAAAAGTATCTAAATTCTTTTCTACTAGAATTCCGGTTTAGAGGGATTTTACTGTATTTCTTTTTGCTGGAACCTCTAACATGAACAAGAGCACCGCAAGCGGCTGCCAACGCTCATCTGTCGTCATTGTCAAGATGAACATGCATACCAAAAATGAAGGTTGTAAATGAAAAATTAAAGAAGTTACGGTCAATGTTAAGATTTCGGACGACAACGACGCGGATGCCGGAGTTACGACAATAGCTCGTAATTTCTTCGAAACAGATGAGCTAAAATGGATGGGTTTCAAATTTCAGTATGAATGAGTTTACCATATAAACTATGGGAGTTAAGTCCATAGCTCACAGCTTTAGTCCATACCTTGTATAATCCATGATAGTGTTGAGTCTGTGGGCAATAGTTAGTACAGTGCTATCTTTAAACTCCACTCTAATTGTGTGCTGTATGAGATCATCTGTTTCAAGGTCAACTGCAGCGGTTGCCTCGTCCAGGACAAGTATCTTTGTTTTACGCAGCAATGCTCTAGCCAGACATACCAGCTGCCTCTGACCAACACTGAAATGCAAAAATATGGAGGTCTGGACCCATGTTCATCAAGCTCCTTCGGAATAGTTTAACCTTAGAACAATTTACTACATAAATATTCATTTCAGAAATAATGACATCATGAATATTAATTAGATTAATTTTAACAATGGCACATGGTCACAGGAATATCTGGCCATGGCAGAAACTGTAGAATCATATCTATATTATTCCATAAGTAGACAGAAAAGACCCTGATCAGACGGCTTCTACAGGAGACTTCCGATCTGAGTCTACTTTGTTTGCAAAGGGATAAGAAGGCATATTTGTGGAGTAAAAAGTTAAACAATTACAGCCTACCCTTTGCATGTTAATTGCAGACCATTCATTTCAAGTAATGACAATCATTAAAGCAGTACAAAAGTGTGTAAGTGTTTCATGATGTCTGTTGTGATAGTAGGGCTAATCCCCAATGAGGTAAATCATGATCAAACTCAACAACATGACAGGTAGATTTATACACCCTTGATCAACCGACCAGTGGCAGACTGGATTGAGAGGCAGAAACTACATGATAACAAGAGTTTTCATCAGAACACATGTCACCTGCCAGCAGATATGTGACGAAGAAAGCATAACAAGACAAGATGTGTTTGTGAAACACTATGCCCCCGATATGACCTTTGACCCTGATGGATGTCCTTGACCTTGACATGTCACCTCTCAAACTGTGCTGCTTCATGAGATACAAATGAATACCAAATATTAAGTCTGTATCTCTACTGGTTCAAAAGTTATGGCCAATGTTAAAACGGTGACCTTTGACCCTGAAGGATGACCTTGACATATAACTCCTGAAAATATGCAGCTTCATGAGATACACATGCATGACGAATATCAAGTCTGTATGTGTATAGGTTCAAAAGTTATGGCCAATGCTAAAGTTGTTGATTTGACCTATGTATTTGATCTCTGACCTTGAAAGTTGACCTTGACATGTTACCCTACAAAATGTTCGACTTTATGAGATACACATGCATGCCAAATATCAAGTCTCTATCTCTACAGATTTAAAAGTTATGCCCAATGTTAAAGTTGCTGACAATCAATCATCTGACCTTTGACCCTGAAGAATGTCATTGGCCTTGACATGTCACCCCTCAAAATGTGCAGCTTCATGAGACACACATGCATGCCAAATATCAAGTCTCTATCTCTACTGTTTCAAAAGTTATGGCCAGTGTTAAAATCGGTGATTTGACCTATATATTTGACCTCTGACCTTGAAGGATGACCTTGACATGTTTCCCCTCAAAATGTGCGGCCTTATGAGATACATATGCATGCCAAATATCAAGTCTGTCTGTACTGGCTCAAAAGTTATGACCAATGCTAAAGTTGGTGACAAACAAACAGACAGGGCAAAAACAATATGCCTAAAAAAGCATGACAAACAGATGGATGGACAGGTAGAAACTAGAAAGATGGACATAGACTGACAATGGACATGGTTCCCTAAGTGTAACCCTGCTAAATAGTTGACTCAAAAAGGCAAACCATTCTTAATTAAAACTGAAGCAGCTGGATTATGAAATGGAAATATATCACATATATAATATGGGAATCTGATCCCAGGAAGTGGAGGATGGAAAGAGGTCATTTTAGAAAATCTAGATAAGATATAATCTAGGTATAATATTGGATTCATTAGGATAATTTCTCAATAGAGATTCTAATAAGTACCAGCGAGAAAGAGTTTGGCTGAGAAATAAGAGATTTGAATAGATCAGCATGCTTCTGGCCTACAGCTCTGAAGCCTGTTTACACACCTGAGATTTTCCCCTCCTTCAGAACATTGGTACTCTAGCCCGGCCTCCAGGCCAGTCACAAACGATTTTAGATGTGCATGTTCGAGGGCCTGCCAGACTGAATCATCTGAATGCTCCTCAAATGGATCCAGGTTCATTCGAAGTGTCCCAGAAAATAGTACTGGCTCCTGAAGAAATGATATAGGGCTATTCAGGGAAGAATATATAAAATGCCAAAGTAGAATAGTCTATCAGTGTTTACCTATTGAGTCCACTCAGTATGAAAGGCTTATACTTGCTAGAAAATTTTGAATGACAAACAATGCAGCTATAACAATTGTAGCTATATAATAATAATACTATTTAATAATACTATTTGAATCAATACTTGCAATTTGACTAACAGTTATACCTGGGGTATGATGGTGATTTTACTACGCAGGTCGTGTAGACCTATCACGCTGACGTCCACATTGTCTATACGGATGGTGCCCTGTGCTGGCTCTATTATTCTGAACAGAGCCAGGGTTAGTGATGACTTCCCAGCTCCAGTTCTACCCACAATACCAACCTACAATACATAATACACAATCTTAGTTTACAAAGTCAGAGATAGAAAGGAGGTCAAAGATGTCAGCTAAACGTCTTTTCCCTGACATTAACTTCTTCAAAACTATGAACCAATAAGTTATGACCTTTAAAAATTACTTATATCCAGATGAGTATGCAGAGTTTTCTCATCAGAATCCAAACTCTTTGACACCCAGACACTGTTTCTCCAAAATAAACGGAAGAGAAATGTACTTCCACAATAGTATCAGACAAACAATTTTTATTGAAAGTTACTTGAGTAAATTGAAAGTGTTAATCTACAAATTACCAAAACCATACAAATCACAACTGAACCCTTTCCATATAAATGCTTTTTCACCCTTTTGCAAACAAGAGTAGACCCAGATCAGACAGCTCCTGTAGGAGCTGTCTGATCAGGGTCTGCTCTGTTTGCTTATAAAATTATAAGATATGTGGTTGGTTGGTTGGTTGTCTTGATTAACGTCGGTTTCTGCAAACTATGGGTTAATTGGACGCCCCTGAGTGAGGGGAGCAACTACAGAGAATCCCCGGGCGAGATGCCCAACTCTTATTATCAATAGAGTTTCTCTGGTTCTTTTAGATGCTCATGTAAAGCACCAATACATCAGATCATTCATCTGAATGACTTATTCTGGCGGGGGATCGAACCCAGGATCCCTGGTATCTTTATCAGCTTGTATCTTAATCAAATTAGAGGATGATTTATTCAAGCTGTTCACAAATGCCATTGTTAGCAGAACAGGAGTTTACACATTAAAATTAATTTCCTCACTATTACTCTATGCCTAAAACATCAAACCATATTCTCATCAGTTCAAGATCCAGTTTACCTTCTCTCCTGGCTTGACCTTACAGTCTATGCCCTTGATGACAAGGTCCAGTCCCTCTCTGTAGCGGGTACCATAGTTCTGGAACTCCACAAGACCATCATCTGGCCAAGTCTTGGCTGGACTCTTACCCTCAATCACCCATGGCGCCTAAAACAATGTACTTGCTTTAGACATAGAATTTAATTGGAAAACATATTCCTGTATTCTGTAAAATTATTTAAGCATCCATACCTTGAACAAGATGTCTGTATAACATGTAAGCTCCCCCAAAATCAGTAGGGGTCATCTACTGATCATGACAAACTTAAAATCTAAATACATGGACTCTAGATAAAAAGGTCAAAGAGTTATTTATCGTAAATCATTTGGTCTAGCAACAGAAAAAGCGACAGACTGACAGACATGTTATATGTCCCCTATTTTTTAACAAGTGAATTCAAAAGAAATCATGTGTAACCTACCAGCAGAAGTATGACGAAACATTTTGATACAACAAGAGGGCCAGAATGGCCCTGACATCGCTCACCAGACAATCAGAGGAGAAGATTTTCAAAGTTTTCACTACAAAATGTATATGTTTCTATTGAAAACTGAACACCCCAGGGGTGGTGCCAATTTTGACCCCAGGGACACAATTTATATAACTTTGAAGAGGACCTGAACATGATGCTGAAAGAATGTAGTGAAAGAATGGGTAGAGCATAGACCACTGGAACTTGTATTAATTCTTTGGATGCTAGAGGCGGATTCTCCCACCACTAATGACCTATGCAAACAGTTTGGATCCAGATCAGGCCCCACATAATGTGGGGCCTGATCTGATATCCAAACTGTTTGTCAATGAGACTGAACTTCTGAAAAACTTAGAAAGAAAGTGTGTAGTTAGGATAACTTATGAATATGCTGCAGACAACAATTTAGCAGATGACAAAATTACCCAGCATGCAAAGAGTTAAGCTGAAATTCACAACAGACGAACGCCGACGGACATCAGGCGATCGCAATAGCTTACCCTGAGCACTTTGTGCTCTGGTGAGCTAAAAAGCAGACAGACAAAAGAGAAATGTACCTTAAGTGAAACCTGCTTAAGCAGGTGACTCAAAAAGGAGGGCATGATTAAACTTCACCATGAAACTTGAAGATGATAATAAATTTTGGTTGACATTAATATGGCAGAGTAAGGGGTAATGCTCTTGGTATTACTACCTCTGTTGGAGTCTCCGAGTATTCCTTGACTCTCTCCACTGCAACTATGTTTGTCTCCAATTCTGTAGTCATACGAACCATCCAATTCAGTGTTTGTGTCACCTACAAAATTTATACAGGTAAAACATTACAATTCCAATAATTCAGAACTTTTTTCACCCAATTATGGTCAGTATTCTGATAATGTTCCCAGATGAAATGCCAACAGTTTTTAATACAAGAGGACCATGATAGCCATGCATCACTAACCTGGTTAATACATCAAGTAATCTATTACATACATCTACCAAAATTGAATGGATTACAAACATCTGCTTTATGGGTCACCTACATATAATTCCTGTGACATTTGATTAAAATCCAGTAATTGGTTTATGAGGAGAGGTAATTTAACCCATTACACCATGAATATTCATGAAAGAAATAATGACACCATGAATATTAATCAGATCAATTCTTATCATGTAGACAGGAGATTTTGACTCAGGCAGAAACTGTTGAATCATTTCTATATTTTACCATAAGCAAACAGAGCAGAGCCTGCTCAGATGGCTCCAACAGGATTCATCTTATCTGGGTCTACTCTGTTTGCAAAGGTGTAGAAAGGTGTAATTATGGGGTAAGGGGTTAGAGAAATTGTTGTTTTAAAACTGATTTCAGCTTGTGTTACCTACATATGCAATAACCAAAACATTTTATTCATATGGATGGACAGACAAGAGCAAGGCTTGTGAGGGGCATAAAAATGAAGTAAAAAGAATCAGCAATTTTTAACATCTTTTAGTTGTCTAATTTGACAATATACATAAAACACCGGATGAATGTATAATTATAGCAATGTTGGAAAGGTGTTACATTCCATAAGTGTATCTCAATATATGAAAGCACTGCAGAAGAAAGTTTGGAAAACTAAACTGTGATAGAAGAACAAGTTTTAGATAGAGAGACATCAAGGGGAATACTATATGCTACCCACCAGTTTATGGTGAGGGAATAACAGTCCACATAGTTTTCATTCTATCCCCTTTATTTACTATACTAGTACTTCATAGTATTGAAAATGAACAGTTCTAGAAAACCTTTCTGAATCAGAATAGCTGTTTGTTTGAATTACTTAGAATTGTTTCAAACAATTTACAAGAGTTGTATCAAGGGTCAAGTGCTTAACCCTTTATTCCATGAATATTCATGTAAGAAATAATGAAATCATGAATATTAATCAGAGGAATCAATATAATGTTACATGAGCACATTCAATTTTGGCCATGACAGAAAGTGTACAATCAGACCTATATTATTCGAAAAGCAAATAGAGCAGACCCTGATCAGAGAGCTCCTACAGGAGCCAACTTTTCTGGGTCTTCTGTTTGCAGAGGCATAGAAATGTGTGTTTATGGAGGAAAACGTTAACCACTGTACTTACATTCTGTGACATCCCGTGTACATGTAAATAAATTGCATTTGATTAAAATGAAACTCTCAGTCCATCATTTAGACCCAAAAACACCGATTTCATGTTCCTAAAAAACCTGAGACTCCAGCAGACAAGAAGTTTGTAGTTACTTGTTAAAGTAGGTATACAGTAAAACCCCTCTGAACCAGAATTCTAGTAGAGAAGAATACTTTTAGGAGGGGTTTTCTGCATGACTGCGTTAAGCTGCCCCTTGTCGCCAAGACCAATATTTATACTAAATTTTATGTCCGGTTTAGAGAGAGTTTACTGTAATAGTCTTGCTCTAAACTTGTGGTGTAGCATAATCGTTTCAGCAATGTAACTTACACTAAGAGCGTATGTAATGGAGAGACCCACAATACCAGGTGACATTTTCTCCCTTGCTATCACCGCAAACAAGGCAGCAAAGAATACAATGCAGTTACCCACAAACTCTAGTCGAACAGCCAACCATCTGAAACATACAATAAAATTTGTATCTCACTATTTGTAACATTTAAATCTGAATACTGTAAATATACTGGATAGATTTATATCATTATTACCCCAAATAATCAGCTAGAACAAATTTGGGCAAACAGTCTGCTTGTTGTTACTTCCCTAGGTACCCCATAGGCTATTTTCAAACCCAATCTGTTTGAATAAATCAAATGAAAAGGAGCATTTACTAGAAACAAGTGCACTGTATGTAAGTGCCAACACTCGTCTGTTTGGCTGTAGTCCTTGTAATGGTGAACAAGTGTGTGACGTTTCATAAGATTTGCATTGAATAGTAAATAAGTAATAGCCAGCTTTAAAGTATCCGGATGACAACGATGAAGACGACAACATGGATGCTGGTTTTATGACAATAGCTCATATATATTTTTTTCTCGAAAAACTGACAATCTAAAAGTGGATTTGTTTTAAGAATTGTGTAGTTTTTAAACTATTGTGATAAATAGAGCATTTGCTCCTACAGAGGGACTTTTATAGAGGTCTCAAAAGGCATCAATATAAGGGAATGGGTTAAAGTTGTCAAAATGATGAGGAGAAAGTGGAGACTGGGTGTTCTAATATTTAGGGTAGACAGGGTAGTCTTTGATCCCAAGCCCAATAAATTGTATTAATTTTGTAATTCATGGATATTTATGTAAACTATTGACATTTTGAATATTAATTAGGTAATTTTTATAATAGTATGTGAACACAGGGAATTTTGGTCATGGCAGAAACTGTATTCCATAAGCAAACAGAGTGGACCCTGATCAGACTGCTCCGGACTTGTTGGTCCTACAGGAGCAATCTGGGTCTACTTTGTTTACAAATGTCTAAAAGGCTTACTGTAGAGTACAGGGTTAAGTCAGCCTGTTAACCCTTCGCTTGCTATTCACGTCAATATACCTACCTGTAAATAGTGAAGACCCAGATGAGACAACTCCTGCAGGAGCTGTCTCATCAGGGTCTGCACTATTTACAAGTTGATTGTGCAACCAGTGCACTCCACTGCAGTGATTGCACAGTGAAATATTTGTACAGTGAATATATATATAACAAGAGATGTTTGTAAAACATGTATACCCCCCTAGACCCCCTGACCTTTGATCTAGAGACCTCAACTATAGAGGTCATCTAGCGGTCATGACTAATCACCACAGCAACTTTGAATATCCTAAGCCAAACCACTGATCATTTATTGATCTGAAAACATTTCACATATTAAGGTCATGGTGACCTTGACCTTTGACCTAGTGACCTCAACAACTTTAGGGGTCATCAAGTGGCCACAACCAACTACCACAGCAAGTTTGAAGATCCCGAACCAAACCATTGAGCAGTAATTAATTGGAAACCATTTCATCAGTTAAGGTCATGATGACCTTGATCTTTAACCTAGTGACCTCAAAATCAATAGGGGTCATCTAGTTGTCATGACCAACCACCACAGCAAGTTTGAAGATCCTAAGCCAAACCCTTGAGCAGTTATTAATCGCAAATCATTTCACCAGTTAAGGTCATGGTGACCTTGACCTTTGACCTAGTGACCTAAAAAATATAAGGGGTTATCTACTGGTCATGACCAACCACCACAGCAAGTTTGAAGATCCTAGGCCAAACCCTTGAGCAGTTATTGATCGCAAACAATTTCATCAGTTAAGGTCATGGTGATCTTGACCTTTGACCTAGTGACCTAAAAAACAATAGGGCTTATCTAGTTGTCATGACCAACCACCTAAGCAAATTTGAAGATCCTAAGCCAAACTCTTGAGCAGTTATTGATCAGAAACAATTTTACAAGTTAAGGTCATGGTGACCTTGACCTTTGACCTAGTGACCTCAAATACAATAGGGGCCATCCAGTTGTCATGACCAACTACCGCAGCAAGTTTGAAGATTCTAAGACAAACCCTTGAGCAGTTATTGATCGGAAACCATTTGACCAGTTAAGAGCATGGTGACCTTGACCTTTGACCTAGTGACCTAAAAAGCATTAGGGGTCATTACCAACCACCACAGCAAATTTGAAGATCCTAGGCCAAACTATTGAGCAGTTATCGATCGCAAACCATTCCACCCTTTAAGGTCATGGTGACCTTGACCTTTGACCTAGTGACCTAAAAAACTATAGGACTCATCTAGTTGTCATGACCAACCACCTAAGCAAATTTGAAGATCCTAAGCCAAACCCTTGAGTAGTTATTGATCGGAAACCATTTTACCAGTTAAGGTCATGGTGACCTTGACCTTTGACCTAGTGACCTCAAAATCAATAGGGGTCATCCAGTGGTCATGACCAACTACCACAGCAAGTTTGAAGATTCTAAGCTAAACCCTTGAGAAGTTATTGATCGGAAACCATTTAACCATTTAAGGTCATGGTGACCTTGACCTTTGACCTAGTGACCTCAAAATCAATAGGGGTCATCTAGTGGTCATGACCAACCACCACAGCAAGCTTGAAGATCCCAAGCCAAACCCTTGAGCAGTTATTGATCGGAAACTATTTCACCATTTTAGGTCATGGTGCCCTTGACCTTTGACCTAGTGACCTCAAAAACAATAGGGGTCATCTACTTGTCATGACCAACCACCACAGCAAGTTTGAAGATTCTAGGCCAAGTCGTTTATTAGTTATCGTTCGGAAACCATCGATCTACCGACCGACCGACAGACCGACCGACCGACCTACCGACCGACCGACCGACCGACATGTGCAAAGCAATATACCCCCATTTTTTCAAAAGGGGGGTATAATTATACCACAGGGCATGGGTAAAGAAGGAGAAATGTATTTTAAAATTCAGCAAGCGAAGGGTTAACAGGCAAAATTGAAGTTCTATACATGTATTTGTATTTACCTGTTGGATATAATACTGGGGTAGTGGCAGATAAGGTTTGTGTCCACCTTGTTCTCTGAAGACTCTATAAACCTCTCCTGTTGTTTGTAAGCACGGACTGTGGTCACGCCCATCACCGTCTCACCAAAGTGGGAGTATATTGGAGACCTGCTCACTGACTCCAAACGCTTCAGTTGACGGGAAGTAGCAACATAAAATCTCTGCAATACAGCACACATTCAAGTTATACACAAGTTCTATCATACTCAATTCTACATGTAAACTGTGCAGTGCAAGAAGTTACAATGCTACAATAATACTCTATTATGTAATGTATGAATTCTTGAATAATAATGTATTACGGTATATCAAACTATAATATAAACTGTCTGCTTTGAATACTAACATCTAAGGTTAATTTTCAGTTTATTTTCCAGAACAATACTGAGTTAACCCTTTACATAATGAATTTCTATAATAACTGTAATAAAATCAATTAGCTTAATGTTTATAATGACACATGAACACAGGAATAATTGGCTATGGCAGACTGTATATATATAGTCAAACTTATATTATTTAATAAGCAAATAGAGCAGAATCTGATCACACAGCTGTTAAAGGAGCCATCTGATCTGGGTCCCCTCTGTTTGTAAAGGTGATAAAATGTGTATATCTGGAGTAAAGTGTTAAATAATACCCTAATTATAGATATATTAAGTCCTGTGTATACACGTTTAGCGATTATCATATGTTGCCTGTTTGGAGATATACCAAAAATTGATACATAGAGTTGAATGTTAGGAAAAATCGACACAAGTCTGTGTTTCAATTTTCAAGATTTACTAATACCAATATATAAGCAACAATCTGATAACACAATGATGGTCATTCAAAAAAGTCTAATTCTCCTGGGCTTTTAAGGCAGATGGTGACTTTATGTAGGATCACAGTTATGCAGAAAGTTTAATAAAATGTCTGCATTACTTTCATATTGCATTAAGCAGCCACCTGCTTTGAATCTATAATTTCACAAATACACCTTTATATGCCTTTAAAAACAGAAAAAAGAACAGACCCAGATCAGAAACTCCAGTTACTAAGGAGCTGTTTGGGTCAGGGTCTGCTCTTAGTGTTCATGTGCAGTTATAAAAATTAGTCCAATAAATATTCATGATGTCATCGTTTCTTGCATGAAAATTTACAAAGTAAGGGGTTAAAGGCAGCATTGTGGCTTATCTATTGTTTTTAAGATCAACATAAGCATATATTTCTTTCAATGTCTAGAATTTGAAAAACGTTTTAGCAGTATTATGATAATCAGCTATAAACGTAATATTTATGTATTTATTTATATGCTAAAAACGTGACATTTCCAGTTATCGGCTTTTTAACCCTTTACTCCATGAACATTGGTGTATTAAGACAGAGATAAAACGAATATTATTTATCTATTTGTAAAATGGCACTATGAACAAGGAAAATATTTATCCTAACAGAAAATGTAGAATCAGATCTGAATTATTTCATATGCAAATGGAGCAGACCTTGGTCAGATGGCTTCTACAGGAACAATCTGATCTGGGTCTACTCTGTTTCAAGAGATATAATTTATGGAGTAAAGGGTTAAATAGTTAACACAGTTTAGTAATAGCAGAATAAAGGTATATCATAACAAACTACATGTACCAGAACCTGGCATAGAGGGATACAGCAGTCAGGTTTCAAATGGATGTTAAATGGAACCCTCCCCTCCTTGTATTTATCTCTAAATGACAACCTCCCCTATATTTATCTTTCATACCATTCTTAGATAACCTGATTTATCTTTTAATGACAATGTTATATTAACTCCCTATATTTATCTCTAATGACTATCTTAGATCTTTTAATGACAATGTTATATTAACTCCCTATATTTATCTCTAATGACTATCTTAGATTATCTCCCCATATTTATCACTAAATAACAATCTTAGACAACTTCCTCATATTTATCGCTAAATGATAATCTTATATTTACCCCCCAGTATTATCTCTAAATGACAAACTTTGACTATGTTTCACTTTAATTGTATGAAAATCACAAGAAGAAATTGTTAGCCGTAAAACCGTAAAACCAAACTCACTCATTCACTCACTCTCAGTGGGTTCAGAAAATAAGAATGTTACAAGTCTGTCAGACACATACATTGTCAATATCTCATTACAGTAAAACCTCTCTAAACCGTTATTCCAGTAGAGAAGAATTTATATGCTTTTAGGCAGGTGGCTGCTTAATGCAGGGTGAAAGTAACACAGAAAGCTCCTACAAGAGCCTGCACCCTGCATTAAGCTGCTACCAGTCCCCAAGACCGGTATTTATAATAAATTGAATGTCCAGTTTAGAAGGGGTTTACTGTACTTGCACACCATAAGACTTCCAGTACTCAATGAAACACATAGGAGCAGTGACCAAATAGAATGTCTCAGACTTTGAAGTATTTTCAAGATCCATACCTTTGCCAACACTAAACTTATTGCCCCAATCCTTTCAAACCATATTCCTCTACTTAACCCTATCACTCACATAAGTGCCTTTTCCTGTATTTGCAAACAGAGTAGACCCAGATCAGATGGCTTCTGCAGGAGCTGTTTGATCATGGTCTGCTCTGTTTGTTTATGACATAATAAAGATCTAATCCTACAGTTTCTGCCATGATAAGACATTTCTTAGTACGTTATAAAAAATCAGTTATGAATTATTATATAAATATCTGTGAGGGAAAGGTTTAAACCTTCAGCGATCCTATCAAACCAGCAACAATGAATAAAACATCTGACAATCATATCTACCATAGACAGCAAATCCATACAATATTGTTTTCAGCTACAAATGACAATTGCCCATGTGCATACATGTATATGAACCTCATATTTCAACCTATTCCCTCGTCAATATTCATGTAAAAAAATAAATTAATTTTTATGATGGCATAATATTATGTACACATCAAATTTTGGTATTGGTAGAAACAGTAAAGTCCTAGAAAGTAAAGAAACAGATCTTTCAAATTCCATTGGCAAATAGAGCAGACCCTGATCAGACGGCTCCTCTAGGCAATGTCTGATCTGGGTCTACTCTGCTTGCAAATGCGTGAAAACACATTAATATGAGGGGAAAGGATTAAGCAAACAGAGCAGACCCTGATCAGATGGCTCCTATAGGAGTCATCTGATCTGGGTCTACTCTTTTTGCAAAGGTGTGAAAAGGCTTTTATATTAACCCATTCCCTCATATTGACCCCTTTTGATGCCTCTGTTAAAGTCACTTTATGAAACCATTGTGATAAATAGAGCATTTGCTCCTAAGGAGGTTGAGATTAGCTACTTCTGAATGAACAACAATGTGTAAGTTACACATACCAATAAACCATACTGATAATATTAAAATCAACAGCCAATTAACTTTTATAGGTTTTCACTGTGTAAAAAACATGAATTTCTCGCTCATGGAAGCTGAGCAGGTCTGTATTTGATCAACCTTGTTTTACCATTAAATGTGATTGATGGTCATTCTACTCATATCCAATTAAGGTGAAGATGATTTGTTGATGAATGAACAAGGATAATGATGTGATGTAGAGCAAAATCTATGACACAAAAGTGTACATGCATGTACATGTGGGCATAGTTACATCATATTTCAAAATCTGTAAGGCCAGAGATCCAGATAAGATGCATAAATCAAATCATTTTCAAGAATAACTTCTTTATTTCTCCACCAATTTCTATGTTGTGACCACTCTTTAGAATCGTCTCATAGAGATGATTCTAAAGAGTGGTCACAACATAGGGTTTGGTGGAGAAATGATGATTTTGTGTATGCACCTTTATATTTTGCTCTGTAAGATAGTGTGGAAATTTTGTATATTAAATCTGCTTAGTTAGCAATGTATACATTCAACTCTTTTTCTGAAGCTAACCATTTTTTTTTCTTTCCTGTACAATGTTGTCTAAATGTTTACTTTTGGAACTAGACTGTAAACCAAAGGCTAACGAATACCCTCCACCAGCTCCTTATTCATAAAGATGTGGGACAGTGGATGTTATAATAGTCCAATCCTAATGACAAGCACAGGTGCACAATTCAGGATGCTAGATGGCTACCCATGACATCTGAACTGAATTAATACCAATCGTTTCAAGAAATGCAAATTTTCCAAGTTCACAAAAGACCTTATAACTCTTGTGAAAAGCAAGTCAAGAGTTATGGGCACACAACTTATGATGGTAAATAAGCCAATACCTTTGATAGAAATAGAGAAAATTGGACTGAAGCACAATAATATAAACAAGACATTGACAAGGGCAATAACTCAGGTGATAAACTATAAAAGATGAAATGCGGACAATTATGCTATTTAAAAAATTACAAGAAAAGAGCAATATTTTCTATCATAGTCCTAATGAAAAGGTTTCCACTAATGTTTCAGCAAATTGTGTAAAAGTGTGAACAAAATTGGGACAGACAACCTGATTCCAGTATCAGTATAATAAAGGACCATTGCATGCCACAATTGTTTCGGATGTACAAAAGTATAGACCGAAGGACTATAGCAGTGTATATGCCCTCCCATCTTTACTTAGTGGCCAAATTCTTTGTCAACTTTAGGAATGTTGTTAACTACTTTAAATTCACTAGAAAATCAAGACTATCCATTGACAATTCTTTTGTCATGTGAACAGAGGTTATCTGCAAAGTCAAATATGGCTTTCAAATACATGTGGAAGACACTAGACAGAAGAAAACCAGTGAAAACTGAAGTAAATGACAACTTCAGCAGACGACAAAATTTTATGTTATCCTTTTGAATGCCAGAAACCAGTGTACTGGCATATGCAAACAGTGTAAGCGTAGATCAGAGGGCTCCTAACCTGAGCCAACTATCTGCAGTTTGTCATCCAAAATCTTCAAGCAAATTTAAACCTTTCAGACCCATTCTCTGATGTTGACCTCTTCAAAGATTTTGGATCTATATATAGCCTATAAGGGATTTGATTAATGAGTTGTACAATGATGGTTGGTTGGTTGTGCTGATTAACATCTCTTTCTGCCAACTATGGGCTAATTGGATGCCCAAGAGAGAGGGGAGCAAGTACAGAGGAAACCCAGGCTACCTATTATCAACAGATACAGAGAAACTTTGATGCAATACCCAACTCTTATAGAGTTCCTCTGGTTCTTTTAGATGCTCTCAAACCTTGGTTTATCAAAAGTCCCATCAAAAGGATTTGGTTCGGCAGGGGATTGAACCCGTAACCCATGGTATCGTAGTCAATCGTATAAACCACTCAATCACATCTGCCAGTATATACAATGATGGGCTTTCTACTTTAAAAAGTCAGCATCAAAGGGTTAAAAGGTGAAATAATATCAAACAACTCCATCCATCTTCTAAATAGTAAGTAGATTCATCCTATATAAAAACTTAAAATGTGCCAATTGGACACAGACGCCACCACTCATGTATAACTTTTGGTAAAACTGGGCCAAGGTCTACACCTCTACTGGTACTGATGCAAAGCATAACCATGCCCCATATGTGCATGTTTTAGATTCTGACCATCCTTTAATCCCTTAATGTAAGAAATGACAATGTTAACATGAATAATAACTAGAATTGTTTTTGATACAAAAACTGACGTCTCCCCCAGCGCATGGACAAACTCTGCAGAAAATCATCAAACAGGAATAAGATATGCACAACTAGGCATGATGCTAATCAATCCTATGAAATTTACTGAATATCCAATCAAAGGTTTTGGAGAAACCCTGCTTACAAAATTTCCATGTAAAAATTTCAAAGTCCCATAACTCTACAGAAAATGGAAAATGGAAGGCAATAACTCCAATATTATTGAAGCCAGAGTTATGATACTTGTACATAACATTTCCTTCCATCATGCTGTTTCCATACATGAAATGTCATTCCAATAGCATCTGTACAGCAGGAGTTATTGATCGGACAAAGAAATGTAACAAAGAGCAATAACTCCAAAAGTAGAAGCCAGAGTTATGGCCCTTATATATGACACTTCCTATTACCATGCTCTGTCAATGTATGAAGTTTCAATTAAATGGCATTAACCATGTAGGAGTTATCGTCTTAACAAGAAAGTGTGAAAAATTGACCTTGAATTGTGACCATGACCTTGAATTGTGATCTTGACCTACATGCCTGAATCCTGCTGTTTGCACATCGGCTTGTTAAGGAGAACATTTGTACCATAGCCTTTTGGAATCCTTCCAAGGATTATACAGATGTGAAGCAGCCATGGAAATTAAGGCTAAAACATTTGACCTTGAATTGTGACCTTGACCTTTGAAGAAGACCTTGTAAATCAAGGTCAAGGTCACAAGGACCTGAAAATGATACGCGACACTCCGTCATCCCTTCGGAATCTGTAGCTGGTAAGGTAATGGAGATATGCTCCAGACAAGCTTTTTGTAAAATCGGTCAACGGTCATGGTCAAGGTCACAGTGATCTAAAAATGGTACGCGACACTCCTCCATCACAAGATGAACTCACACACCAAATTTGGAATCCTTAGCTGGTAAGGAATAGGAGATATACTCCGGACAAGCTTTTTGTAGCTGGTAAGGTATAAGTTTTTTTTAAAATCGAGGTCAAAGGTCAAGGTCAAGGTCACAGTGACCTGGAAATGGTACGCGACACTCCGCCATCCCAAGATGAACTCACACACCAAATTTGGAATCTGTAGCTGGTAAGGTAAAGGAGATATGCTCCGGACAAGCTTTTTGTAAAATCGGTCAAAGGTCATGGTCAAGGTCACAGTGATCTGAAAATGGTACGCGACACTCCTCCATCCCAAGATGAACTCACACACCAAATTTGGAATCCTCAACTGGTAAGGTATAGGAGATATACTCCGGACAAGCTTTTTGTAGCTGGTAAGGTATAAGCTTTTTTTAAAATCGAGGTCAAAGGTCATGGTCAAGGTCACAGTGACCTGGAAATGGTACGCGACACTCCGCCATCCCAAGATGAACTTGCACACCAAATTTGGAATCTGTAGCTAGTAAGGTAGGGAGATATGGTCCGGACAAGCTTTATGTAAAATCAAGGTCAAAGGTCAAGGTCAAGGTCACAGTGACATGAAAATGGTACGCGACACTCCCCCATCCCAAGATGAACTCACACACCAAATTTGGTATCCATAGCTGATGTGACAAAGATATACTCCAGACAAAAGGTACACACATCCACACACACACGCACGGTGCGATCACTATATGCCGCCAAAGCCTAGCTTTGGGGGCATAAAAATAAAACTAACACTAACTTAACAACAATGCAGGAAATTACCTTAATGAAGAAAAAACCCACAGCTAATGGAGGCGAAACCACCAAAATAAGTGGCATCGAGACAATAATAACACCAAAGGTTGCCAGTGATGACAACATTAAATTGATCATAGATCTGAAGGTAAAGGGGACAACAAAGTCAAGCTCTTCGATATCCATGGACAGTCTGTTCAAGACACGCCCCAAAGGGGTGACATCATAAAAACTCAATGGCTGAGACACAACATTGTGCAGGAGATCCATAAACATCTTCCGGGAAGCTCTGACACCACAAACTGCCATGAGAAAAGCAGCTATTGCCTCGAATGAACCTGAAAGGAACGATGACTTCATGAGCATTAAGAGAACAATGATAGATGGACCAATCCGAACACATGACAACATTTCCTGATTATTATTTGGTATGGTTAACAATACACTCTGATCAAAGAATTCTTTCTACAGATCTCTGGTCCTGGTTGTCAATTCCCCTACAGTCAGGATAGTTGATCCTTCCCCAAGTCAAATGGACTGTGATATTGTTAAATGTCTTTTCATAAACCTCTTGCTTAACCTTAACCCTCTGAGTGCAAGAAGTTTAATGCAATTTGCAAACATTGTAGACCAAAAATCAAAGGATTACTAGAGGATCCTTCTGATCTGGGTCAGCACTGTCCTCTAATAATTTATACTCTTTCATACTGAATCGATTTTATCATTAAAACTTTCCTTCATACAAATGCTTTTTCATGCCTTTACAAGAAGAGTAGACCCAGATCAGACAGTTTCTGTAAGAGCTGTCTGATCTGGTTCTGCTCTGTTTGTTTATGAAATTATAATAGATCTGACTCTACAGTGTCTACCAATACCATGAAGTCACATGTACATATGCCAGTATAAAAAGTCAACTAATAAATATTGATGACATTTTTCTAATATGAATATTTCAACCTAATCCCTGTTGCATATTCATTTTAGAAATAATGACAACTTGTACAAATCTATGCTAGGTATTTATGTCACAATCATGTAATGCAAATGATATAAATTTAACAAGGGTACCAGAGTGTGCCGAGGAAACAACCTTGAACAACAAACAATAGGAGAATAATTAGTGTAGGACTCGGTGGAAAATACCTTACAGGAATAAGTCAATATTTAGGCCAGTCTCTGAATACACGGGATAAGCAGGTGCAAATAATATACATGTACCAGTATTCAGCTTTGTCATTATTTCCAATTGGTTTGATTGTTAATTTAAATACAATAAGAGAAAAAGATTTACTCCATAGATACATCATAAATGCACCATCTAATGCCTTTGCAAACAGAATAGACCCAGATCAGATAGCTCCTGTAGGAGCCATCTGATCAGGGTCTGCTCTGTCTGCCTATAAAATACTATTTTATAAGCCATTATAAAAATTCGACCAATATGTCACAATGTCTTACATGAATACTGATAGTGGAGGGTAACAGTAATAGTTTGAAGTCTTTTTCACATGGTGATCGATACAAATGGAGCTCAAAAGAAATTTTCACTTTATGTTTTAATGAAACCATGATAGAAAATTACTTTGAAGCTGTACAAAATACATGTACATACCATGCATCGACAGTGTTTGGCAGTGTTTTGTATTTTAGTGTGATTGAGATGTGTGCAATTTATAATATCTTATTATTTATATTAATACTTAATAAAAATGTATTTTAGCTGCTTAATGGTGAAAATATCATTCTGATGGTTGCTATATAAGAAAATAAAGATGTATTTCAAAAGGTTACAAGTGAAAATGAAAATGGATTTCAGGTGGTTACCAATGAAAACAATGTATTTAAGATGGTCACAAGTGAAAATGAATGTATTTCAGAAGGTAATTGACAATATGGTATATAAAGAAGCGGTGATCGATGCCAGACACATCAATATAAGTTGAAAGATTGTTGTTGATATTGCCAAATGAAAACTATGGAAAGCAAGGAAATATTCACGAATAGCAAATCTGACCAATTATGAAAATGACTTTATCAGAAAAATCAGTTTACATGTGTATTTCATGAACACAATGCACAGCTATAAATGATGAAGGTAACTTTCCTTTGCAAACCATGAATCTGGACCGTGATAAGGCAAGAATCTTAACCCTTCCCTTTTGAGTATCCATGTAAAAAATAATGACGTAATGAATATTTATTATCTGAACTTTTTATAATGGCATAAGTGCATAATGCACAGAATGTTTTGCTATTGGTAGAAAGTGCAGATCTATTATATTTTCATAAGCACAGAGCAGACCCTGATCAAACAACTCCCACAGAAGCCATCTGATTTGGGTCTACTAGGTCTGCAAAGGCGTGAAAAGGTGTACTTATGGAGGGAGGAAAGCGTTAATATTTAATTGAGATCCACACAATTTGACACCTCAACCGTTTGAATGCTTATTTTTCAAAGTGGAATGGCCCATCATTGTTTAAAGTACATGGATTGTATAGTCCATTCAATGAGAAAGACTTAACTTTGTGAAAGAGGTTTGAATGACAAACAGTGCTTAACCTGATCTTAACCCTGCAGAATTTTAAAATACATTTTCCCTGTCTTTACCCATGCCCTGTAGTATAATTACATATATCTTCACTGTGTACAAGTATTTCGCTGTGCAAGCACTGCTGCGGAGTGCATTGGTTGCACAATCAACTTGTAAATAGTGCAGACCCTGATGAGACGGCTCCTGCAGGAGCTGTCTCATCTGGGTCTCCACTATTTACGGGTAGGTACATTGACGTGAATAGCAAGCGAAGGGTTAAAGAGGACTTTTCAAGGAGTCTTCTGATCTGGGTCAACACCGTTTGAAGATATCAGTGCACTCATTTCTTGCAAATGTTTACCCTATTGCTTATAAAAGAAATGAGAGAAAAATGTACTTTGATAATAGAGGAAGATGAAATATTTAGACAATAGTTACCTAGTATTAACCATTTATCTGTTACAGACACACAAGAATGAACCAAGATCAGACAGCTTTTGTTATTGCCATCTGATCAGGTTCTGCTCAGTTTGCTTATGGAGTCATAAAGATCTGATTTTACATTTTCTGCCATGGCCAAAATATCTTGTATTCAATATGTCATTATCTAACACTGGAAGGGAAGATGAGTTGAACGTAACGACCTTGGATTAAGGTATAAACGGTTTATTTCAGATCGACGTTTCGACCAACACTAGGTCTTTTTCAAGATACAAAATATACAAAAAATCATTCTGAAGTACATTAATTGTGGTGTTCTTTGGTCACATGACTTATTGAAAATTGTGATAATTGTCTATTGTGACATCATGATGAAAGATTATTCGACTGTAGCTATGGGTGTGAAATGATATGAGGCATGAATTTTATGTCTATAAACATGATAATAAAGATGTAAAAATGAGTGCCAACCTTTGTTATTGTGTGTTTTTTCCTTATTGTAGGAGTCCGTATATGGAATATATAAAAACAGTTCTCATATTCTGAGAGTCATATTCATCTAAGCAGATGGTAGTGTCACTTGGTGAAATCTGTATGGTTTCGTCATCATTGTTTGTATGGTTAAAGTTTTTTAGTGTGCTGCTTGGCTCGTCTGGGTCCTGGATTGGTGATAATAGTGTTGGAATTTTGGTTATCTCGCGTAGAAGTCGGTCTGTGTTGTTTGGATTGTATGTAGATCTGGGTCCGTTTTTTGCTGGTATCGTGCGGAACTTGGGTTTGCATTCAAATGGGGGTGTCCAGGTGGTTAGTTTTTCTATTTTTGGTGGCTGTATGATGGTTTTCTCAAATAATGTGATCTCAAGATTGTGTATAGATTTACCGTGTCTCTTTAGAGTGTCTCTCCTGGCGTATAGTCTGCTGCAATGTGGGCATATGAATTTAGTTCGGTTGTTGTTGTGGGTTTTCAGGTGGCGGGCGAAGTTTGTCATAGATCCTTTGATGAATATGTGGCATTTCAAACACTGGTTAAGATTTTTACTGATCCGTCGGTATGTGTTCTCGTTGGGTTGTTTTTTCGCCATGTCCTCTTCTTACTGTATTAGATTTAAGCCGTGTGGGTGTTTAGTTTTAAAAAATTCTATTAGTGCCTCTTCTGTCCTGAGTCTAAAGTTTGTGTCTCTAGGCGTCGAGGTAAGCAACGTTACGTCGACGTCTCGTGCGTTGTGTCCGTTGCTCGTGAAATGGCGCGAAACAGGTTTGTATTCGTTGGCTGTTCTGATGTCGTTTAAATGTCCGTACAATCTCTCCCTGAATGTGTTGCGGGTTTGTCCAATGTATTGGATGTTGCATTTTTTGCACCCTATTAGATATACTACGCTGACACTGGTGCACGTGTAGCTCCCTTGGATTTGGAAAGTCTTTCCGGTTGTGTGACTTTTGACGGAGTTCTTTTCTGAGATGTGGCTACAGGCTATGCATGGTTTGTTGCATGGGTGGCTTCCTTTCTTACTTTGTTTGTCCTGTAAGTCTGATCTTACGAGTAGCTCTTTGAGGCTTGTTGGTTTTTTTAAAACTGTAGTGACTTTGATATTTCTGAATATGTGGCTATCAGGTCCCGTTTTGAGGATGGGGAGGTTAATATTAAAGATTCTGTTGAAGTCTGGATTTCTTGGGTTGTTGTAGGTGATGAATGGTATGATTTCTGGCTCCTGTGTTTTTGCTTTTGTGTTCATGAGTTGCTGTCTGTCCTGTGATCTAGCTTTGTGGATGGCTGATAATTCGAAATATGTCATTATGAAAGTCAGTATTCATGATGTCGTTAATTCTTACATGGATATTTATCAAGTAAAGGTATCCCTACTAAGCCATGGGAATCAGCACCCTAGTGGAATTACACTTTTGTATACCACTTCCTATTATCCAACAAAAAACGCTTTTAATAACTTGGAAAACAAACATGCATTTCTGTAATGCTTTGCATGCTAAGTCATTTGATGCCTGCAAAAACTGTTATTTACTCCAATGCTGAAAGTACACCTTTCTTTCATTTCTCATAAAAATGCAGTAAAAGTGTTAACTAGTTTGCCTCCTGTTGAGACATCGATTTACTCTGCATCTCATCTGGATCTGAACAGTGTGCATTGGCTATCACAAGTTTGATGCTGAGCATACAAAGAATTAAACAACCCTCAGTATAAATAGACAACCAAAACTGCAATACTTCCAAGAGGTCAAAAGCTTGATTTTCCATGACTACGGTACCGTACTACCAGTTCAGTTCTCAATCCTCTTACATGTATATCCAAAGTTGATACAACAGCAAACAATGATTCAAAGACCCACTCACTCATTTGCAGATAAAAAGTACTTCAAGAATGACAGGAACATGAAACAGTATATATCTAGAGAAGAGTACGCTAATAAAGGCATATTTTCTTGCAATACTGTGTACAACAAAAGCAATTTTTGAATAATTCCAGAGAAAATTAATGATTCAGAAATGTTATGGCAAACAATCCTTTCCTCTGCACTGGCATTTGTGAATATATAATAGCATATGACAAGTTGTAACCCCAAAATCTATAACTATTACCAAGGGCCCGAAAAGATGTGTAAATTTACTAAATTAAAACATTTTTAAGAATAGCTCCTTTATTTATCCACCAAAATCTTTTAACTTTTTACTCCATGAATATTCATGAGAGAAATAATGACCCAATAAGATTAATCGTTATACAGCACATAGACATTATAAGGAATGTTTGGCCATGACAGAAACTGTAGAATCATATCTATATTATATCATAAGCAAACAGAGCAGACCCTGATCAGATGGCTCCTGCAGGAGCCATCTGATCTGGATCTACTCTGTTAGCAAATGCATGAAAAGGTGCATACAGTGTATGAAGGAATGGATTAAAAATGCAATAGTTGTCACTCTGTAGGCCTCCCAAATATAAAGATAATCTTACGGCTCAGATGTTGGTGTTCACATTATTCTGTAACAAACTCTGTTCCATAACCCATCCACATTACCTATTCTGATACATTATTCCATAAAGCATTATTCATATAATAAACACCCATGAAAATGTTCAGACATTTAAACATACAAGGCTGGTGCAAGGACGCAACTGCGGCAACTCAGCATGCTATGGTCAAACATGTGATTCATAACTTTCACCAACAATTTTAAAGCTTCCACAGTTGCAATCCAGATTAGATGCCAAAAATATAAGAATATCATACTGATTCAAATGTTTGGGGTCTTTCATGATTTCGATAACAAATACAAGACAATAGTCTTACAATTAATTAACCCTTTGAATGTGGGACACGCATTAACTGTCATTTGTAAACAGTGCAGACCAAGATCAGATTCTAGGAGCCCAGTGATCAGGGTCTGTATTGTTTGTCATTCAAAATCTTTTAGCATATTTAAGCCTTTCATACTGAAAGGATTCTATAAGTCAACACTGATAGAATATTCAACTCTGAAAATTCAGCATTGGAAAGGTTATAACTAAGTAAAACACAGGCAGACAGGAGAGAATTCTTTCTGATATCCGTCCATGCCAGGGTAACAAACATAGTCCTACCCACCTGTACCACAAAGTAGAGAAAGAAGAGCGGCACAAACGTCGCAAAGAACAATGGGGTGCTGTAACCCACTATTATAGGCACAGTAACCACTCGCAACATACACTGCAGAAACATTGAGAAGTTAGTTGCAATCAATGTGTCAATAACATCTATGTCCTTTCCAAATCTGTTCAGAATGCGGCCCACTGGTGTAGTGTCAAAGAAAGACATTGGGGATCGTGAAATATTTTTCAATATGCTCGAATGGATATGGTTTCCAGCTCGAACATTGCCGAGGAACAGAGACAGGGCTCCTAATGCAATACACACACCTGAAAATAGAGACAGCTACTGGACATATCTCACCTACTTCAAAGTCGTCTCCATGGAAATGCAAAGAGTAAATACCATGTGTATTATAAACTATGTATAAAGATAAACAGTAAAACAAATTCAAACACCACAGAAACACATCAAACAAGTACTCGTTAGTAAATGAGAATTCAAGGCAAAAGGAAAACTGAACAAGATGGAATTCTGAAGTCACAATACGAAAGTTATATTGACATACTAATAAAGACAACATCAATGATCTGTGTTAGACTGAGAGTAATATAGGTGAATAATTAAGTGCACATTTTTTACATAAAACTTACAAATGAAAGCAGATTTAGGCTAAACTGAGTCAACATAATTTATTACCTTATCAACCCTTTGTAGCCAGAGTAGAGCCAGACCAGACAGCTCCTGTAGGAGCCACCTGATCAGAGTCTGCTCTGTTGGCTTATGAAATAAGCTTCTACAGTTTCTACAATGGCAAAGATATCATGATGTTCATAATTGAAAAAAATAATAACCTTAATTAATATTCATGTCATCATTTCTTATATCAACGGAGGGGATAAGTATCTAAAAAAAAAAAATCACAAAATCCATACAGACCTTTAGTTCCAAGTGTAAACCTAGTAATTGCTAAGATTAGCATTATATGCCTTGTACAAATTAACCATTTCAGTCATTTCCTATTTGATAGAATAGTTGGAAATAAGTTGAATTACAGAAATATAGTTTCAGAAAAACTTAAATTTGTTCGCAAAGCAATATTTTAAAAAGATTTTACAGATTTTTCTTTATAGTATGTCAGGTTTGATATCTGTAAAGAGCTAGATAGAAATCAAACAGCCTTCAGTGAAATATGAAGGTCAACACATGCAGTTCAAACCCTTCTATACATCAATTTAGATAAAACTTGCATTAGTGTAAGTGTAATAGTTCAAGAGATGTACTGCTGAAATTGTTTGGTCGGGCACAACTGGACGTACACAAGCACAAGGGAGGCAAACACTGCATTCCCTTCACCCTTTTAAAATAGGGGTGCTCAAATTACTCTAAGTATTTAGAAATCAAAACTACCCTCTCCAACAGTTCAAAAAAAAGGTGAACAATTTAATCTGAAAACACTTGACATAGTAGCAAATAGTGACCCAGATCTATTGACTCCAGAAACCATTTGATCTGGATCTGCACTATTTGCCTAAATTAATCTGTCAGAATACACAGGGTAATAAGGGTAACAAGAAATATCTTTAAAAAAGAGGGCCAGAATGGCCCTGACATCGCTCACCAGACAATCAGAGGAGAAGATTTTCAAAGTTTTCACATATGTTTCTATTGAAAACTTAGCACCCCAAGGGCGGTGCCAATTTTGACCCCAGGAACACAATTTATATATAACTTTTGTAGAGGACCTGAACATGATGCTGAAAGAATGTAGTGAAAGAATGGATAGAGCATAGACCACTGGAACTTGTATTAATTCTTTGGATGCTAGAGGCGGATTCTCCCACCATTAATGACCTATGAAAACAGTTTGGATCCAGATCAGGCCCAACATAATGTGGGGCCTGATCTGATATCCAAATTGTTTGTAAATGAGACTGAACTTCTGAAAAACTTAGAAAGAATGTGTGTAGTGGGATTCTCCCACCACTAATGACCTATGCAAACAGTTTGGATCCAGATCAGGGCCAATATAATGTGGGGCCTGATCTGATATCCAAACTGTTTGTCAATGAGACTGAACTTCTGAAAACTTAGAAAGAAAGTGTGTAGTTAGTATAACTTATAAATATGCTGCAGACAACAATTTAGCAGATGACAAAATTACCCAGCATGCAAAGAGTTAAGCTGAAATTCACAACAGATATGCTAGTGATCCCATGGGCTGTTAAGCAGTCAGCTACCAAAAACTTGCAATCCCTGGGGTGGGACCAATTTTGACCCTAGGGGCATAATTTATATAACTTTTGTAGAAGCCCTGAAGTTGAAGCTATGTGCCAAATATGAAAACTGAGGACCTTCTAGTTTCAGAGGAGATGATGTTCAAAGTTTTCAATATATGTTTCTATTGAAAACTGAAAACCCCTGGGGCAGGGCCAATTTTGACCCCAGGGGTATAATTTATATACCTTTTGTAGAGGACCTACAGATGATGCTATGTGCCAAAGATGAAAGCTGAGAACTCTGTAGATTCAGAGGAGAAGATTTTTAAAGGTTCAAATTGTTGACGACTGACGATGCACGACGCACACCTCACGACGCACGCCGACGGACATTAGGCAATCACAAAAGCTCACCCTGAGCATTTTGTGCTCTGGTGAGCTAAAAAGATATTCAGCGGCATTCAAATATTGACATATTATGTACAAAATAATAATGGTATTAAATCTGACATATCAAAATCAATGTTTTGAGATTTTATAGTACAGGGAACTAGATCTATGAAGGTTTGCTTGTTATACTAGCAGATAGGTATGCAATGGAAATGACTGAAACAAAAGGCAGATCTACTATTTCATTCAATATACTTTTTAGGTGATTATAATGTTTGAAATGTATTAGTGAACATGGAGTAGAAGAAACAATTATTGAAAAGTAACTTTTATAGGAAATCACTATTAAAAGGTACATGAAATGCAAACAACCACAACAGCACTGCAAACATGTCTTTTGATCATATGACTGCCGAAAAAATGAAGCACGTTCAGAGTACTATGAATAAATTATTGCGTGTAAGAATTAATCCATATTTTGAAGTGTGTATATTTATATCGATATGAAGATAAAAAGTTGAATACACTTTAAAGCATATAGAAAGTAGTTTTTTGTTTGTGCAGAAGCTGTAATTACCTAAAGAACGGTAATTATCTAGCCTAGATCAGCGCCTTAATCTACTTGTGTGCATCAGCATTAGTAACAGCATTAACCGAATCTATTTCTACAACAATATAAAGTTGGCAACCTCAACCTTCTTTAACCATCCAAAGTACCAGGTGATAGAGCTGTACTTAGTAGCAATCACCTACAGTAAGTAGATTGATATCACAGAGAGCCAACGACCCCGAAGATCGGTGCTAGTAATTAAAACTATCAATGCCACTACTTTAATATATTAAACAACCTTTCTTCTTTATTTCCTATGATTACTGCCAGTGGGTTATGGTGGTTTTGTCACTACTGGTTCGTCAAACTAGATTTTATGATCAACTGTGGTACTAAAATTGATAGCAAAGTTTTAAAGTTTGGTACATATTTTGGTGGTGGTTTCATTGGTGGTGGGACATTAGGCAAACAGTTTGGTTCCAGATGAGACGCAGAGAAACTCGGCGTCTCACCAGGATCCAAACTGTTTGACATCTGATTGCATAATGGTGGGCAAATTTATTATAGCATGGATTTTGAAAATGTAGTAGGTGAACATTTCTGTAAAAATAATTAAGCTGAAGGTTAAATATGCAAAACCGTGTACATCTAGTTTTATTCATAGGGGATTTGAAAGCATCTGTTTTAAGAACAGAACTTTCGACAGCATTCCATGCTAAATTGTAAATATAAGCGTAAATATGACTTTCTGTATTATATGGCATTTTGCCTGAACTCTGAGAAGTTTATAGAAAAGGTCTGTATTACAGAATGTCTTACATTTGGTTAATATGTATCGATTGCATGGATTTCAGTTTGCTAAGTAGCTAATTATCATTAGCATGGTGTTTTGAAATAACTACTATTTCGTAACAATGATCCTAGATTTTCATCACATTAGCTGACTGTATCTTGAACTTGTACACGTTTTGCCATGTGTAGTGGTATTATAAAAAGGCTGTATGCTAGTCTAGGTATTAACCAATGAAAACACAGTTTAATATAAAATACTAGTGGGTCATATGCAAATTACAATGTAACATATTTCCTGATTGGTGGAAAACTAGAACAAGAATGAAAATAGACAGCTAGCCGCTGAAAAAATCAAGATAATACCTTAGAACTTGTCATGCAAGTCAAGTTATACAACTGAGCAGCATCCAAAACATTCAAAAGAAGAAGCATCAAGGTGCACTATTTGGGACAACTGGACTAGGCAGCACATTGGATCAATTGATGTTTTCAAGCCAACCTTTAAAATATTTTCAACTCAGAAGAAGTTTTCAATTACAACTTGCAAATTTAAGAGGTATTGGTGGATTACATTAAACCTGACATCTGTCTTTCTGTAGCCGATTCAGAAAATTTCAAGGCTGAATGCTGTTTTCACTACTGACAGGCACTGGGGCCACCAAAGTTGTGGTGTTTCCACAATCCCAGTATCAGTCCAAAATCACAGGCAATTTGTTTCTTTATCTAACAGATTGTATATTTCAAAGAACAAATTATGCACACAAAACTGTTTATGTTGATCACTTCTGTGAAGTTCTGTGAAAAAGTAGTAAAATCTATTGAAGTTATCAGCTCCAGTTTGCAGACAGACAACAAAGATGAAGACAATAGCCATCTCTAACAGACTGACTTAAAACTTTGTTTGCTGGAGTATGATAATGAAAAATTTACTGACATTTTCTCATTTGGTAAGTGACATCAATAAGAATTACATTTGAACTTCTTTTTTATTTCAAGATATAAACATTCTTTCATGGTCTAGCTTTCTACAAACAATATAATAAAGAATAAAGTTATAAAATGAATTAAATTGTCCTTAGACAAACATATACAGGACTGTAGAATGATAAGGAGCATATTAGAAAATCTAATTAAAAAAAATATATATATTTCTCCACCAAACCGTATCTTGCTCCAACTCATTAGAATCACTTCGTCGAGATGATTCAAATGAGTTGCAGCAAGATATAAGATTTGACTGAGAAATGAGAGATGTCGGGATATCAATATGTACCTTTACTACAGCCGTGATATACATGCAGTATGAAATACACACAAACTATGGTCAGTCATGAAGATGCTAGAGTGTAAAATGCACTGCACTGATATTTCTGCCAAACAGTAGCTTACTTATATATTTCACTTCAGAGTATTATATAAAACCATTCTGAATTAAAATTTGAACCATTAATTTTATGAGTTGAGCAAATTCACCCTTAAGTTAAGCGAGTAACTAAAAAATCTCAAAGCAATGTATTTTGTCATCTTTTGAGAAATGTAAAGCATATTTCTACTGCTTTCCTTCGTCTATTGGTCACAGAAGACAGGTTTTTTTTAACTTTCGTCTGGATCAGACTGACCTATGAGTCACTACTGTGAACACTTAATTCATATTCACATCCTTGTTCAGAAATTAACTGGAGGTTAATCACCTCTGGGTTGAACATGTCTCTTGGCTGCCGTAAAATATTATGTTAATTAAATTTCTCATGTCTTCCAGAGTGTAAGGCTATCATAAATATTCAGCTGATTAAATATATATTGTGGGAAATGACTGGTAAGCATTATTTTCATGATATATGTGTGTACAACTTTAAATTGCTGTTGATTGCTTTATACCAAAAATTGGTGCAATATAACTAATACAGTATGTGGTACTCTGTCATCCCTCATCTCAGTATAAATGCATTAAATTCCAATCTAAGACAAAGGATTTGGCCACAGTAAAAACAGAAGGAGGACTGTAGTATTATTTCCATTAAGTAACCAAGTATTAATTATTTAGATTGAACATGCAAAAGATATTCCATACACATCATCTATCACAAACAAAATTGCATTATGTCTGTCATTAACCCTTTCCTCCATAGATACGCCCTTTACGCCTTTACAAACAGAGTAATACCAGGGTTTGCTCTGTTTGATTACGATACAATATAAATCTGGTTTTGCAGTTTCTCATTTGACAAGAAAATCATGTGTTTACAGTAAAACCTCTCTAAAATGACCACTAAATTACATCAAGTATTTTGTGCAGGTGGCTGCTTAAAGCAAGGTGAAAGTAAAACAGAACTCTCCTATAGGAGCCTTCTGTTTTACTTTCACCTTGCTCTAAGCAGCTTCCTGCCCTAAATACCAACTAATTAACACAATTTAGTGGCCATTATTGAGAGGTTTTACTGTATCATCATTCTAACAAGAGTGCCAGTGGGCACAATATACGCCTGTCGAGGTCTTGTTCAACATAAAGTGGGGTTAACGTATTTGCTAAACTCAAATTCAAAGTCCAATTTTGCGACCAAGTTTCAAGGTTGTCAATAGGCGTACTTTAACAAAAAAAAACCTTAAGCAAAAATTCTACATTAAACTAGACTGATGCAGGACAGCAAATGTCGCCTATTGTAGACCTTGTCTACAAAGATGAAGTCCAAAATATTTTTCTATTTTAACTGAACTACATCAATGTTAAACCTACTGGCAAACTCTATTCCAAATACCAGCTACCTATGGCAAGTAGTTCATGTTGTATTATTGTATCAATGTTCAACACACCGGGAACCTCCATTTCAAGTATCAGCTTCCTGGGGCAAATATTTCATAAAGTATTAGTGCAGTTCAACACTTAGCCCCAAAACTTTAACCTTGCTATTTCAGCCCAAAAAAGCTAAGTCCAAAACAGGAGAAATTTTGACTAAAATTCAGTTTTATTTTAAATTTCAACTACACTACATCAATATTAACTACACTACATCAATATTCAACACACCAGAAACCTCCATTTTAAGTATCAGCTTTCTAGGGGAAATATTTCATGTAGTATTAGTGCATTTCAACACTTACCCCAAAACTTTAACCTTGAGATTTCAGCCCGAAAAGCTAAGTCCAAAACAGGTGAAATTTTGACTAAAATAGATTTTTTTTTAATTTTAGCTATATTACATCAATGTTCAACACACCGGGAACCTCCATTTCAAGTATCAGCTTCCTAAGGCAAATATTTCATGTAGTATTAGTGCATTTCAACACTTACCCCAAAACTTTAACCAAATGCAAAAGCCAACGCCAACGCCGACGTGAGGGTGATTCCATAAGCCCCCCTATTCTTCGAATAGGCGAGCTAAAAAAAAGGGCCTTAATTGTGTCTAAATGCTTTAACACTGTATTTACTCTTGCCTACAAATGAAGCTTCTGATGGTGAACAAATGTTTCAAGTTTAAAAGCTTTATCTGAAAGGGTTATGTAAATAAGTGGACTTTAACCAAAACCTTAACCAAAATTTCCAACTAAAAAGTGTCATAATTATGTCAAAATGCTAGACAGAGTTATGCACCCTTGCCTACAGGTAAAGCTTGTGATAGTGAACAAGTGTTCAAAGTTTAAAAGCTTAATCTGAAAGGGTTATGTAAATAAGCGGACTTTAAACAAGACCTTTACCAAAATTTCTAAGTTAAAAGGGGGCATAATTCTGTCAAAATGTTGGACAGAGTTATGTTCTCTTGTCTACAGGTAAAGTTTGTTATGGTGAACAAGTGTTCCAAGTTTAAAAGATTATCTCAAAGGGTGATGTAAATAAATGGACTTTAACAAAAACCTTTAACCAAAGATTTTAAGTTAAAAAGGGGCATAATTCAGTCAAAATTCAGTTCTTGACATAGTTACGTACTCTTGCCTACAGATGGAGGTTGTGACGGTGAACAAGTGTTCCAAGTTTCAAAACTTTATCACAAAGTGTTATGCAAATAACTTACAAAAATGTGTACCACATAAATTGAGGTTAACATTTTTGCTTAAGGCAAATGCTAAATGCAAATTTATATTCTAAGTCCAATTGTGTGACCTTGACCTTGGATAAACGAACCGTGACTTGGCATGCTACTGTAGAATGTCTAGATAAACATTGTGTTTAAATTTCAGAAGGATCCACCGAGTGGAACTTGAGTTAGAGATGTTACAGACGGACAGACACACAGACAGAGCCATTTAAGAAATGAATGACGTGCTTCCGGTGTTCATGAGGTTATGCAACGCATAGCTTTTAGAGCAAAGTTAGTGAAGCCCAAAGGGCTTCACGTGAATCTTTGCTTGTAAAGCTATGCGTTGCATAACCTCATGAATACTGGGAGCACGTCATTTATTTCTTATATTTATATTCCATTGTATTTCTTATATATTCATTGGATTGGTATTGAAATGAACGTTCATGGGAAAATGCAACTTTCTTTTTAGAATAAGGTTATATAAGGACGTTGCAGGGTGAATGTAAATATTTACCCTTGGCAAGCAATGAATGAAATTGTATTTTACTTTGCAACAATTAGGATCCAGTTGTGACAACCTGATGTCTCTTCAGGATCAACACCATTTAAAATAATGGCCTTGATTTTCAAATCATGAAACGATATAAAATGAAAGTGGACAATTTCATCTGACATTATTTTGCTAGGCATGTTATCCTATCCCTACCGCTCATACCCTTTTTTTCAACACCCTTTGAAAACAGAGTAGACCGGGATCAGACAGCTCCTAGAGGAGCCATCTGATCAGGGTCTACTCTCCTTGCTTATCAGCTTAAAAAAGGTATTTCTCAGCTATTTCTACCAAAGTCCAAAGATTATATCATCATATGCCATTATCAAAATTCAGCTAAATAAATATTCATGATGTCATTATCTCTGAAATGAATACTCAACAGGCAAATGGTTAATGCCATAAAGTACACTTTTCTTTCCCTTCTGTCTTGATGTACATTTGTATTGCTGAACCAATATAACATGTTCCTTTATCCAACAACAATTTCTTCTTTATCCAATAGATCAACTCATCAACAGCAAATTTCAAACCTTCTCCATCAAATGACACACTGAAGACGGTTCTGCCAACCATTGAGACTCCCGATTTATCACTTTTTATGTTGATTTGTTTTAGTGGAACAGTCCATCCTGTTAAGTGGTAAAGTCCATTAAGTATGAAAGGATTAAATTAGTAGATTTGAATTGATTAATTTAAATAACAATGAATATCACAAAGTGTAGACTGATCACAGAGCTCTCTGATGGGGTTCTACATCTTATACAAATATTTCCAGCATTCAATTGAGATCAAATTGAAGGCAGAATTCATACTTTATTTGTTTGTCAGAGAGTAAGAGCACAATTCAAACTGTAATACTATATAATAACTTTGGAAGAAAAGTTGTCTCACTGGTAAAGGTATTGCTGTTAGAAATATTCTGAAAGTGGGAGATCCCTCAAAAGCAAAGCAACAATGCGAAAAGTGAAAATTCCTACTCGGTTTTATTGCGCCTGTTCATGAGAAGTCAATCAAAATATACAAGAGTGCCAGTGGACACAATATACGCCCGTCGGGGTCTTGTTCAACATTAACTGGGGTTAACGTATTTGCTGAACTCAAATTCTAAGCCCAATTTGCGACCAAGTTTCAAGGTTGTAAATAGGCATACTTTAACAAAAAACCTTAACCAAAAATTCTAAATTGAAAAGTGCCATAATTGTGTCTAAATGCTTGACAGAGTTGCATTATATTTACTCTTGCCTACAGATGAAGCTTCTGATGGTGAACAAATGTTTCAAGTTTAAAAGCTTTATCTGAAAGGGTTATGTTAATAAGTGAACTTTAACCAAAACCTTAACCAACAAGATGTGTTTGTGAAACACTATGCCCCCTCATATATTTGACCTCTGACCTTGACCTCTGACCTTGACATGTCACCCCTCAAAATGTGCAGCCTCATGAGATACACAAGCATGCCAAATATCAAGTCTCTATCTCTACTGGTCCAAAAGTTATGGCCAATGTTAAAGTCGGCGATTTGACCCATATATTTGACCTCTGACCTTGAAGAATGACCTTGACCTTGACATGTCACCCCTCAAAATGTGCGGCTTCATGAGATACATATGTATGCCAAATACCAAGTCTCTATCTATACTGGCTCAAAAGTTATGACCAATGTTAAAGTTGCTGACAAACAAACAGACAAACAGACAGACAGGGCAAAAACAATATGCCCCCGACTATCGTCTATGGGGGCATAAAAATTCCAAGCTAAAAAGCGTCATAATCATGTCAAAATGTTAGACAGAGTTATGTACTCTTGCCTACAGGTGAAGCTTTTGATGGTGAACAAGTGCTCCAAGTTTAAAAGCTTTATCTCAAAGGGTTATGTAAATAAGCGGACTTTAACCAAAACCGTAACAAAAAATTCTAAGTTAAAAAGGGGTATAATTTGGTCAAATGCTTGACAGAGTTATTTTCTCTTGCCTACAGGTGAAGGTTGTGACGGTGAACAAGTGTTCCAAGTTTAAAACCTTTATCTTAAAGGGTTATGTAAATAAATGGACTTTAACAAAGCCTTAACCAAAAATTCTAAGTTAAAAAGGGGCATAATTCAGTCAAAATGCTTGACAGAGTTATTTACTCTTGCCTACAGGTGAAGGTTGTGACGGTGAACAAGTGTTCCAAGTTTCAAAGCTTTATCTCAAAGTGTTATGTAGATAAGTGGACTTATTCCACATAAATTGAGGTTAACATTTTTGCTTAACGCAAATGCTAAACGCAAATTCTTAGTCCAATTCAGCGACCTTGACCTTGGATAGACTTGGCAGGCTACAGCAGCATGTCTAGATAAACATTATGATTAAATTTGGGAAGGATCCACCAAGCGGAACTTGAGTTAGAGATGTTACAGACAGACAGACCGGTTAAATTTTTTGCTAAATGAAAATTCTAAGTCCAATTGTGTGACCTTGACCTTGGATAAACAAACCGGGACTTGGCAGGCAACTGTAGAATGTCTAGATAAACATTGTCTTAAAATTTGAGAAGGATCCACCAAGCGGAACTTGAGTTAGAGATGTTACAGACGTACAGACGGACAGACAACCAGACAGCGCTATTCCATAATACGTCCCGTTTTTTCAAACGGGCGTATAATAAAAAGTAATACAAATGGAGCCATTAGATCTTTTCTTTCAGTGTTGATGCTGTAAAATTGGCTTGTTTAACCCTTTACATGATAGTAATGCCTTTTGATGCATTTGCAAACCCAGGAGATCCAGATCAGATGGCTCCTGTAGGAGCAATCTGAACAAAAAACTAGAGGTTTTTGTCAAAAAACCGGATGTCTCCCCTCTAATAAAAACAATATGTAAAGGGAAATCACTAAAAATGTTATGGTCTTGATGAATGATACTTCCCTTCATTATGCGCTTTCCACACTACATTTTTCAAGAAGAAAATGATAACAGCTAATACCTCCAAAATTACTGATACCAGATGCATGGCCCTTGTGCATGACACTTACTTTCATCATGCTCTTTCCAAAAAGAAAATGTCATTCCAATAGCATCAGTCGAACAGGAGTTATTGATCGGCCAAAAAATGTAACAAAGGGCAATAACTCCAAAAGTACTGAAGTCAGAATTATGGCCCTTGTTCATGACACTTTCTCTCATCATGCTCTTTCCATGTATGAAGTTTCAATACGATGGCAAGAGCCATGTAGGAGTTATCGTCCGGACAAGAAAGAATTAAACAAATGTACAAGGGGCAATAACTCTAAATTTATTGAAGCTCGAGTTAAGGATCTAATGCATGACACTTTCTCTATCATGATCGTTCCATGTATGAAGTTTCACTCCAATGGCATGTGTCACATAGGAGTAATCATCCGGACAAAAAAATGTGATTTTTTTCTTCAAAAGGGCAATAACTCCAATATTAGTGAAACCAGAGTTATGGACCTTGTGCATGACACTTCCTCTCGTCATGATCTTTCCATATATGAAGTTTCAATCCAATGGCATGAGCCATATAGAAGTTATCTTCCGGACAAAAAAGTGTGATTGTTTTTACAAAGGGCAATAACTCCTATATTAGTGAAGCCAGAGTTATGTACCTTCTGCATGACACTTCCTCTCATTATGCTCTTTCCATATATGAAGTTTCAATCAACTGGCATCAGGCATATTGAAGTTATTGTCCGGACAAAAAATTATGATATTTTTTACAAAGGGCAATAACTCCAATATTAGTGAAGCCAGAGTTATGGACCTTGTGCATGACACTTCCTCTCGTCATGATCTTTCCATATATGAAGTTTCAATCCAATGGCATGAGCCATAGAGGAGTTATCGTCCGGACAAAAAAGTGTGATTTTTTTTTACAAAGGGCAATAACTCCATTATTAGTGAAGCCAGAGTTATGGACCTTGTGCATGACACTTCCTCTCATTATGCTCTTTCCATATATGAAGTTTCAATCAACTGGCATCAGGCATATTGAAGTTATCGTCCGGACAAAAAGTGTGACAGACAGACGGACAGACAGACAACTCTCACGAAAACAATATGTCTCCCCCATATAAATATGGGGGGAGACATAATTCTGATTACACAATGTCATTATAAAACTTTAAGTAATTAATATTCATGATTTCATTATTTCTTACATGAATATTCATCAGGTAAAGGATTAGTAAAGCATGGCAGACCTGTGAAAATATGATCGTGAATAATAATGGTATCACAGCATAAACACTGGGTTTTTTTTATTCAAAGGCTAATAACTCTAGGTATACCTGACCATGTTTACCAAGAATCACACTTTACAAAAAAAACTAATTTTATACAAAAGTTGAATAAATATGATAAGATCCATGAAGAAATTATTGTGCTACAGTATAAACACCTTTACACAAGCATTTTTTAACAAGAGGGCCAAGATGTCCCTTAATCGCTCACCTGATTACCATAGATTTAAGATTATAGCAGGTTAGCCCCTGGGTGTGGCCAATATTGACCTAAGGGACAATATTTGAACAATGTTGATATTGGATCATAGGCAGTGGTTCTTTAGAACAAGATTTTCAAAGATTTAGAATATTGATTTTATCAAGACATCATTCTGACCAATAGAGCTTGGGCTAAAAATATGTCCTCTAGAATGATTTTTTCTAAGATTTAACCTAGTGACCTACTTTTTGATTCTACCTGACCCATGATCAAACTCAACCTTAATATCACCAAGACAAACATTCTGAGCAAGTTTGAGAAAGATTGGGCTAAAAATGTGGCCGTTGGAGTGTAAACAAGATTTTTCTAAGATTTTGACCTAGTGACCTAGTTTATAACCCAGCATGCCCAATTTTCAATCATGGCCTAGATTTTATCAAGACAGTCATTATGACCATGTTTCATGAAGATTGGACTAAAAATGTGACCACTAGCTGGGCCCGAATATGACAGAGATTTCCGAAAAAAATCAAGATTAGGTTTCGGAACTTTTAGCTCTCTGTTCTCTCCAGATCTCAATGAGTGAAGACTGTTCACATCCCGATAAGTAAACTTGTATTTCATATATTCTGGACAGACATTATTTGTAGATTTGTATACAAGAATTGCTTTTCTGTATTCTATCCTGTCAAAAAATGTCATCCACCTTAGTTCAGTAAATAGTTCTTGAGATGGTGTGTCAAACGTTTTATCAAGGATTATTCTGGCCGCTCTCTTCTGGAATTTTAAAAAGTCATCTAATAGTACATTACTGCAGTTACCCCATATAGTGCAGCAGTAGTCCAGATGCGGCAATATGTATGCATTGAAAAAGAGTTTCCGAGAATGCAAATTTAAAAAAGCTCTAATCCTTAAGAGAAGATATAGATAAGTGTTACATTTCTTTAGAACTTGTTCTGCGTTGACTTTCCAGTTAAGGTTCTGGTCAACATTAACACCTAGAAGTTTTTCTGACTTGCAGTATGAAATTGTTTTACCTTGAAGTTGAAAAAAGTTGGCATTTGTGTGGCTGTTTACAGTCTTATTGCTTGAAGGGGATATGTACATTGCTTTAGTTTTATCTGCATTGAGTACCATGCAATTTTGGCCACACCATGTGTCGATGTTATTGATTTCAGATTGCAAATTATTATGCACACTTGAGATTGTCTTATCAAAGCAAGACACAGTCGTGTCGTCGGCAAACATGTTAACCGATGCAGTTTCTGTATGAAGTGGAAGATCATTGATGTAAACGATAAAAAGTAATGGCCCTAGTATAGAGCCTTGAGGAACACCAGCTGCGATAGTTTGAGCCTCTGACATGTGGCCTGAGACACATACTTTCTGCGAACGATCAGTCAGATAGGATGAGAACCACTGTACAGATGACGAACTGAATTTGTAAAGTTTCAGCTTTTTTAGGAGTAGCGAGTGATTAACCAAATCAAAAGCCTTTGTTAAATCCAAAAATACTGTTCCAACAACTAATTTGTCATTGACTGCATTGAGCCATTCATCAATTATAGCTGTTAAAGCTGTCTCACAGGAATGATTATCTCTAAACCCAGATTGCATTGTGTATAAAAGTTCATTTTCCTCAAGATACTGTTTCATGGTGATTGCTACATGTCGTTCAAGGAGCTTCGACATGATTGGCAAGATAGAGATAGGACGGTAGTTATTTTTATCAGATTTAGATCCTTTCTTATGTATTGGAGTTACTTTTGCAAGTTTAAATTTACCAGGAAATTTACTCTTTTTAATACTTAAATTAAATATCTTTGTTAGTGGCGAAGCTATAGTCTGACAACTTAATTTCAATATTCTTGGTCCAATGCCATCTAGCCCTGTTGATTTTGACTCATCCAGTGATTGTAGCTGACTTAAAACAAAATCTTTTGTTACTAGTGGTATAAGAAATGTACCCTGTCCCCCAGTTTTGCTTACAACAAAATCATTAATCAGATCCCTACTATCATCATTTAAAGTTTCTGGAGGATCCGGGAATGTTTTGAAAATATTTGTAAAGAAAGTGTTAAATTTTTCAGCTGTAACTAGTGGGTCTTCAATAGGATTCCCATTGTCATCATCAATATAACTTGTTTGACAGTCTTGTTTAGATTTACCAGATAATTCTTTAAGATGTTTCCATAAAGACCGCGGATTTTTCTTATTTTCATTAATTGATTTTGAGTAGAAGGATGTTTTAGCCTGCTTTGATAATAACTTAACTTTCTGTCTCCAAAATTTAAATTGGCCCTCATTCCCATGTTTCTTTGCAGCGTCTCTTGATTTAATAGCATCCACTATGTCAGTGTTAAACCAGTCAGGTTGTTGCCTAAATTTAACTCTCTTTTCCCTCTGTGGCAAGTGAGAATTCATAACCGTTGTGAATAGGTTAATAAAATATTCAAGAGCATCCTCAGGGTCATCAAATATGTCCAGGACAGACCATGGCTGATTTTCTAGATCTACCAGAAATTTCTGTTCATCAAAATTTTTATATGACCGATATTTTATTGTATGATGTAGCGGACCATTTTGATGGTGCCGGGTGAATTTTCTACTGAAGCAGACCGGAAAATGATCACTGAGCGAAAGACATGGAATCTGAATATCTGTAATATTTGCTGGCTCATTAGAGTAAACATGGTCAATTATCTTAGCAGACATGGAAGTTACTCTGGTAGGTTTACTTACAAGCTGAGATAAGTGGAAGGCATTAGTTATGTTATTCCATGTACTGTTACTTGAGGCACCCTCAATGAAGTTAATGTTAAAGTCTCCAAGTAACATGATTTCCTTATTTTCATCAAAAGTTCCTTCCAGACACTTTTCAAATTCATCAAACCATATTGCGGATGCCGATGGAGGGCGATATACATAGCCTAAAAGAAATGATTTTCGCTGTTTTGGTTTAACTTCAAGCCAGATAGTTTCTAAAGTGTCTGGTTCTAGATCCAGCCTTTGTTGGCACGCACAATTTGTTTTCACATATACTATCACTCCACCTCCATTCGTTTGTCTGTCTTTTCTGAACATCTGATAACCGTTTAAATGAAATTCACTGTCACAGAAGCTGTCATTTAAAAATGTTTCACATAATCCTAACACATCAATTTCAGGATTAGAATCTAAAAAGTACTTTAATTCATTCAGCTTTGGATATATATAGTGAATGTTTAAATGCATAAAATGCATACCTTTCCCATTAAAGAGAGAGTTTTTACTGGTTTTCACTGGAATGGAGGTGGGTCTAATGCTGGCATTTTGTGAGTTGTCACCATCTTCTAATATCTGAATGGGGGGCCCCATTGTGGAATTTGCCTCATCCATGGCGGTATCCAGTTCCGTGGCGGTTGTTGTCTGTTTGGTTGCCACTGTCGTTTTCGGAGGCTGGTTCGACGAAAATTTTCGACACCAGACTTTGGAGCGATGTCGGGATCCTGAATGTTAAGTGCTTGTCTGACAGCTACCTTCAGGCCCTTTGCAAGCACTGCTGTACCCTTTGATGACAGATTTTGTTCATCATAGAATAATGTTCTGTCCGGCTTGGTTTCTCGAAACAGAAAGTTTTCTGTGTGGTCAATAAAAACATATCCTCTCTGCTGACAGTATTTCTCAATTGTTTTATTGCTTTCATTTATTTCTGAGACTGATGGTTTGCCTTTTAGTTTAGGGAGAATGGAGGAAAGCACTATTTTGGCTGTTTTATTTACACTGCTTATTGCTGTAATTGTTTCGTCATAGTTGCTGATCATTTCATCAGTGTTTGCTGCACCACTTCCTGAGTGAATTACAATCACGTCAAACTTATCAAGGTTCCGGTGTTTTTTCTGAAGTGATGTTATCCTGTCTTTGTAGTCAGCAAGGTTCTTATCTGGATTTGAGTTCACAGTAACATCTGCATTTCTATCTGAAAGACGTGATGGACTAAGACTGTTGGTGGCAGAATCACCTATGATGAGTACTTTAGGTTTGATGGGATCTGTTCCATGTGATTTCTTGTGTGAGGATTTTGGCCTACTGCTTTGATCTTTATTTGTTGCATGTGATTTTTCTGCAACACTGACAACAATATTTTCTGTCTGTCCATTCAAGTGTTCCTCTATTTCTTTTCTCATGGTATTTTGCAGCTCTAATTTCATGATTTGGAAGTCAGCTAAGGAGACTGTGGACTGAAATTTATGTTTTACATTGTTGTTTTCTGTTTTAAGTGACGACAAGTTGTCTTGCATTTCTGATATTTGTGCTTGTATCTGTTTGATTTGATCTTTATCAGTGTTTCTGTTTGAAATGGTGTTAGTCAGTTTCTGTTTTTCTTCTCTTAACCTGTCAACTGATTTTTTTGAATTGCTTAATTTCTCTTCTACTTTAAGTGTCTCAGCAACAGCATTAGCTGTTTTTTCTTCAAGCTCCTTGACTTTTGTAGATAGTGATGTAATATGTTTACTCTGGTTATTTGCTTTGACCTGAGTGTCTGTAAGGGTCTTTTTAAGTTTTTCTGTTCTATCAAGAAGTTTGGCAATTGTTTTTGCTTGTTCTTCATTCTGGCATCTCAGTCTTTCATTTTCTATCTTCAATTCTGTAGCACCGATGTAAGTTTGCTCACTATGTTGATGCTGTTCTGCTTCTGCTGTTCCGTGTTCTGTGCTTGGCATTTCATCAGCTGTGCTGATCGAGGCAGTATCTTCTGTATCTTGTGCAGTACCGTGATGATTTAGGTTATCATCTCCGCTAACATGTAAGGTTTTCAGAGAGGTTTCTTCACTATTGTTTACATGTGCTGGCTCTTCAGTAATTCTGGATGGCTTAAAGCTATAAGTAGAGTATGAATGGGCTTTTGTCATTGTCTTGTGGAGCTTAGTTTTGGGTTTAATCCCTGTGGTCTGAATTGCCTTCAGTTGTTTTGCAAACTCTTCTTCATTTATCTGTAGATTTCCTTTCTTTGCTTTTTTCTTTGCTTTCTTGAGTTCTTTGCCCAATTTTACAAGGTTATTATCTAAGGCAGGCCCGAAGATTGCTTTGGAGACACTGCTGAGAATCCCTGTGGACCTATTTTTCTTCAGTTGAGATGTAGATGGGTAGGACTGTGAGTTATCCATGTCTGTTGTACTGTCCTCCTTGGTTTGTTTCCGTTCATTTTCTTCGTTTGTAGGAGTAGAAATTAAATTTCTAAAGACAGTGTTTCTCCACAGTTTTGCCTCTTTTCCTTGGACAAGAATTTTTTGTGTTCTAAACACTGTGATGACAACTTTTCCATTTCCAATATTTGTTGTTGTTGTCTGGCCATTTTGTGCTCTATTTAGTTCGAAACTGTACAGGGCTGCAAGCTGATCAAACACCTTATCAAAGGCTTCTTGATTGAGGAATGTTATTGTTATACATGCTCCCATACCTGTTTCCATAACAGTGTATAGTACACCATTGTTTGAGTCATTATAATCCCCATCCATTTCACTAGTAGAAAAGCCAGAGAAATTACTTAAGTCTGACGAGCTGTTAAAAACCATTGTTGTTTTGATAGGTCTTAGCTAGCCTATGCAATTCACACCTCTCATATAGTCCACCTGGAATGCTAATAATCCTTTGTTTGCAGAATGCACATATTTCCCTTTTTAAATGTTTCCAGTATGGTAAAAATCCACTTTAAATTCACTATTTTCTTCGAAAAATCTACATTAAAGTTACACTTTTAATGTAAAATATGCAGGTGCCGTCTTTTAGCTTTCAAACAGTACCTTACTCAAATTTCTAAGTTTAATATAACTAGAGTTATAGCACAGTGATGTTAGAGCACAAAATCCATGTCTGATCACTCTGAAGTCAATAGCAGCAGAAAGTTGTCCCGTCCTTGAAACAATTTAAAACATCTTATCTTAGGTGGAAGTACTCTGGCAGTCATAATGCAGGGTTTGAATGATGGACATTATACCTTGATGATTTCATTGCCTATGTTCAGATGTACATTTCTGTTTGTATGTATATGCATGTGATATGTATACAGTTGACTCTCATTATTTTAAGTCGGATATCTCAGCTTTAACCTTAGTAAAGCGTCTTCATTATAAATATGAATAGTCAAACTTAGTTGTCTCGAATTAATGGACATAATAAGATTCAACTGTATATGTAACATGTAATATGTATATTGAATCATAATTTACATTGTACACCATACTGACCCTTGCAACCCAAAAAGTAAATGTCAACATTTTATTTTGTACAGTTCCAAATTATACTTTCATTACGAGTTAAGCTTACCTCAAAATCAGGTCTCCTTAACAGTCCAACCTGATCTTGATATAAATTTATTTGCATTAGTAGTACTTTCTTAAGTCTAAACAGGGTCAGCTTGGGTTTTCAATTCTATTTATATGTTTTGTATATTAATGTTCTTGTCATGTGGACCATATTGAAAATTGGTCTTGTACCAAATATGTAATCCACTTAAAATAAAGTCGTTATTATTATTATTATTATTATTATTATTATTATTATTATTATTATACTAGATTGTTCACAAGGTTTTTCTACTGTTTAATCTAGTGACCTATTTTTTGACCCCCTGTGGCCCACTTTCAAAACCTTCCAACATTTTATCAAAACAATCATTCTGATTCTGATCATGAAAATTTGGCTAAAAATGTGACCGCAGGAGTGTTCACAAGGTTTTCTTACTATTTGACCTGATTTTTCACCCCACATGACCCACTTTCAATTACTTCCGAGTTTTTATCAAGACTATCATTCTGACCAAGTTTCATGAAGATTGGACAAAAAATGTGACCACTAGGGTGTTTTTGTACAGTTTGGCCTAGTTTTTGACTCCATGTGACCCACTTTCAAACTTGTCCAAGATTTTATCAAAACAATCATTCTGATAAAGGTTCATGAAGATTCGGTCACATATGTGACCTCTAGAGTGTTCATGAGGTTTTTGTACTATTTGACCTAGTGACCTAGTTTTTGACCGCACATGACCCACTTTCAAACTCTTCCCAGATTTTATAACGACAATTATTAAAGGGTGTTCAGAAGGTTTTTGTACTGTTTGACCAAGTTTTTGACTTCACGTGACCCACTTCCAAACTTGTCCAAGATTTTAATAAAAAAAAATCATTCTGGTTAAGGTTCATGAAGATTGGGCTAAAAATGTGACCTCTAGAGTTCACAAGATTTTCCTACTGTTTGACCTAATGACCTAGTTTTTAACCCTAGTGACCCACTTTTGAACTCGTCCGAGATTTTATCAAGACAGTCATTCTGACAATGTTTCATGTAGATTGGACAAAAATTGTGACCACTAGAGTGTTCACAAGCACATTGTTGACAACAGACTACAGACATTCAAGTCTCCCAAATGCTCACCCTGAGCTTTGCTCAGGTGAGCTAAATATTAACCCTTTCCTTCATATAAGCGTATTTTAATGCCTTTGCAAACAGAGTAGAACTAGATCAGACGGCTTCAATACGAGCCGTTTGATTAGGGTCTGCTCTGTTTGCTTATTGATTTATAAAGATGTGATTCTACAGTTTCTGCCAAGGTAAAAATAGCATGTGTTTATGTATTGTCCTGTTTTATTGACCTGTCCAAATGTGAATATTCCTACGTCACTGAAAGGATATATTTAGCTTGGGTAAAGCTGTGTTTCAAACGTTTTTCACGAGATTCACAATAAATGTACAAGTACTCGAATAAGCCAAGTAGGACAGCTTTTATTAGAGGAAACAATCGATATCAACCGAAGCTATTTGTGGCGTGTTCAGCAAGCATATAATTATTTAAATTTTGATAGGTTAATAAAACAGGACAATACCACTATGAAAATTTAGCTAGTGATTATTCATGATGCCAATATTTTTTACAGATAAAGGGTTAAAGTGGCAAATAACTCTTGCCAAATTTCTGCCAATATGACTGAAAAATCACAATTGACCACAACGATTTGTTATACACATGATTGTGTACTTAACCCTTTACTCCTGTCTATGCAATTGCAAACAGAGTAGACCCAGATCAGACAGCTCCTATTCAACCCATTTCCGTATAGGCTATTTTTAGATCCAACTTCTTTGAACACATCTACCGAAAGGAGCATTTACTACTAAAAAGGAAAAATTTAGAATTGTGTAGTGTTGAAACCATTGTGATAAATAGTGCATTTGCTCCTATGGAGCAAATGCTCTATTTATCACAATGGTTTCACAAAGTGACTTTTACAAAAGCGTCAAAAGGCGTCTATATGCGGGAATGGGTTAAGGGGTCATTTAATCAGGGTCTGCTGTTTACTTTTAAAATAAATATGATTCTACATTTTCTATCATGGCCAAAAGTTATCATGTTTATGTGCCATTATAGAAATTATTCTAATGAATATTCATGATGTAATTATGTCTTACATAAATATTCATGGAGAAAATGGTTCAATATGATGAAGATCTATGAAGAAATGAAGGTGCCACAGTATAACAAGAGTACCGCATACGGTACATAATACGCCCACTTGCAAATGTTCTCTGATTCAACATGCCTCATAAGTGTTGACATTTTCTAATCTGTGCTTCAGATCTTGATTTCCATATTAAGGTGATACTATTTTTAAAAATAAATTGAAGTAAATATCATTTCAAATGAAAAGTTATGGCCATCCTCATATTTGCATAGATTTGCATTATTTTTTTAAGTGCAAGGGCCATAACTCCGAAACAACAAATCAAATGATCCTCAGAATCGACTTAGCTTCAGGTCTTGATGCATTAAACATGTGTATGAAGTTTCATTAATATCTGTCAAACAGTTTAGAAATCAGCGGACAAACTATATGCATATATTTGCATTATTTTTTAAGTAAAAGGGCCATAACTCCGAAACGACAAATCAAATAAACCTCAAAATCTACTCAGCTTCAGATCTTGATGCATTAAACATTTTTGTGAAGTTTCATTAATATCTCTCAAATAGTTTTCCCAGAAAACAGCGGACAAACTATTTGCATATTTTTAGGACAAGGGCCATAACTCTGAAATGAAAAATCAAATGAACCTCAGAATCAACTCAGCTTCAGATCTTGATGCATTAAACATTTTTGTGAAGTTTTATTTATATCTCTCAAATAGTTTTCCCAGAAAACAGCGGACAAACTATTTGCATGTATTTGCATTATTTTTGAAGGACAAGGGCCATAACTCTGAAAAGAAAAATCAAATGATCCTCAGAATCAGTTCAGTTTCAGATCTTGATGCATTAAACATTTTTGTGAAGTTTCATTAATATCTCTCAAATAGTTTTCCCAGAAAACAGCGGACAAACTATTTGCATGTATTTGCATTATTTTTTAAGGACAAGGGCCATAACTCTGAAAATAAAAATAAAATGATCCTCAGAATCAATTTGGTTTCAGATCTTGATGCATTAAACATTTTTGTGAAGTTTCATTAATATCTCTCAAATAGTGTTTCCAGAAAACAGCGGACAAGCTTTTTGCATATTTTTTAAGGACAAGGACCATAACTCTGAAGCGAAAAATCCAATGAACCTCAGAACCGACTCAGCTTCAGATCTTGATGCATTAAACATTTGTGTGAAGTTTCATTAATATCTGTCAAATAGTTCTCCCAGAAAACAGCGGACAAACTATTTGCATGTATTTGCACTATTTTTAAGTAAAAGGGCTATAACTCCGAAACGACAAATCAAATGAACCTCAGAATCGACTCAGCTTCAGATCTTGATGCATTAAACATTTGTGTGAAGTTTCATTAATATCTTTTAAATAGTTTTCCCAGAAAACAGCGGACAAACTATTTGCATTTTTTTAAAACAAGGGCCACAACTCTGACATGAAAAATCAAATGAACCTCAGAATCAACTCAGCTTCAGATCTTGATGCATTAAACATTTGTGTGAAGTTTCATTAATATCTGTCAAATAGTTTTCCCAGAAAACAGCGGACAAACTATTTGCATGTATTTGCACTGTTTTTAAGTAAAAGGGCCATAACTCCGAAACGACAAATCAAATGAACCTCAGAACCGACTCAGCTTCAGATCTTGATGCATTAAACATTTGTGTGAAGTTTCATTAATATCTCTCAAATAGTTTTCCCAGAAAACAGCGGACAAACTATTTGCATTTTTTTAAAAAAAGGGCCATAACTCTGAAATGAAAAATCAAACAAACAAAATGTTGACGGACGAACGAACGAACGAACGAACGAACGAACGAACGAACGAACGGACGGACGGACGGACGGACGGACAGGGCCACGACAATATACGACCACCTTTATTAGGTGGGCGTATAAAAACTGTAAAATAAGGCAATTTTTGATAAATCAAGGGCACATAACTCTTGACTAATTTTACCAATCGGCCCAAGAGCCACCCTCATCCGGCATTCTATGGTTTAACACTTGCTGTATAACTATATTCAACTGAATTGAATTAAACTAAGGGCATAAAACTCTGGTAGAAATCGATGTATGCAAAGATATTTTCTGAACAATATTTCCTAATGCAAACCAACACTTATTTAAGGTTTCAATCAAACATTTTAGGTATGGATTCAGACACACTTAACGACGGTGCCAAAACAGGATGCAACATTTAAGGAGAACCATTACTTTACAGTCAAAGAGTTAATCAGCTCGAAACTACAAAGAGATGTCATGCTTAAACAGAATGAACTCATAAACTATTCAAGTATCTCTATTTGAACTCTGACTGCTGGAGACATACTACAAAATGGTCTGGGTTAACACTGTTTACCCATGTGCTTATCAACACTAGGCACAAACGAGTTAAGTATGGACATCTTTCTATTCTGCTTGGAAGAAATATTGACATATTCTTCCCTTAAAGTTCCATTATATTATAGCATCACTTTTCCTTTTGAAAAATTGAAAATATCGATTTTTTGTCCAAAGATGGTTTAAAGGGGATGTCCCTACATTTTACGCGTTTCATAAACACTTAAAATATACAAAACTCATTTGTTTATTTGTTGAAAAGTAGTATATCACAAAAAGCCCCATCCAATTACCGTTTATAATGACAAAACATCCATGTGTTTGATATCGCCGATCCCGGTTTTACACCCCGATGTTTCAGTTTTATTCGGGTTGAGTTTTAGTTTCGTAACTGTTCGACCTATTCGCGGTTCTCCGACCACATCCGAGAAAGCTATTACGTAAACAATGGAGGAATCGGGTGATCATCGGCAAAACGCGGAAGGATCTACGGAAAAGGCCAATAATATTGTGTTGTAGAACAAAAATTATCAGTTATTGATGAAATCGGTTTATTTGTATCACATGGGCATTTTTCGATATAAGTTCAAATTGGGAACCTTCATAATGATAGAGCATAACAAATACCAAGTTTTATGGTATTATTGAAAACATGCGATCATTGAAGGGACCTCCTCTCTAAGCACACTAGCAAATAAGTTGCAAAGCTGGAAAACTGTTTTATTTTAAAGAAATGAATGGGATTTATCATGGGAATACCTAGTTGTACATAATGTCCACTTAATGCGAGTGAGCTACTGTAATATGATCGTCATGTGATGTCTGCGCTTGAAGAAAAATAATGAAAATGGTGACTAGCAAGCTGCGTCAACACGGCGGAGTTGCATTAAAGGCTGATATCAGAGGAGACAAAACAAGTGCTGTGGTCCTTGTCGATCCACGAATCAATATTTTCCTGTGTCTTTTTTTTCAGCAAACAAGATGTAAAATGATGTTATGTTCTACACAAAACCTCATGTGTAGCCATTTGACAGCTAAGCACTGAAATTAATTCTCATAAAAATATAATAGGGCTATAAGCATAGAATTTTAAAGTAAAAGACATAATATCCTGATGAGACCACCTCTCTATGTACCCTCTGATCAGGGTCTAAACACTTATGAAAATGCACATAACCTGGTTAGTTGCTTCAAGAATTTGAATGAGATTATTTAATGGCACCAATTACTTTTTAGTGCAAGTTCTAGCAAAACTATTCCAAGAAGCCTCCAAAATGTAAAATGCCATTCAAGGGTTTCATTACCTGTTTCATGTAACATGTTTTTTTTACATTAAATTTCATCTCTTGATCAATAAGGCCAAGAAATGTCCAATGCATTTGATGGAGTACTAATTAGAACTGTCTTTGATACAAAAGCTGATGTCTCCCCCAGTTCCCATATCTCTGCTGAAAACCATCAAACCCAATAAAGGATTAAAATGTGCACAACTAGGCATGGTGCTGATCAATCTTATGAAGTTTCATGAAAATCGGACTAAAGATTTAGGAGAAACCCTGCAGATAAAATTTCCATGAAAATTTTTCAAAGTCCCACAACTCTGTAGAAAATCGGGGGCCATAACTCCAATATTATTGAAGCCAGAGTTATGAAACTTATGCACACCATAATGCTCTTTCCGTAAATGAAATGTCATTCCAATAGCATCAGTAGAACAGGAGTTATTGATCGGGACAAAACAATGTTACAAAGGGCAATAACTCCAAAAGTATTGAAGTCAGAGTTATGGCCCTTACACATGCATTTTCTCTCATCATACTCTTTCCATGTTTGAAGTTTCAATCAAATGGCATGATCCATATAGGAGTTATCGTCTGACAAGAAAGTGTGAATAATTGACCTTGAATTGTGACCATGACCTTGAATTGTGACCTTCACCTTTGACTCACATGCCTGAATCCTGCTGTCTGCACTCTGGTTTGCTAAGGAGAACATTTGTGCCACAGCATTTTGGAATCTTTCTTAGGGTTATACAGATGTGGAACAGACATGAAAATTAAGGCTAAAACATTTGACCTTGAATTGTGACCTTGACCTTTGAAGAATGTGCCTGAATCCTGCCTTCTGATTGTTATGGAGAATATTTGTGCCTTGAATTGTGACCTTGACCTTTGACCCACATGCCTGAATCAAACGCTCTGCACATCGTCTTGTTGAGTCAAACATTTGTGCAAAAGCATTCTGAAATCCTTCCATATTTGTGAGAGATATGGAGCGGTCACAAGTGTGACAGACAGATGGACTGAGATAAACAACTCAACAAAAAACAATATGTCTCCCTATTATAAATTGGGGAGACATAAATATTATTAGATCATTTCACTACAGAAAAAATTAATAGTACCTGAACTGTTATGTAGATCAATGACAGGAATAACAGTTGTCAAGAATAGTGGGGTACTATAGCCAACAATAATAGGCACCGTTAGTACTTTCAAAGTACAGTTAATCCAAGTTTTCAAATTGCCAGCAAAAGATGTATCTAGAACATCCATTTCCTTGCCAAATCGATTCAGAAGTCTTCCTATTGGTGAACCATCAAAGAATACCATTGGAGATTGGAGAATGTTTCCCAAAATACGAGTATGTAGAATTCGACAAGCTCGAAGAGCTCCAATATGCAAGGACAATGTTCCAATTTCCAACAAAAAGGTCTGCAATATGGAGATAAACAAAATACATATGTATTATTTTAAATGTTGTACTTGCTGTCATTTATTTTCTTAAGAAAATCTACAATATAAATCAAACAATATTCATATCTGCCTGCTACTCAAGTAGCTGTACATAAAGCAATGTGAATCCTTAAATATATCACCATCTGTCTAATGATATGCCTATTATATCAAACATGCCATTAGTGAAAGGAATGGATCTCCATTTTAGGTTGTGTTTTTAAATTTACAGTCACACAAGTAATGTAACAATAATCAAGAAGACTAATTTTCTTCAAACATGTGTACATGAAGTATAGAAGCATATAAAGTGGCTCTTCATGTGGATTATTTGAGCTATCAAATGCAACCCCATAGTAATGCCACCACTTGCCTCTAAACAAAACAAGAGGGCCACATCAGCCCTATATCCCTCATATAAGCAATAGGACATTACATTTTGATCTACTGTATACATAATTAATGCATAGCAAGCAATTTAGTTCAAGGTGGCTATGCTCTTGTTAGAGAAAGGTTGCTATACTTTTGACAAATAATGTTGGTTTGAGCAAATTTTTGTTGAGTCATCTCAGGAAAATTCCTTCAAAATTACTAGTATATAGACATTCAGCTAGTGATTTCATAAATTAGAATAGAATTAACATTCCCTAAGTTATGATGATAGAGATTATGTAGGATTTTTTTTTTAAAAAAAAGCTACAAAGCCTTGTACTTTTCCCATAACAGCGACATCGCAAGTTACTATGTTTTCCAAAAATATAAAGAACTACTATCACCTCTTGAAAATATCTTTATGTACCCCTTTAAAAAGGAGTGGGGAGTTAGGGGAGATTGCTTTGCACATGTCAGTCAGTCTGTCATCAACCTGTTTACATAGAGTCCTCATAATTATTTGTTAGGGACTTTGGTCAAGATGAGTAGATGGTCCCTCTTAATTCTAAGGTAAGTGGGTAAAGGTTCAAGGTCAAACTTAAAGGAAAGATCAAAGGTCAAACTGTAGACCAAATGGTTTCCCGTCAATAACTTGAACTTTTTCACCTACAGTCCTAACAGTTGGTTTGGAGGTTGATCATGATGAGTAGATGACCCCTACTGGTTGGGGGTCAGTTAGTGAATGGTAAAGGTCAGAATCTGATAAAGCTGCAACTTTTGATTGGAGCCAAGTCAAAATCAAGGTCAAAACATTCATGGTCAAAAGGCAGATTCCCAAAACTTGAACCTTTACAATTACTTTTGAACCATTAGAGAAAAAGACCTCATACTAGGCATATAAACTCATTTAATAAAGCTGCAACTTCTAAGGAGTAATTGTAAAGGTCAAGGTCAAACTTCAAAGTAAAATTTCTAAAACTGTAATATTGACCATAATTTTAAAACTATTTGAGAGCTATACTTTATATATGGCATGCTTATTCATTTCTTAATCTTGACTTCAAAATAGCACATTCAGGTCAAAGGTCAAAATCAATTATCAAAGATTGACTACCATTCGTAGGAGGGGTGGGGGTATTATCCTTGACCCTATCCGAAAAGAATTTTAACAAATTACAATGGCTTAAAGTTGCACGAGTATCAAATAGGGAATATTCCTGTATACATGTAATTGAAATGTGACCAGTGATTTCATATTTCCACTACAGCAACCCCAACCCCCATCATCATTCCTATGGCCACAACGGTTGAATAATTTGATAAAGGGGTCATCTAAGGAAAATTGTTGAAAGAGTCTATTGCAATTCGGCCAGTGGCTTCAAAGAAAAAGATCTTTGAAATGTTCACTACATCCATATATGGAAAATCAGTTTGTTTCACTTTCGGATCCAGCCGTTTCAGAAAAGAAAAAAATTCAAGTTTTTCCTTTTAGTTGCTATAGCAAGATCTGTGCACAGTCTTAAAACCTTCCAGACAGTGGTTTCAGTAGTGATGTTGTTCAAATGAAATAGTTGATGCATGAACACAACAAAGAGCACTCACAATAGTTTACTACCAACATTAACCCAGGTGAGCTTGACAATGGAAACTAATGACGAAAGAGATTTTTTCATTGATGAAGATTAATTTCTGCTCCTGCAAATATACCGATTCTACAATTTTTTTACATTTTTTACAAGATATATTGTTAGCATAAGCAACTTATTCAGTGATAGTCTTATTCAATTAATAGTTAGTCTATTAAATGTGTCCGTTATGAATCTAATTATTTTCCACCATACATTGCCAAGTAAAGGTTGTTACATATATAACAAGGCATCCAGTGTACAAGAGAGAGAGTGAAGGTTTTAAGAAGCATGAAAAACACCAGTTTACATTTACAACATATTATATTCATGAATATTAATGTAAGAAATAATGTATCTATGCAAATTAATTAGCTTTATATTTATATTGGCATATGAACAAGAAAAGGTTTGGCTCTGGAAAAAACCTGTAGAATGAATCTTTACAATTCAATAAGCAATCAGAGCAGACCTTGATCAGACAGTTCCGACAGGAGCCGTCTGATCAGGGTCTGATCTCTTTACAACCATGTTAAAGGGTGTGCCTACAGGGAAAAGGGTTATATCAAATCTTGATGCTTAGTCTGCTAGGTAGTTTTCATCTACAAAATGTTTTGACTTCTCAGCTCCCCTCCTCTCCTCTTCTCAGGTTCCCCCAATTCCACTTTGATAAAGACAATTTTAGCAGGTACCACTTTGCTCAGCACGATAAAGCTTGCACTTTCTTCTTCCTTCATTCTTGCAGTACATTTTGTATACCTGAATTAATCCATTCCCTCATATTGACGCCTTTTGATGACTCTGTAATTGTCAATTTTAGAAACCATTGCGAAAAAAAAGCATTTGCTCCATAGGAGCAAATGCTCTATTTATCACAATGGTTTCAATAGCATACAATTCTAAAATTTTCCCTTTCTGCAGAAAGTGCTCCTTTTCGGTAGATTTATTCAAAGAGGTTGGGTCTAAAGATAACCTATGAGGGAATGGGTTAACAAAACACATGTTCCTTTATCCGACTCCAATAATAAGTATTTCATTCAATGAACTCATTGACACAAACCATCTAAACCAGTAACTCTGACAACTTCCAACAATTGAGATATAATTTTTGTCTGACTGATGGACAAACAGAATGGACCAACTGACAAACAAAACCCAATCCACACTTCACATAAATGTTCAATTTTTTTGTAATACAAACAAAACCCAAGCAGCAAATTATTATTACATGTTGATAAATATTCCAGAAGAGTTACATAAATCAGACCCAATAACTTTTGGAGATACATGGTAACAGTTTCTTTGCCAATAATGCTTATTCTAGCTATTTCAGGGCCTGCAGCCCTGGTATATCTGGACAACCTGAAAGCACAAAATCCATGGTGCACAACTACACACGCTGATAAATATTCCTGTAAAGTTTAATGCCTCTAACTCAAATTCTTTATGAGATATGCACAGATTTTCAAACACCTTTTATGCTAATTCTCACTAAGTCAGGGTCAATAAGTCTGCTGTTACTGGACATGAGAAAAAAAAATAGAACCCAGCTGCGAAATTATACATACTAATCAACATTCCTGTAAAAGTGCCATAACTTGATAATTTAGAGACACATGCAACTCCATTTTGTCACATCCTTTATGCTATTTCTAATTACTATTTGCTCTAATTCTGGTAATGTAAATGGCCCTTTGCTCTGCTATAACTGAGTTTCATAAGAACTGAAAGTCAAGGGGAACAATTTCACATGCTAATAAACACTCCTATAAAGTATCATGACTCTTAACAAAAATTGCTTTTAAGATAATGTGCAAAATTCCCTACATATATATCTATCAACATTCCTGTATAGTTTTATGGTTTTTAACTCAAACACTTTTAGAGATATTCACAACATAAATTTTCAACCATTTATGTTAATTCTAGACATGTCAAAGGCCATTAATTTGCTATAACTAGGCATTAAAAACCAACCTCGGTGCACAACTTCACATGCTGAACTGCATTCATAATAGTTTCACGACTCTAACTCCAATGTATACAACACAAACTTTGTGACTGACCAACTCAGTGAAAATCAATACAGTAAAACTCTGTTATATAGAGAATAATAGGTTAGTGCCGTAGATAAAGGCGTCCCATCTACGGCACTAACCTATTATTCGATTTATCCAGTCAATATAGTTAAATGTCTTTTTTATAGACTCATAACACTCTTGAAATAATTTACATTGAAAATGCAGTTTTTCGATCAACGGATCCCTCCCTTTTCACTTCCATTTAGACGTAAATAGATCTAATGAGCTACCGCAGAGGAATATAGTTTCGATACTTGTATTAGGCCTACTAGAAGGGAAACGTGGTTGAATTTGAAAAATAAGATGAATTGAATCGAGGGTCGATAAGTTGTTTCAAACAGACATGATCTATATTCTTTGGTCAAATTCGAGTTACGTAGTCTCGGTTTCTATTTTTAGATTCTACCTAACGTCACTCAGAAATCGATGGAACTGAACAGGCTATATTTAGGTTTATGACTATCACCGCCCCTGTAAGAGTTTATCAATCAAATAATCATGAGAGTGAAAAGAAAACATTTACTATTTATCTGTCAATCTTTGCTTCCAGGTTTGATTTTATCAAAAACGGGTTTTGCCAGCGGTGGATTAAATTAATAAAATTGATAAATCAACGTCATTTTGTATGTGGCCTCAGTGGCGTAATCGGTAAGGGCGACGTCTCTAGAGAGATTAAAATTAGTTTTTGTAGGATCAGGCGCGGGTTCGAATCCAGCTGTAGCCAATTATTTTTATTTTTTCTCATTTGAATAATTCTTCTGGTGACCAAATAGATCTGTTAGATCTATTCCATCAACATGTTTATGAATATTTACAGAAAACTAAAATAGTTTCATGGTTATAGAATCATTACGCCTATCTACTAACCTAATAAACCTTCCACTACCGGAAGTAACCTAATAAACCTAAGTTTATTTGCACCCCCTTTATTATGTCACTAGAGAAGCCTGGTGACTGGATAAAATGAATTCCAGGGGACTGAAGGATTTACTTCGCTATAAACATTATTTGCTTTCTTAATACAGTGTAATGGGGAAAGGGAGGTAATTTCAGGTGTTTGATATCATTGCTGTTTGAATACTAATTATTGTACCATGTTCCAAACATATCTTAGGTATTTTTAATATGTAACCTTTCATTATTCATCAATGCATATTAATTAGTAATATATGTTTTACTTGTAATTATTCATATCTGTTAACCCATTTCAATGTACAACATCCTCTGTATAAGTGAGTTGTTGCACTTTCCAATGGGGCTGGCATACTGAAATCTTTTAGACAAGGAAAGGTCACGAACCTTGTTGTCTCTGGAAGGTACGTAGTACCTGTCTTAGATTAAGCTAATTGTTATGCCAGTCATGTAGACTATTTGGGTTTCTAATTGAACTTATTAAAGAGATCTGTGAATGCCAAGTACTGTGTCTGTCCTGTTTTATTAGGATAAGAGTTCCCTTTTCTCAAACAAAGATCTCGGGGTTGGTAACGGGTGAAGCCTCCCCTAGGGCTTTGCCCGCTACAAATTCAGGGGCTCGTCCGGGATGAAATCTACATGGTTTAACCCCTTTGTCGTAGTTCCTTTTTTGTCTGGTTGCTGCTAAACCTAGATTGATACTAGCATATGCAAATGTTTTTGAAAATACATGTTCCAACCACTCAATGTATTGAACAATACATCGTTCGGTCTTGTCTTGATATGGGCTACCTGAGATAATGTCTATTGGGTAAGGTATATCTCTCCCTAACATGAGTCTGTTTGGACTACAGCCAGTACTTTCTTGAACTGTTGACCTGTATGCCATTAAAAGAAATGGTATTTGTTCATCCCATCTACTTTGATTTCCATCAGCATACATTGACAGCATTTGCAGAAGGGTCCTATTAAACCGTTCTACTAAGCCATCTGACTGAGGTCGATACGGACAGGTTCTAGTTTTTTCTATCTCTAATTTGGAACATAAAATTGTGAACAGCCTAGACTCAAATTCTCGACCTTGGTCAGTATGGATTTGTTTCGGTATGCCAAATCTGGATATAAATTCAGAGACCAACTTATCTGCAACGGTTTCTGCAGTATGATTCGGTACAGGATATGCCTCTGCCCATTTCGTGAAATAGTCGCACACAACAATGATGTATTGGTTTCCATTACCAGAAACTGGGCATTCCAAAATGTCAATTGCTACTCTATCTAAAGGTGCATAAACTGGGCATTGTTGTAGGCAAGATTTGGTAAACTTAGAACCTGACTTGCGCCTTGCACACAAATCACACTGTTTTATCCACAGTCTAATATCTGATGACATACCAGGCCAATAGAAACGCCTCTTTACAGAAGCTATTGACCTATTTCTGCCTAGATGTCCCGCAATTTTATTGGTATGAAGTTCTTTGAATATATGTGACCTAATTTCTGATGGGGCAACTAGGAGAAGTTTATTAGCTAAATCTATTTCATCATACCAGTTGTAATACAGAACTTGATTTTTAACTATCAATGATTCCCAAAGACCCCATAGTGTTTTAACATGCCTGGATTCATGATTGATGTCTTTTCTTGAAGGTTTTTCCAAAAAGTTGTTCTTAAGAAAAATGATTCTACTGATTGTTTTATCTGTACTCTGATACAAGCGAATTTCATTTAGACTCCATTTGTTCAACCAAGTGTAATCATATTGATCATCCTGTGTTTTGCCATCTACAGGGTCAGTGTCACAGGAAGCAGTAGTAGTCAAACATTTGCCAACCTCAGGTCGATTAAGACCTTCATTTGCAGTTACAGTTTGACTAGCACTGTGCGTTACATCAGGTGTATGTTCACCTTCTACGTTTTGCTCTGTGACAATTGACTCACATTGGCAATCCTGACAGTCAGGATTCTTGCATCGCCTTCTGGGCTTGCGACTCAAAGCGTCTGCATTTGTATGATTTACACCTTTCCTATGTTCAACGTCAAAATCATAAGTTCCTAAAACTGTCAACCATCTTGCAATCATACCCTCTGGGTTTTTGAACGTTCTTATCCATCTTAATGCGGAATTGTCAGTTCTAACTAAAAACTTTCTTCCCCAGAGATAATGACGGAACTGCTTAACGAATGTTACCACTGCCAGTAGTTCTCTGTGTGTAGAACAGTAATTTCGTTGGGACTTATTCATAGTTTTACTTGCATAACAAATGACTTTTTCTTTGTCATCTTGTATCTGACTCAATACAGCTCCTAGGCCATAGCCACTTGCGTCAGTGTCTAATATGAACAAACCGTTCTCCTTTGGATAACCAAGAATTGGGGCAGACACAAGACTCTGTTTCAAGCTTTCAAATGCCTCTTGACAATCTTTTGACCAGGAAAATTTAATCTCCTTTTGTGTAAGACATGTCAGAGGATATGCTTTTGTAGCAAAGTTATGTATGAATTTCCTGTAATATCCACAGAGACCAAGAAACGATTTAACCTCTGAAACATTCTTGGGAACTGGCCATTCCCTGACTGCATTGACCTTTGCAGAGTCAACAATGTTTGACACTTTAAACTGTTTATTTTTTTTTATATACACTTGTTATTATTTTTTCAACTAAAACTCTCAGGATTAGGTATTTTCGTATATTTGCTCAGGGATTAAACGTTTGAAATGGCATAAACAGAATGATCTCATCCATCGTACATTATTATTTAAAATCTACTTTAAGTAAATATATATAATTATATTTTCTTTCTTTCAGCAATTTTAACTTAATACATTCATTGCATTTTCCTATTTAAACAAATGCAATTTATGTGCATTTGTTTAGGTGGGGGGAGTGTAATGGGGAAAGGGAGGTAATTTCAGGTGTTTGATATCATTGCTGTTTGAATACTAATTATTGTACCATGTTCCAAACATATCTTAGGTATTTTTAATATGTAACCTTTCATTACTCATCAATGCATATTAATTAGTAATATATGTTTTACTTGTAATTATTCATATCTGTTAACCCATTTCAATGTACAACATCCTCTGTATAAGTGAGTTGTTGCACTTTCCAATGGGGCTGGCATATTGAAATCTTTTAGACAAGGAAAGGTCACGAACCTTGTTGTCTCTGGAAGGTACGTAGTACCTGTCTTAGATTAAGCTAATTGTTATGCCAGTCATGTAGACTATTTGGGTTTCTAATTGAACTTATTAAAGAGATCTGTGAATGCCAAGTACTGTGTCTGTCCTGTTTTATTAGGATAAGAGTTCCCTTTTCTCAAACAAAGATCTCGGGGTTGGTAACGGGTGAAGCCTCCCCTAGGGCTTTGCCCGCTACAACAGTATAACCTTGGTTATCCGACACCTGCCTTTACAGACAACTGATATATCCGACAGCACTCTTTGGTCCCGAAAAATTCCTTCTTTATTCTATATGCTTAAAACCTGCTTTTAACGGAACCTGCTGTATCCGTTATCCGACACTGTTTGGCGGTCCAAATGTGCTAAATGCTGCGTGTTTCACACCTGCATATCTGACAAAATCTTTAAGTGGGATTGTGCATGGCTGGTTGAGCATCTGCTCACCCTGATTAATTGAGCTATAATTGTGGCACTGACATTCTGGGGACTTGCTTAATCTATAATTACAGGTAATTATCACTGTGGTCATACAAATGAGAAAATGTAATTGTCTGAATATTATAATCGTTATATTATAGCCTTTACAGAATACAATTTACTTTACTTATCCAGTCAGGTTTAGGCAATATTTTCTGTATGTATATGTCTTTCAAAATGGAATGATCATCTTTGGAAAGCGTCTTGCAAGTGAACCAGCATGTGCACAGACTCCAAAGAATAGTGTTAACTTTAGATAAAACGGGGAAATAATTAACGAGTCTGAATCCGGTTTTTTGACACAGTCTGAGTTGTCTTTGAAGTCTGGAATTAGCAGATCACCAGTGACTGATATTCTTAAAAGGAAAGAATTTGTATGAACCAATATTCCATTTGAGTGTAAATAAACATCAAGAGACAATGTTTATCATTGTCGTATATTTCACTTCCGTTGAACTTCCGGTTTTGCGTTGGTTGATCGCCTGACCCTGACTTTCCCGACATACTGATGTATCCGACAAATTCAGTCGGTCCAGAGGGATGTCGGATAAACCAGGTTATACTGTAGTACGAAGTTCGCTATAAATTAAGACTCTGGCACATGACCGTTCAAAAAATTATTATACTGTAATTCAAACAAGCAAACGAATATGCGTAACGATCGAACTCCCAAAATGTACATCATACATTGTACAGCTTACTCATTTGTGGAAGAAATCAGTCTTTTGCTTTTGAACACATGTTGATGCTTGACACTTGCCAAAAAATTGTTTCATAGATGTCAACATTTTAAAAAAATCGTCTGGAGTATTTAGTTGTTGCTCCAATGCCCAGTGCAAATTGTCTATATAGCGGACAAAGACTCCACGTATATGGGCACGGGCAAATATTCCTCATCTCGGAGTCAACAGTATTTTTAGCCGAAAATGCTGAAATAATATGCGAACAGGGAGGGAATAACAAAATGAACAGTAAACAAGAGATGTCACAGTCACGTGACAAATGCCCCCAAAAATTGTACCCTGTGACCTTGACCTTTGACCCATGGACCAGGGAGTTGACACATCGTCTTTGTGTGGTGAACATTTGTGCCAGGTTCCTTTGAAATCCATTCACAGATAAACAAGTAATTGTACCCTGTGACCTTGACCTTTGACATATGGACCAGGGAGCTGAACGCGACACATCGTCTTTGTCTGGTGAACATCTGTGCCAAGTTATATTGAAATCCATTGATAGATAAAGATGTTACAGACCGGACACGAAATTTGTGACAATGTAATTGTACCCTGTGACCTTGACCTTTGACCCATGGACCAGGGAGTTGAAAGCGACACATCATCTTTGTCTGGTGAACATTTGTGCCAAATCATATTGAAATCCATTGATATATAAAGAAGTTACAGACCGGACACGAAATTTGTGACAAAGTAATTGTACCCTGTGACCTTGACCTTTGACCCATGGACCAGGGAGTTGAATGCGACACATCGTCTTTGTGTGGTGAACATTTGTGGCAAGTTATATTGAAATCCATTGATAGATGAAGAAGTTACAGACCGGACACGAAATTTGTGACAAAGTAATTGTACCCTGTGACCTTGACCTTTGACCCATGGACCAGGGAGTTGAACGCGACACATCGTCTCTGTCTGGTGAACATTTGTGGCAAGTTATATTGAAATCCATTGAAAGATGAAGAAGTTACAGACCGGACACGAATTTGGGACGGAAGGACAGACGGACGGAAGGACGGACAATGCGATTACTATATGCCCGCCTTTGGGGGCATAAAAACAAGCATCAGATTTTATATGCCCCGCGGCTAACCGTGTTTAATTATATCTTACCACTACACAATGTTAATTATACCCTACCACTGTGAAGAATGTGTGTTTACGGATCACTTCACAGTTCAGCCCAACATTAGGGCGTGTTTTAACACCTATGCGACATGGTGTTAATCATGAGAAATACACAGGTGATTGAAGACAGTAGTAAGGTGAAACTTCGCTTTGACAAAGGAATTTTAAAGTGTTTTGTGAATAAAGGTACTGGAAAATCAGTTCGCCATAAGCGAAAAATTCACTCTAACCAACTTCGTACTAAACATTATAGTCTATATTTAATTTATGAAGACATAGGCCGGGGAATGAAATTTAGTTCGCTATAAGCGGAAATTCGCTTTATCAGAGTTGGTTATAAATAAGTTTTACTGTATATCTATTCTTGGGGGAGATATAACTGGCCTTGTTTTTATCCAATTTATGCTTGATTTTCATATTAGATTGGTTCATAACTTTTAAGTGGTTAAGTGCATTCAGAATGTAGGATTCAGTGCATTAGTGGACTTTGAATTACAAGAGGGCCATGAAGGTTCTGATATCGCTCACCAGACAATCAGGAGAAGATTTTCAAAGTTTTCACTATATGTTTCTATAGAAAACTGGCCACCCCTGGCATGGGCCTCATTTAACCTAAGGGGAATAATTCTTTAACTTTTGTAGGGGACCTGAACATGATGCTATGTGCCATATATCAAAGCTGAGAACCTTCCAGTTTCAGAGGAAAAGATTTTCAATGTTTTCAATATATGTTTATATTTTTCATTATATGTTTCTATTGAAAACTGGCTACCTCTGGGGCGGGGCCAATTCTGACCCCAGGGGCATAATTTATAGAAAATTTGTAGAGGACCTGAACATATTATGTGCTAAATATGAAAGCTGAGAACCTTCCAGTTTCAGGAGAAGATTTTCAAAGTTTTCACTATGTTTCTATTGAAAACTGGCAACCCCTGGGGCGGCCAAATTTGACATCAGGGGCATAATTTATATAACTATTGTAGAGGAGTTGAACATGATGCTATGTGCCACATATGAAAGCTGAGAACCTTCCAGTTTCAGAGGAGAAGATTTTTCAAAGTTTTCAGTGTATGTTTCTGACCCCAGAGGCATAATATATATAATTTTTGTAGAGGACCTACAGATGATGCTATGTGCCATATATGAAAGCTGAGAACCCAGTAGATTCAGAGGAGAAGATTTTCAAAGTTTTTGCTATATGTTTCTATTGAAAACTGGCCAGTCCTGGGGTTGGGGCCAATTTTGACTCCAGGGACATAATTTATATAACTTTTTAGAGGACCTACAGATGATGCTATGTGTCAAAGATGAAAGCTGAGAACCCTGTAGATTCAAAGGAGAAGATTTTTAAAGGTTCAAATTTTGACCCCAGACGACGCACAACACACGATGTACGCCAATATTACGACTGACATCATGTGATAAAAGCCCGCTCTGAGCACTTTGTGCTCTGGTGAGCTAAAAACCGAAGTATTGACTATTACTGACCACTAGATTTTGTTCATGAAATACATATAATGCTGAAATCCTGCGAGCATCAAAAACTTTATGAACTTGATTTTGTTAGGAAATCAGACAATTGTTGTTGGTTGTAGATGCTAAGTTTTCAGAAATTGAATATTATTCAACAACCTACTTTGTAAAAGCTTTGACAAAACTATCATGAGATGCTTCCAAAATGCATCTGCCATTCACAGCTTAAAACTTCCTAAAATGTGATCTTCCCCACTTTGACTTGACTTTGTTTCACAATAAATTTTCATCTCTTGTAAAGTCATGCTAATAAATGGTAAATGCATTATACGGATACTAAATACTGCTTTGAATGTTCTACAACAGAATAAATGTGCCGGTACCTGAACTGTTATGTAGAACAAAGCCATGGGAATAACAGTTGTCAAGAAGAGTGGTGTACTAGAGCTCACAACAATAGGCACAATTAGTACTTTCAGAGTACTGTTAATCCAGGTCTTGAATTTGCCGGCAATTACATTATCAAGAACATCTATGTCACTGCCAAATCGATTCAGAAGTCTTCCTACGGGTGTACTGTCAAAAAATATCATCGGAGATCGGAGAACATTTCTCAACAAGCGTTTATGTTGAATTCGACCAGCTCGAAGAGCTCCAAGATGCAAGGATAATGCTCCAATTTCAATAAATAGGCCTGGAATATGCAGAGGAGAGAAAACAAATAATACATATTATCATATAAATCTTTTTATATAAAGAAGTAGGTCAATGTTATTTGAGAGAGGTTGAAGACTTGAATTGCTTTCATTTAGGTCCTGAAGTGGCTCTACAATGTAATACAAAAATTCTTATATCTGCACCTCACACAAATAGCAACATGAAATGCGATGTGAATAGAGCATCTTACATGAGTGTTTATTACAAATTGTTTTTATGAAACAACTTTACTATAATAATATGACATGAGCTTTAACTAGTGTAATATTCATTATAGTAAACGAGTTTCATGAAAACAATTTGTAATGAACACTCTTTTAAGATTCTTTTTATCACATAACCCTTAAAAGTGCCATAGAAAGTGAAACAGGCTATATCTGACGACCGTTTTGGCCATTATTTACAGCATAGTACAGCCGGATTCAAACTGTTCATTTGCATAAAAATAGTGCATTTCCACGATTTAAGGCACTCTGATCCGGCACACTATATGTCATCATCTGTCACATGATACGCTTATCTAAAAAAAGAAGTGAACAATGGAACTTCATTTTCAGTTTTTTTGTTGTTTTAACTTTAAGCTCAATGAGTAACGGTAAGGCAGTGAATAATAATTATTTTCTTCAAATATATATATTATGTACACCAGGTAGTATAGATTTATATAGGGGGTTTTAACTAAGGTAGCTTTTCATGTGTTGTCAAGGGCGAATATGAAAGTGAAACGTATGTTTACAGTGGTAGGAAAGAAAAAGCCTTGCAATTTTCTCATGACAGTGATACTGCTTCTTAAATATGAATTTTCAAATTCAAAGTAATGAACAGATTTATCTTTTATTTATGAAAAACAACTTTTAACCCTTCACTTGCTATTCGTGTCAATGTACCTACCTGTAAATAGTGAAGACCCAGATGAGACAGCTCCTGCAGGAGCTGTCTCATCAGGGTCTGCACTATTTACAAGTTGATTGTGCAACCAGTGCACTCCACAGCAGTGATTGCACAGCGAAATACTTGTACACAGTGAAGATATATGTAATTATACAACAGGGCATGGGTAATGAAGGAGAAATGTATTATAAAATTCAGCAAGCGAAGGGTTAAATAGGATAATTTTGTACAAGCATTCATTTGTATCAAATGAGCAAATTTTAAATGTCACTGAAGTGTAAAATGTGAATGAAATGGTTACTTCTGACCTAAAATAAATTTGTGATAAAAAAAACAGAGTTTAATTTAGAATGAGCACAGAGCAAAACAGCATCTCATCAGGATTCATTATTTTAAGAAATTTGTCATTTCTTAAAGTGTTAAAAGGTTTCAATTCAGTTTCTGCACATATATCGATAATAAATATTACAAAAACATTTTGTATATTTGTTCACTAAAACATCTACTAATTGAACAACAGTCTAGCAAATTATTATCGAACAAACTGTTCTGAAGAAGCTCTCTGATTACCTTTCCCCATGCCAATACAAGGCTGTAACAATTACAAGGCATCCAGTGTACATGAGAGAGTGAAGGTTGTAAGGAGCATGCAAAACACCAGTTTACAACATAGAATATAAAAATATTCACTCTTTGTCTGCTACATTTTTTTTTTCTTTCAACATTGTTGATTGCTTCATTTTTCAAATTAAGTTTTCCCCTCATTCCGCTTCGCAAACAATGATCAATGAGTGTCAAGCAGTTTAGATCCTGATGAAGATGAAAATTACTCAGCATCTCATCTAGATTCAAACTACATATGTTTACAATGGTCTAAATTAGCATGCAGCTAGGTATGAATTAACAAATCCTATCAATTATGAATCAAAAATAGAATCAGCAGAGTGGTAGGTCTCTGGCTTGGAAACAAAGGTATACAAATAGCACTTTAATCCTTTACTCCATGAATATTCATACAAGAAGTAATGACATCATGAATATTAATTACATTAATTTTTACAACAGTATAAGAAGAAGGGAAATTTTGGCCATGGTGGAAACTAAAGATCAATATTATATTATAAGCAGAGAGCAGACCTTGATCAGATGGCTCCTACAGGAGCTGTCTGATCTGGGTCTACTCGGTTTGCAAATGTGTAGTAAGGCATCTATATGGAGTAAAGAGATAAATTGTACATGGAACATGTGACCAACCTAAAGCTAGAAGCATGTTAGTTAATATCTCTTTTATCTTTGAGAAAAAAAACCAACCGAGTCTTACAGAGAAATTAAGATATTTATATCTATCTATTATATCTATTTATATCTATCTATTACTTTTACACAAAACTTCAAACCACTTCTCACAAAGTTTCAAGGTCTTGTAAATTGGTAAACTATCAAAGGACTAAAATGTTGCTTCAAGAAATTTTGGTTGAATTACTGTTAACTTACTTTTTGAAACAAAACGAGGCACTTTGATTTCTAAATTTTATCCAGAATTTTTTTAATGAATATACAAGTAACTTGCCGAGGAGAAAAGTGACCAACAAAGACATAGACAAACAGACAGACAGACATATCATGGATAAGTAATCCGTAACTGCAATCTTGCGTCCAGCAGGCTACATAAAACTTTGGCAGAATGCTTGAACGTTAGATTATTCAGAAATAATGGCAAGTGGTAAACTGAACAATTACAGGACCTTGCATGATATAATGAGTAAAATCAATATTTACAGGTAAATGGAGATTCCTGTTTTGAATCATATATCGTACTTGGGTTGTTGTGTTTTCTGGGTTTTTTTAAAATATATTTGTAAAGGTTAGTTGGGTCAAAAAAAATCTGCCTAATTTGAACAATAAAATATAGGTCACTTATAAAGCATTGTGTCTGTGTTTTCAACACTACAATATTATGCCACAGTACAAGAATACCTATAACCTTATACATGTATGTGTACTACCTTCTTTTGTCAACCAAGAATTGGGAATGGGGGTGTGAAGGGGTGTACACCATACACAAGTACAAAACAAACTCAAAAATCTGTTTTCAACCAATGTCGATTGACATGGAAGTCGTGAAAACACATGACAATTTAGTTAATCTCTTAGTACATCACATGACCTTTTAGTATATCACATGACTTTTCTGACAGGTTAATCGTACCCAAAGGATCTGATATTATCAAGCTTATTCCGATATTCTGATACTTATGACGCCGTAATGTATGCAATGCAATCCCCCCCCCCCCCCCCCCCAATTTTTTTTTAATAATAATCATATGCTTGTACCTGGTGCTCTAACATTTATCATGCTAGATATAAATGATCTGGAGAACAACTGTAAATTAAGAATGGGTACAAGTATACATTTACCGATGTAACAGTTTCTATTAGATATTACCTATACACACTGTTTCTTAGCTGAATAATATTGGTGTATAATTAAACTGATTGTTTTGAGTACACATGAATGAATTCGATATCAAGAAAACCAAAGATTACGACGAGACTCGTTCTGATGCAATTATATTCCCCCCACTTAACAGTGGTGGATGATGATTTGAAAATGAATCAATTCAATCCATTCCCTCATATTGACGCCTTTGACGTCTATGTAAATGTCTTCTTTTTTTTGAGACCATTGTGAGAAATAGAGCATTTGCTCCATAGGAGCAAATGCTCTATTTATCACAATAGTTTCAACACTAAAATGTTATAAAATTTTAGCTTTTCTCCAGTAAATGTTGCTTTCTGGTAGATTTATTCAAAGAGGTTGGATCTAAAAAAAAGCCTATGAGGTAATGGGTTAATGATCAACAAATAATTATGTTGTGACAATAAATGGTTACAAGTTGATGGACTTGTAAGTAAATAAATAGGCTCAAACCATGGGATTCATGAACAGCCCCTAGGTTTTAAGTGAAGGTACAATATCTTCATACACATGTCCCTTGCTTCCATAAAAACAGTAGTGAGTATATATCTTTGCTTCCATAGAATAAAATCAGACCATTTGCTGTCCACATATATATTTGCTTTCACAGAAACAAACGACAATATCTTGCTTCCACAGAAACTGACTACAGTATCTTTAATTCCATAGAACAGACTACATTATCTTTTCCATAGAAACTGACAGCATTATATTTTTAACAGAAACTGAATACAACATCTCTGATTGCAAGGAGACTGGCTACAGTATTTTTTTCCAAAGAAAATGATTACAGTACATTTGATCCATAGAAACTTACTGCAGTATCTTTGATTCCATAGAAACAGACTTCTTTACCTCGACAGAAACTGCTTCAAAAGAATATCATTATTGTTGAAAACATCATATTTCTTTTGTTACATGGTGAAAAAGTTGTGACTAGACTGGGACTCGAACCCAGGGCCTCTGGCTTACCATGCCAACACTCTACCGACTGAGCTACCAAGCCACACAGTTAAGCCTATGAACTTATTTCATCATAATCTCTACCCGGCTACACACACCCCCTCTACTCAAGAATTCGTCCCGAATTCTTACTCAACGAACACTCCACCAGTTTCTTATTATTACAAATTATCTTCATATAATCTTCATATCATCTTCATATAAATCACCCTGTGGGTTATTTACGTTGGGCGCCAAATGTAACATGGTGAAAAAGTTGCGACTCGACTGTGACTCGAACCCAGGGCCTCTGGCCCACCACGCCAACACTCTACCGACTTAGCTACCAAGCCACACAGTTAAGCCTATCAACTTATTTCACCATAATCTCTACCCGGTTACACTTTAAACATAAATAATCCAATTTCCATAGAAATTGATTGATAATCTTTACCAACATTACATTTGTTTCCTAAAAAAATGTAAGCTTAGCTAAGTTTCCAAAAGGAAATGACGCCAATGCACAAAATTGTTCAGCTTTGCTTCCATAGTAAATGACAAAATATCTTTTATTCAAAGGAAAATAACCATACAGTCGAATCGCGGTCAATCGAATCTCGCTCACTCGTTTTGACGGTTTAACTCGTCCAAAGGCAAAGGTCCCAGCGTGTCTGCATAGTAATTATATGTATAAACAATGCTTTCACTCGGACATTCGTTAAATCGGATAATTCGATCATTGGGACGGTTTGTCAGGTCCTAACAACCAATAATTACCTTGTTTTTGACACGTTCACTCGAACACTGCTTAGACTTCACGGCGCTGTGGTTATTACCACTTCGTGATCTTCACACCTATTTCGAAACCCTTTGATCACGGATTATCGAGTGAACGGTTTTAATGCATATGGTCAAAACTGCCCTGACACTTGTCACTTTTGTTTTTAACTGTGATCAAACAACAAGCTAATAGAATAACGGGTTGCCTATAAATACAAAGTGACTTATTGCAATTTCATTCACTCGCTATTACAATTGCACTTGCATATTGACTACAAGTAGCAGTAACTGTGCTACACATTATGCTAAATTTGTATTCTACATGTGTTGTGTTTAGTTACTCGGCTTTTCATCTGAATTCAAACTTTTTGCAAAGGTGAGCAGCAGAGTAAAGACTACAAAATGATCGGCTCCTTGTTTGTACATGCATGTCTTACTATTTGCATTACTGTTTCCCTGTCATCATTTATGCACTGTTTTTGTTTTATAAAATGTATATTTATGAATGGTAAAATATGCTAATATATGAATAAAATATAAAGTCAATTCAATTTCGTTCTTGTTTTTATTTCTTTACCAGTTACAACTTTCAGCATTCAATAATTATTATGTACACGACAAATATTCCCAAGGCAACGTCCATGTAGTATAACTTACGATACTGTAAGTTTCACGACACCAATTAAGATGGCGGCCGAGATAATGGAAATGCAACTACTCGGACGATGCGCTGGTTCGAACTTGGTTCGGGGTCCATTGGAGGTTCGAGTTATCGCGATTCGACTGTATATAGACAGTTTCCAAAGAAATTAAAATAAACTTTATTTTTCAACAGAAACATTACTGTTGAATCATTTTTGCTTTCACACATATAAAACGAGCACCACATGCAGGTGCCAATGCTCGTCTGTCGGGACATTTTAAGCTTTTATTTCCTATGTTCATAAAGGGGCATACTTTGGTAAAAAGCCTTACAGAGTTATAGCCTTTGGTCATCTTGTAGCTCTTGTGCTGGTGAACAAGTGTGTGAAGTTTCATACGATTTGCTTCAATAGTTTTAAAACAATAGCCAACATTATTCTATTTTTTGTTCAGGTTTTAAAAAAAGATCAAATTTCAAAGGTCAGGGTCACACATCAAAAAAAGATAACACTGATAGAAAGGGCTTGCTACAAGGGATTCACAAATGAAATGACAGCCCTGTTGGTGACAGTTTCAAAATGACAGACATCTTAAATTTTTATTTCTTACGTCCAAAAAGGGGCATAATTTTGTTTAAAAATAAGGCCTTACAGAGTTATGGCCCTGGGTCAGATTGTAGCCCTTGTAATGGTTGACAAGTGTGTGAAGTTTCATAAGATTTAAATGATTAGTAAAGAAGTAATACTTTCAGGTGACAACGCGGATGCCGGAGTTACGACAATAACTTTTTTTTTTCTTGGCTTAGACTACATATCCTTTCAGACTACATATCTAGACTACATATCCTTTCAGTCACTACTTGCAGAACCCACACTGAATATACCATGGACATTTATCATGAGGTGAAATACAGAATTAGATGGTTTAACCCTCTACAACATTCAAGAAATAATGACATCATCAATATGATTAGCTAAATTGTTATAATGTCATTGCGAACATAGGAATTTTATATCATGACAGACACTGAAGAATCCAATCTATATAATTCTATAAGCAACCAGAGCAGACCATGATCAAACAGCTCCTACAGGAGCTGTCTGATATGGGTCTTCTCTGTTTACAAAGGAATAAAAATGTATATTTATGGAGTAAAGGGTTAAAGAAAATCTAGGCAGCATTGGGGAAGTTTCATCCAATTTTTCTGTGTGCACAGAGGCACTGAAAATGGCCAATTCTAAGCAGACATTTTGTTTCAACACTACAGACACATCTTTCTTTGCTTAAAACTAAATTGACATTTTTAACTTTACCTCATGAATATTCAAGTAAGTCAAGGATGTCATGAATATTAATTAGCTAAAGATAATTATGGTACCGTATAACGGGTTATTTTTACCTGCTGCTAATTTTTACTTATTTTTACGACCAATGTCATTTTCGTAAAAATATTCCTCATATATTTATATATATTCCTCATTGAATTTAACCGTAAGCATGGTAATCTTATCAAAGTCACCCTTATCTTCCGATACACTAGAGCAACGTGTTATTGTTGATACCTATGCATGTAGTGTACAGGTGTTTCAGTGCATTGTGTAATAGGCTATCAGCATCAACACAAAATATGAAGAAACAACACATTATCTGACAAACGTTTCTATTGGCCGAAATCAAAACATACGAGAGGAAATGAGACAATCATCCAATCAGATGCACGGTTACTAACTGATTACGATATTGTAGCTGGTTTCAGTCACCTACTGAATTTGTCTGATAAAGCGGGGTACCATTCCTGCATCAGTTTCGTCCCTATTGCTTTTGGATTCATCCGACCATTTTCATGGCGCTCATAACGTATATTTTATTAACCAACTTCATTTCTGCGACAGAAGTCGTCGTTGGCAGAACACTGGACCATAACAAACATTGGGATAAATTTGTACATGTAGTACAACACGGTCAATTACGTTAATTATGTTGTTTGATGCCCAGGGCGATAGGTACATGTGTTTGCTGCACGGTTACCGTGGTAGGTGTGAACGCTTATCAAACTGCGACATACAGTTGACTTTGTATTAACCAAACTATTGGTTGTGAATTTTTAATGATGTAAACTTTTGATGAGCTAATATTTTACGTGTCTTCATGGATTCGTAAAAATAAAAGTCATATAAAATCAAATCATGTGTTTTTGCCCCAAATCCGTAAACTTTTACAGCAGTAAAAATAACCCGTTATACGGTATATGAACACAAGAGATTTGGTAATAGCAGAGAAACTGTATAACCAAATCGAATTAAATTCCACAAGCAAGCAGAGCAGAATGATGCTGATCAGAAGGCTCTTACAGGAGCCATCCAGTCTATGTCTACTCTGTTTGCACAGGCATTTGCAAAAGTTGAATCTGTATATTAGTGGTTTGTTTTATGACTGTAGCCCTCAATGCATTGTTCTGGCACAATGGTTGTCAAACACAAACCTGAATGAACACATAGAGTACCACAAGAGGAGCAGCTGTGGCTAAGAAGATTGGAGTGCTGTATCCTATAACTATTGGTACAGTTAAGACCCGCAGAACACATGTGAACCAAGCTTGAAAATTGACAGCTATCAATGTATCAATCACATCAATGTCCTTGCCGAACCTGTTCAATATTCTGCCAACAGGAGTTGTGTCAAAAAAAGCCATGGGTGATGAGACAATGTTGTGGAGAAATTTGAAGTGGATGGTCCTGCCAGCACGTACATTACCAAGGAACAAGACCATACTTGCAGCAAATATAAAACCACCTAAAAATGAAATGCAGTAATCATTTGTTCAAGTATGTCAGAAGTATACCTTGAGTATATAATTATATGATTGCAGTCTCAGGTATGACAAAATACTGGCATGATTCAAATCTCAGAAATTTTACCCATTTCCTCAAATTTTATAATCACATAAAACATACATACTGCTTCCTCATGAAAACAACCTAATTATATGTTAAGAAATATATTGTTATTAACCCTTTACCTCATACAAATGTTTTTCCATGCCTTTGAAAACAGAGTAGACTCAGATCAGACCGCTCTTGTAGGAGCCGTCTGATCAGGGTCTGCTCTGCTTATGATATTAATTATATAGATCTGATTCTACATTTTCTCCCACTATCAAAAACTCCTGTGCTTATGTCATTATAAAAAATTATCTAATAAATATCTATAAGTCATTATCTTCTGACATGAATATTTCACTAGGTAAAGGGTTAAAAGAAAAACATCATTCAGAGCTCTCTGAGCCAGGTTTCAATGACTAAACATCTTTTGTTAATGGTTGTGCATATTGCAATTATCCACCATTAAAAAGCTTGTGTATTTCATTGATGACCTTTTATCTCAACCCCCATAAGAGAAAGTAAATAGATAATAAATCATTAACCCTTTGAAAACAGTGATTTAGTTAATCGGTATTTGCAAACAGTGTAGACCTAGGCCAGAGGGATTCAGTGAGGGCTCCTACTGAAGCCCTCTTATCTGGGTCTGAAACAGTGTAGCTTATCTGGGTCTGAAACAGTGTAGACACAGATCAGATGGTTCCTAGAGGAGTCCTCTGATCAAGGTCTGCACTGTTTGTCGTTTATAACCCTTTAAGAATTAAAAGCCTTTCAAACTGAATTGACTCTACATATAAACACTTATTGGCCCATTTCACTTTGAATATTCAGCATTCAAAGGGTTAAGCATAGAACTTAATACTAGAAGCTAAAAGAAGTTGACATAAAAATAAAACTGCTGTATAATAAAGGAGAAGCAAGAGAGCTAATAAAAGCATATAATATGTAAATACGGCATATAGGTTTATATGAAAAGAAGCCTTTCTCCTACATATAGAAAACAAAAACAGCACTACTATTACAGCAAGAGTAGTACCAAAAGCACTTAAGAAAGTACAAACTAAAGCTTTTCTATAATGTGCTGCAGAACCCAATAATAATAAAATAGAAGCACATAATAATAGAATTTATGTACCTACAAGAATATATGCACATAAAAGACTGTATAAAAATACAACAGAAATGATGTGATAAACTCAAGCACAACAAAACAAGAGTAACAGAAATCAAGAGTGTAAAATACTGACACCAACACATCATAAACAAACACAAAAGTTTGCATGAGTAAGAACAAACTAAAACTACAACTGCAAGTCAACACTTCAACACAACAGAAGATGACACTTTAATTGTTTGATTATACTTAAATGCAATTGTGTATAGCTTCGAAATAACACTACTTGCAACACTGTGCAGTGCAAATGAACTAAAACTGCCCCTGAATTAAAAAAAGCTATGTAGAAACCAACAAATTTTATTGTGCATATCTCAACTGGCACACAAACTCTTTACATCAAAATTAAGTACAACACTATGCATGACTAAGATGAATTTACGTATTAACGATTTACTCCATGATTATTCATAAAAGAATTCATGAGATCATGAATACTTGTTTTAAATGGCATATTAACAGAAGATATTTTTGCCACGACAAAAACTGTAAAATCAGATCTAAACCATCCCTTAAAAATACCAGAGCAGTCCCTGATCAGACGGGAGCTAATCAGATGGCTCCCACATTAGCCATCTGATCTGGGTCTGCTCTGTTTGAAATGCGCTAAAAGGCATATTTATGGAGTAAAGAGTTAATGGTATTCTATTTTAAAACTTAATTAGTTTCTTAATAAACCAGTCTTAATGTCATTAGTATAAAAATAAACCAGTCTAAATGTCATTCCATGGAACTCAACTATCACAGTTTAAGAGTTAGGGCTGTTCCAGGAAAAAAGGCCTGGGGGGGTAGGAACGCCAGCCAAAAATAGGGGTACCACCAACACAATTTTATTTTTTTTACCCCCCCAAACAAGAGAATTAAGATAGGTCAGATACCCACAACCACTAGATTTATATTTAACTTGCCACCCACCACCAAGAAAACTGAAATTTCCGATTCAATAGTACTTTCTAGATTTCTTTACCACTCAAAGCTTGACAAGTTTTACTATGAATGTGCTGTTTTCTGAATGCAAATCATATTGACAGCATATATTGTTATTCTATTATATGTAATTTGATGACAAAATTATTTAGGTCATAGAAATACTTGTATGAAATTTTTATGTATAGGTTAGACCATGGTTGAGCGTGACTAAACAATATAGTTCGAGGGGGCGTAACCTATTTAGCACTAGCTTGGGCTCGAGGAAAAACAAGAAATAAACGTCAACAAGAAATAAACGTCATCAAATTCGCAATTTCACATCATCGGGCGCGTGCTATTTTCCCTCACTTCTCTTCGCACAAGATTGAAAACCATGATTGCGCCTGAATCCATTAATATTTTGGAAGAAGAGGAAGGAAAAACGACAAAGCTGGAAATTTAAAGGCAAGATTTTAAAATTGTGTACAATTAAATATTCAATGATAATTTCAATTTCAATATGATGCATTTGAAATAAAAGTTACTTTTAAATATTGAATTAATTCGATCTAGATCTAGATCATTTTATTAAGATTTTTATTATCTTATTTTGTTTAATTTTTTAATAAAGATTGTTTTCAACTTTTCACACATTGATTAGATTGTATACAGTAAAACCTATGTACAATGGTCAATAAAAGAATACGCTATGCATTGTGACGCTTTTTAAAGACAACATTTTATGCTTGAATGCAGGTTAAAAGTAACACATAATGCTCAAAATAGGAGCTTTCTGCATACCTTTGGTAATGCATTAAACTGTCACCTGTATTTAAAATTGCATATTCATTTCCCTTAATTGTCGATTAACCCAAGTTTTACTGTATTTCAGTGTAACCAGCTGATCAAGGCTACGATGAAATATCACGTGAAAGCCTAGGATGTGACGTCGAAAAAACATTATAATGATTGGTCGACAGGAACCATTGACTAAATAAACAGTTTGTTAGTTAGTCCATGGTTTTTTTCAAAACGCGTCGAACTAAACGATATAGTCGATACTATTTGAGGCATCTGATTGGCCGAGAGCTCCAAGCCATGTGCTAAATATTGAAATCATCTGCTTTTTGTTGAGTTTGTACACATTACATTGGCATGCTGTAACAATAAACTATTTGCCATCTTGTTTCTAGCGTGGAATGCTTTTTTCCCCATTCCTACTTTTATTTCCTAGTATGTAAACATCTTTTACCTTGACACAAGATGCTCAATTATATGAACATTAAATTTAACCCTTTCTAAGGTGTAAGAACATAGCAGACATTAATTTTGTAAATATGGGCCATGACTCTACACATTGATTAAGGAAACATCTTTTCACTTTTAATTTCTTCGAATCATCAAAGTTAGTAATTTAATCACAGTTAATAACTTTATATCTAACATAACCACTTTTTGATAGCCACTGTTGGTCCAATCTGTGAAATTTAACTTTCCTGCGTTGACTATTTGTATGGCAGAAATTGAATATTAAGACAATCACATTACATTGAATTACATGATTACTAAATTTCTTTTATCGGTGTAAACAGAAATCAAATCACAAAGAGATTGTTACAGTGTTGACCTAGATCAGCTGGTGCAATGAAAATTTGATCTGATCTACACTGGTTGCAAATTACGAACACCATCTCTAGTTTGCCAATTTGTCTGGAAAGCAATTGGGAAGATCCTGATCAGATACCTCATTTATATGCAACAACTGATCTGTGTCTACACAGTTTGCACAGCCCTCTGGTTGGATATCCCCTAGCAGGTCTTATATAAGGGAGGCAAATATTACAAAAACACCAGTAAAATGGGTGAGAATAGCCGTTTGTGAAAAAAGAGGAAAATTTGATGGGGTCAAAGAGAGCCTGCCTGTATGGGGGGTTAAGCCAGCCCCCCCCCCCCCCCACCCCCCCCCCCCCACCCCCCCCACCCCGGTCGTCTGGACACATGAAATACCGGTATAGCTTTTCTGAGTTCAGGAGTTTTCTCCTGCATTTTCACTTGGGACTTTCATTGAATGGACATTCGTGTGTTTTTTTTACAATTATACTCCGGTCATACATTAGCTGTATTTCAAACAAACTGGTTGCAGTACATGTTCATACAATTTACATTCAGTTTATCTTGGATCTATTCAATATTGCCAGATTAATTTCTTGTAAAACACAAGCAATTAAAACTCACACGTTAAAGATATGAAATTTGATTTAAAAGTCAGCATGGTATTATTACACTTAACAATTAGTTAATTTACTAGACATAGTTCACCTTTTTATACACATTTATAGTCACAATTTCTAATCACATTTACCTTCAAACTCAAACTCTTTATGTCATTATAAACCATCTTCAGTTCTAATTCATTAAACTGGTTTATAATTTTTCTGAATCGGTACATGTTGACTAGTTCCTTTAACAAAAGCTATATTGACAAGACACACATTTCTGGTGAATACTCAATATTACAGGGTTTTACCTGTGACTTGAACACGCTGTTTCAATAACTGGACATGTCTAGCGGTTTTCAGATGGTTCCCAAAGTCTACACAGCCGCGTTTTCCGTAATTAATTTGTTTGTTTACAGTATTAAACAAAGAACTTTCTCCCGGGACGGTTTACTTTCACTTTCACGAAATCGCCAACTATCCCTTTTCTTGTTTCTTTACTCAATGTCAACGTCATTTCTTACTCTAGTCATCTTGGGCTGAACTTATTTGTCACACTCTTATCGTAATCTCGGTCTGTGCTTTTCATTTTTGTCTTATATTCACATTAATTGGCAGGTACAGATACCGAATTTCATAAACGGACGCCATATTGGAATTGTTGAACGAACATTCGATAATACGAGCGTTTTGATTGGCTGTAGGACAAGAGTCTCGTTATTCGATTAGCCGAATCGAAATATCGCTGTTGACGTGATAAACGTTATTAACGTGGATTTACTTGAAAACGGGAAAGAATATCGGCGACGACTTTTTCTTATTTGGGAAATTTTAAACAGAATTACCGTGCTTAATGCCCCCCCCCCTCTGAATTGGAATATTCAATAACCCCCAATACAACACAATTACAATTGAAAAAATCGCCCCAACCAACACAAATTTAACTCTTTATTACCCCCCACCCACAAAATTTTAATTCAACGCCGTTCCGACCCCCCCTGGCCTTTTTTCCTGGAACAGCCCTTAGTCTAAATCAAATAACTATACACTCTTTTTCTTGTTATAGGTGTAAGAATAATTATATTCTGTGAATCAGAGCTAGTATGAAAGCTCAAAGAAAATGAACAATAAAGTGCTTGGTAGTACCATTATAGTGTGATACAGTGTGGTGGCTATTTATTAATTATGATTTGAATACTATTTATATCTGTGTATCCTTTTGTATATCTGTATAGGTATCTGCAACTACATACTTGACAATAGAGCTGTAGATAACGGGCATATTTATCTACTGTTTATATTCTTTATATCCTTTTGTATATCTGTACAGGTAGCTTCAATTACATACCTGACAATGGAGCTGTAGATAAAAGGCATATTTATCTACTGTTTATCTGTTTTTATTCTGTATATCTGTACAGGTAGCTTCAACTACATACTTGACAACAGAGCTGTAGATAACAGGCATATTTTTCTACTGTTTATATCTATGCATCCTTTTGTATATCTGTATAGATACCTGCAAAGATCTACAAACTTGGCAATGGAGCTGTAGATAAAAGACATATTTATCTACTGTTTATATCTATGTATCCTTTTGTATATCTTTATGGATATCTTCAACTACATACTGGACAACAGATCTGTAGATATGAGTCGTATTTATCTAATTTAAATCTAAATAAATAAGATCTAATTGCAATTGGTTCCATTACAGGTTGTCCCCCCCAAAAAAGTCGACAGGTATAGATTAGCAAAATATATGTATTCTGCAACATAATCATAGGCCACCATTGGGTTACCATGGTAACCAGCACTTTTGAAATACCTGCCATTAGGTTAAGGTTACCCAAATACCCCTACATACCAATTTTCAACAAATGGAATAATATCTAATCAGAGGCCACCACTCCATTACCATGGCAACCATCTCTTTTGAAACACCTAGGATTGAGTTCAGAGTACCCAAATACGCCTACAAACCAATTTTTAGCAAATTGAACAATATCTAAATTTTGACCAATCAGAACCCATAATTTGGTTACCATGACAATCAATACTTTCGAAATGCCTACCAATCAATTTGGAAATATTCCAACATACCAATATTCATCGTAATTGAAGAATATCTAAATTTTGGCAAACTAGAGGCCATCATTCGATTACTATGGCAAATTTTTTTAACAACAAGAGAGCCAGAATGGCCCTGAAGCGCTCATCAGACAATCAGAGGAGAAGATTTACAAAGTTTTCACTATATGTTTCTATTGAAAACTGGCCACCCCTGGGGCAGGGCCAATTTTGACCCCAGGGGCATAATTTATATAACGTTTGTAGAGGACCTGAACATGATGCTATGTGCCAAATATGAAAGCTGAGAACCTTCCAGTTTCATAGGAGTGGATTTTCAAAGTTTTCACTATATGTTTCTATTTAAAACTGACCACCCCTAGGGCAGGCCAATTTTGACCCCAGGGGCATAATTTATATTACTTTTGTAGAGGCCATGAACATGATGCTATGTGCCAAATATGAAAGCTGAGAACCCAGTAGAATCAGGAGAAGATTTTCAAAGTTTTCACTTTATATGTTTCTATTGAAAACTGGCTACCCCTGGGGCGGGCCCAATTTTGACCCCAGGGCCATAATTTATACAAAGTTTGTAGAGGACTTGAACATGATGCTATATGCCAAATATGAACCTTCCAGTTTCATAGGAGTAGATTTTCAAAGTTTTCACTATATGTTTCTATTGAAAACTGGCCACCCCTGGGGCAGGGCCAATTTTGACCCCAGGGGCATAATTTATATAAAGTTTGTAGAGGACTTTAACATGATGCTATGTGCCAAATATGAAAGCTAAGAACCTTCCAGTTTCAGAGAAGAAGTTATTCAAAGTTTTACTATATGTTTCTATAGAAAACAAGGCACCCCTAAGGGCTTGGGCGGGGTCAATTTTGACCCCAAGGGCAAAATTTATATACCTTTTGTAGAGGACCTGAACATGATGCTATGTGCCAAATATGAAAGCTGAGAACTATCTAGTTTCAGAGGAGAAGATTTTCAAAGTTTTCACTATATGTTTGTATTGAAAACTAACCACCCCTAGGGCGGGGCCAATTTTGACTCCAGGGGCATAATTCATATACCTTTTGTAGAGGACCTGAACATGATGCGATGTGCCCAAATCGGGTTAGCGGTTTCAGAGGAGATGTTATTTGAAAATGTGGCTGGACGCCAGACGGATCACAGTCACAATAGCTCATCCTGAGTCTTTGGTTCAGGTGAGCTAAAAATCTCTTAGGGCCTTATATATATGCATTGTTTACACCATAAACCAAGCTTTCCCAGCAGAATGCATGGTCAGCAATATCGACATGTCAAAATTTATGATGTCTAGCACTAATGCCCTATCAAATTGTATTGGTGTAAAACCCTTGTTCAGTTGTCAGTTGAATACTACTGTTAGAGTACCGGTATTTTCAGATACTAAAATTTTTAATGAAAAAAGGTAAAAGTTCATGACTCTTATGTTCAAAGCCATCATTTGCAAATAGTGTTGATCTAGATCCTAGAGTAACGGTATTGTTTGTCATTCAAACTCCACTAGCAAAGTAAAGACTTTCATACTGAATCGACTTTATTGTCAAACAAGGATGAACAACAGTTGCAGCTTAGATTAAGCTTAGATTACTTCACATGCTGGATCTGCTCTTTCTTCATAAACAATTTCTTTTTTCTGTCTTCCCTCTGAATTTCCTTTGCCTGTGTCAAGTAACTTTATTTTTCGTTACTGAATCCTCAAAATTTCTTCTCAGCCTTGTTAGTTTAAACCTTTCCCTGTAGCATGTTCATATAAGAAATAATGACATCATAAATATTAATTAGATTAATTTAAGTAATGGCATATAAACACAGGACATTTTGAATCAGGCAGACACTGTAGAATCAGATCTTTGTTATACTGTAAGCAAACAGAGCAGACCCTGATCAGATGGCTCCTGTAGTATGATCTGGGTCTACTCTGTTGGCAAAGGTGTGAAAAGGCATTTATATGAAGGAAAGGGTTAAACCAAACCTATCAAACCTAACTTGTTTATCATTCATTATCATCCAAGTTCTAACAACAAACAACAAATCAAATCACGATGGCTCAGGTGGTAATGTTTGTGGTTATTTAACCCTTTCCCTGTTCGATATTCATATAAGAAATACCAGTAATGACATCATGAATATTTATTAGCTGAATGTTTATAATGTAAACTTTTCAAGGATTTTTTTTAGCTTTGACACAAAATGTTGAATCAGATCTATATCATGTCAAAAGCAAACAGAGCAAATCCTGATCAGATGGCTCCTACAGGAGCCATCTGATCTGGGTCTTCTCTGTTTGCATAGACATGAAAAAGCATTTATATTAAAAGCAAAGAGAACAGACCCTGATCAAATGGTTCCTATTGGAGCCATCTGATCTGGGTCTACTCTGTTTGCAAATGGGTGAAAATATGTTTATATGAGGGAAAGGGTTAAGTGTGAGGAAGCTGCGGACTGGAGTATCCCAAGGAAATCTTCATGTCAAAACAGGCAACCACTGTTCCCTCTCATGCACTACCCTAACTGGCGACCAAACCAGGGCTGCACTGATGCCGAATGCAAATCCAAACATCCCTGATATACTTTATACATAACAACCTTGATATACCACTACTTTCAATGTCAAATCTTAACCCGCTCTGACCATTTGTGTCCCAAGCAATGATACATTGAATATCCCATCCCCTCTGATTTGCTGAACTGACCTCATTAAGTCTGACCGAAAGTCCTGATCTGCTGTGTCCATGCCATGATCTGCTCTATCAAAGTGCCCTTCAGTTCTTCAATATTCATGACCTTCCACTATGGAGTTTTGTGGCCTTACCTAACCTATTCTTTCTATGCCCTGTCCTGAACAATCCCAACCCAAACCTAGGTCAAAGGTTATAAAACTTCTGAGTCTGAGTTCATTCTCTTAGTTGGTCAGATTTTGCAAGCTAAAAATCGAACCAATGATCCCGGACTCCAGCAAAAGGTTTTATAACTTCTGGGATTGTTGCAGATCACGGTGCAAGTTTATTAGGTCAGATTATTACTTATATTCATTAACTAACTGATCCACAGCTCCTGCAACTAACCTGAACAGTGAAGTAGATGATAACCAATGGTATAATAGTGACCAGGAAGAGAGGCGTGCTGAACCCAATCACTATGGGCACTTGTATCACCTGTAGCATGCACATTAAAAATGAGCGCATCGTCATTATCAGGAGTGAGTCTATTACGTCTATGTCCTTGCCGAACCTGTTGAGAATTCTACCACCGGGTGTTGTGTCAAAGAACGACATTGGAGAGGCCATTATATTTTTGAGGATGCCTTTGTGCAGGATGCCACTAGCACGCACACTGCCCAGATATGTGGTTAAGCTTCCAATGACTATGAACAAACCTGCAAGCATTTGTAACCCCTTTTACTTGATAATCCCACCTTCTTACACCTTTGCCAACAGAACAAGTCCAGAATAGACAGCTCATGCAGGGGTTGTCTGATAAGAGTCTGCTCTGGTTTTTAAAATGTTACAGATCTGATTGGCTACTGTTTACCATAAAAATAAATTTCCTTTTTGGAAAATTTTAATAGAATTAAATTTATCAATATTTATAATGGAGGGAACCTTGTTCATCAAGTAAAAGGTTATTATATTTACAGAGTAAATATTTATTCAGTTACTGGATCAATGCATTTCTATCACCATCTGATCTGGGTCTACGTTGTTTGCAAATGCATGAAAAGGTTTTTCTATGGGGTAAATGGTTAATCAGCTTCATAAACTGGCTGCGAGGCAGAAAAGGATGATCCAGTAACTAAATATTTAGGGTAATTTAAAAACAGTAGTATTAATAATGTATCAAGATCCAGTAAACTGCAACCTGTAAGAAAAATGTACACTCCCTTATATCTCATAATGCTGCATACCAGAACACATGACCTTTAATTCAGGTACTAGAACTAAGAGATGAGAGGAACAGAGGGACTACTGGGACAACATGTTAACTACACACTATTTGAACCACACACCAGGTTTCATTAACACATTCACCAGGTTTCATTAACACATTAGTTTCAGTGAAGTCAAACTAATGAAAAATAAAACACACTAGTTATGTTACAGTACATTAAACTACCACTATTTCTGTAACACTAGAACAATGGGCAGATGTTAACCCATTCCCTCATACTGACGACTTTTGATGACTCTGTAAAAGTCACTTTGTGAAACCATTGTGATAAATAAGCATTTGCTCCTATAGGAGTAAATGCTTTATTTATCACAATGGTTCTACAAAATTCTAAATGTTTCCTTTTCTCTAGTTAATGCTCCTTTTCGGTAGATTTATTCAAAGAGGTTGTATCTAAATATAGCCTATGAGGTAATGGGTTAATGTTTTAACCCTGAACTTTGCCAATGGTTAACTATAGAGTCTATAATCAGTACCAAAGGCTTATAAACCTGCTGGAGGATTTTGATGCCAAAGAGGTCAGGCTCTGGGTCTTAAAGTAAGATGGTAGCTTAATACAGGATGAAAACTATGCAAAAGCTCCTATAGGAGGTTACTGACATGCTTTTATCCTGCTTTAAACAACCACCTGCTTTAAAAGATACCCATGTCTATTAAGTAGTCACTTTAGAGGGATTCTACTGCATTTATCTATCTTCTAAAAGAGATGAGCTACCAGTAAAAAGGTGTATGTACAGACTACAGTTCCTATAACAAGACTGTTGTTGTTATGTTGTACTTTGCAAAAACAACTTGAATCCAGATGAGATGCTGAGTAAGACAGTTTTATCATATTCAAGCTCTTTTTTTTAACCCTTCCTTTCCTATAAATTCTTTTTCACTCACCTGCAAACAGAGTAGACCCAGATCAGATGGCTCCAATAGCAGCCGTCTGATCAGAGTTTGGTCTGTTTGCTTTTGACATGATATAGATCCGATTCCACAGTATTCATCAAAGCAAAAATTTCCTTTGAAAAGTTTAAATTATAAAATTTCTGCTAATAAATATTCATGATGTCATTATTTCTTACGTGAATATGGAACAGGGAAATGGTTAATTGTATTTGAGAAGAAAAACTGGGGAAAAAAAGTTTGAAAATTGTAGCAGACAGAAATTACTTAGCCAGTGGATATGTAAGATTTCGTTTTGGAACTGTTTGACATAGACTGATAATATTTGGAGGTACAACAGAATCTTATAAGTATCGACGAAAACAAGTTTATTTCGTATCACATGTTTCAATATAAGTTCAAACTGACAAACTTCATAATAATGATTGAAGGTAACAAATACCAAGTTTTCTGGTGTCATTGAAAAAACATGCGTTTATTGTAGGGACTATCACTTTATGTTCAACCTACAGTAAAACCTCTCTATAACGACCACTTAATTACATCAAGTATTTTGTGTTAAAGGCAGGTGGCTGCTTAAAGCAAGGTGAAAGTGAAACAGGAGCGTTCTGTTTTACTTTCACCTTGCTTCAAGCAGCCACCTGCCCAAAATAGAGTATCGTAATACACTTATTTTGTATCATTCTAATATATCTATATGTACTCAGCTAACAGACAGGAAATGAAGGTACTAGTATGACTTAGTATAGGATTTGAATTTCACTGCACTCTCTACTAGACGTAACTACAGTAACAATACTTCTATACTAAATTTATCCTTTCTGTGTCTTAACTAAATATTTTGTACTTTGATAGATAATCAAATGAAACCAAAAGAATCAATGCAGTCTCAACTGGAATTCAACTGATGTTTGTTATTGTTTATTTGTTTCACATACTAACTGTAGTTCATATCAAATCTACTTTATTGGTATTACCGTAGAAGTTCTTATCAATTTTCCGCATTCATTTAATAAACTATGTATGATCAAATGTGTCCACTTCTGTTACTCATCTAAAATATTACATGTTGAAAATTACTCATCTAAAGTATTACATGTTGAAAATTACTATCTAATAAATCTTAAAATATTTACAAAATTCTTTTTGTTCTTTTTTTTTTATATCCCTATTAACAGCACCCCCTACCCCTTTTTGCAAAAACTTGATACTCCAGTGGCATTTACTGGGACTTTTACGATACTTTCTATTTAACCCATTACCTCATAGGCTATTTTTAGATCCAACCTCTTTGAATAAATCTACCGAAAATGAGCATTAACTAGAGAAAAGGATTTTTTTTTTTTAGAATTTTGTAGTTTGAAACAATTGTGATAAATAGAGCATTTGCACCTATAGGAGTAAATGCTCTATTTATCACAATGGTTTCAACAGGTGACTTTTGCAGAGGCATCAAAATGCGTCAATAGTGAATACGAGGGAATGGGTTAAAGCTTATGAAAAATATTTTAAGACTGGACACAGATTACATGCTGAATCATTTTCTAACTCCTGCAACAGCATTGAACTTACATCCAGATATTAGAATTCATAAAGCATTTACGACAACAGGTAAAAAAATAATTAAATGCAGAAAGCAAGTAACTCAGCAACCCAAACTGATACATCACATAAGAAGAAAGCAAACTAACACAAGATGTCTACAATTAAAAGTCATTACAAAGCAATATAGAGTGAAGAAGTGTATTTTCTTTTTTTTCTCCTTTTTTTTAAGTTTGGGTGCCCAATTAAGAATTTATATTAAGCTAAGTCTACCTGTGGTGAAAGTGAAATATTCATAATATTATGGTAAACCCAATATCACAATTTTCACATGCTTAATTTGCAAACTACATTTATTAAAAAACTCATAATGGACAAAAAAAAACTTTCATAAATTGCTTTTGGTCAGAATAGATGAATATCATGTACTGGCACATCATGACCAGGAACCTTTTAAACATAAACATGTGAATGAAAGCATTCCACAGTTTACTTTCTCTTTACCTTATAGAGACACCTACTGATGCCTTTGAAATTGCAAGTTTGCAAACAGAGTAGACACAGATCAGACCTCTGCTTTAGTAGCTTTCTAATCAGGGCCTGTTCTGTTTGCTTATGAAATACATGTTATATAGATATGATTCATAAGCTATTATAAAAATTGTCTACTTAACCCTTTCCTCCATAAAAACGCCTTTCTACGCCTTTGTAAAAAGTCACTTTTTGAAACCATTGTGGTAAATACAGCATTTGCTTCATAAGAGCAAATGCTCTACTTATCACAATGGTTTCAATACTACATAATTCTAAAATGTTCCTTTTCTATAGTAAATGCTCCTTTTTGGTAGATATATTCAAAGAGGTTGGGTCTAAAAATAGCCTATGAGGGAATAGGTTAATATTCATGATATTATCATTTTTTACATGAATATCCATGAGGTACAGGGTTATCTGGAGTACTGACACTGGTAAAACTGATTTTGATACTAGTCATACTGGTAAGTCAGTCTGCAGATGAAGCATGTCAAAGTTTACTATCACACTTGTATTTGTGTATGGATGACCATCAAAATCTATTCACCAATTAATATGACAGCCAATGCCATGGGGAAAACAGCATTCCCAACATTGGCAAACAGTTAACACCAAGACCAGCAAGTTAATTCAAACCGACTTCTGACTGGGGATTGCATTGTTTCTCACTTATCTCGCATCAACAGATTTTGCATCTTGCACACTTCTGAATTTGATCAAACACTAAATTCTAATTTTTGCAAATACTGGATTGTCCCCCCATCCCCTCCCCAATCGAAAAACTCCACAATTATCAGGAGGCTGCTAATATATGATGTAAGTTATACAAAAAGCTGCATTACTGCCATTCAGCAAAAGCTGCCATCTGCTTTAACCCATTACCCCATAGGCTATTTTTGGATCCAACCTCTTTAAACAAATCTACCCAAAGGAGCATTTACTAGAGAAAAAAGAAACTTTTAGAATTGTGTAGTTTTGAAACCATTGCAATAGAGCATTTGCTCCTATGAAGCAAATGCTCTATATGTATCTATTACAATGGTTTCAAAAGTTGACTTTTTACAGAGGCGTCAATATGAGGGAATGGACTAAAACACCCATGTTTACTATATGTGCTTTAAAGAGATTCCACTGTACTTCAAAGACTTTTTCAAAGGAAATGTCTTCAAAATTACAAAACTGCCCAACCTGTGCCACATAACCCATACAGCGTAATTATGTGCTGTTGAACCCTCTTCACCAAAACTGAAAAGCTTTCCTTAACCCTTTCCTCCCTAAAACGCCTTCCTATGCCTTTGTAAACAGAGTAGACCCAGATCAGAAGCTCCTATAGGAGCTGTCTGATCAGGGTCTGATCTGTTTGCTTATGAAATAATATGGATCTCATTCTACAGCTATTGCTTTGGTAAAACTTTCAAATGTTATTTAAAAATTGCAATTAATATTTATGTTGTCATTTTTCTTTCATGGATAGCCTTGGAGTAAAGAGTTAATACTCTGCATTCAGATCAAAACATAGGTCATCATACAGACCGACTGGTGGTTCAGTAGCCGTCCAATACATACCTTGATTGAACAGTTCTTAACCCCTTATCTGATAGACACCTTTCAAAGCCTTGAGAAACAGAGTAGACCCAGATCATATGGCTCATGTGGGAGCTGTATGCTTAGGGTCTGCTGTGTTTGTTTTAAAGAGGAGGTCCCTACAATGATCGCATATTTTCAATAATACCATAAAACTTGGTATTTGTTATGCTCTATCATTATTATGAAGGTTCCCAATTTGAACTTATATCGAAAAATGCCCATGTGATACAAATAAACCGATTTCATCAATAACTGATAATTTTTGTTCTACAACACAATATTATCGGCTTTTTCCGTAGATTCTTCCGCGTTTTGCCGATGATCACCCGATCCCTCCATTGTTTACGTTATAGCTTTCTTGGAAGTGGTCGGAGAACCGCGAATAGGGCGAACAGTTACGAAACTAAAACTCAACCAGAATAAAACTGAAACATCGGGGTGTAAAACCGGGATCGGCGATATCAAACACATGGATGTTTTGTCATTATAAACGGTAATTGGATTGGGCTTTTTGTTATATACTACTTTTCAGCATATAAACAAATGAGTTTTGTATATTTTAAGAGTTTATGAAACACGTCAAATGTAGGGACATCCCCTTTAAATTGTTTATGAAATTACATAGATCTGATTCAACAGTTTCTGAGATACCCAAACAATCTTGTGTTCATATGCCATTATAAAAATTTAGCCAATAAATAAATGTTCATGATATTATTTCTTACATGAGTATTCATCAGGTAAATGGATAAGATAAACACATGTCTTAAAAACAATAACTTAATGATCAGTAAGAATACCTCAGTAGTTGTAGGCCAGTTAGGTCTTAGTGCAGCTATATATTGGTATATTCTATCATTGTTTGTTTGTACTGATTAGCGTCTGTTTCTGCTCACTATGGGAGAGAGAATACAGAGAAACCTGGGGGTGATGCTCTACTCTTATTATCGACAGTTTTTTTCTGGTTCTTTTAGATGTCCAGTATAAAGCACTGATACATTGGACCCCAGTTTATAGTCTTGTCTGAAGGACTTTGTCTGGCAGGGGATCTAACTGGGACCCCTGGTATTGCAGTTGAGCGTGTTAACCACACGACCATTTCTGCCGGTATATTCTATCATTGATATAATGACCTGGCATCATAATTTAGAATAACAAACATATCAGGCTGCTCTTGTTTGTATCACAACACATCACCTCTGACTTAAGAACTGGGCATTTTCTAAACTGAATCACAATACAACAGCTAATAGTTACTATAAACAACATAATTATCTTCCGAATCAAGACATTCAAGTCAACTCAAACCCATTGCAATTTATATATAATCCTTTCAATACTAAGTAACTTTTCTCTGCAAACAGAGTTTGAAGAAAAAATGAGTGTCACCTGCAGACAGAAGAATAACAAAAGAATAATCGCAATCAAGGTAAAATGGTCTAGCAAATGAATGAATGGTCTGACAGACTCCATAGAAGTGATCCTTAAGTGTTCCAACGCAAAAGCAGGTGACACAAGTAATCTGCATAAATTCCCATATTGCATTTTATTCTTAAAAACATAAAATTAAAGTCATTACACACCATTCAGTCCAAACACAAAACTAGACATGTGTCCATAGGACACTGATGCCCCCACTCCAGATTTTTTGTCACAGAAAGTAAGGACCATAATCATCATTCAACAACTGAAGCGATGTACATGACTATCAAACCTGACCAAGATATAATGGCCACAAACATGTGTGTAAAGTTTGGTGAGGATTGGACATATATTTTCAAAAAAATAGTCCGGACAAGATATTTTTTAAAGTAATTATAGCAAATAAGGACCATAATCATCATTCAACAACTGAAGTGATTTACATGGCTATCAAACATGACCAAGATATAATGGCCACAAACATGTGTGTAAAGTTTGGTGAGGATTGGACAAATACTTTCCAAGAAAGAGTCCTGTAAGATATTTTTAAAGTCACTTTTGCAAAAAAAAAAAGGGTTGCAACTCCTAAAGCGATTTACAAGGCTATCAAACTTGACCAAGATGTAATGGCCACAAATATGTGTGTGAAGTATGGTGTGGATTGGACAAATACTTTCCAAGAAAGAGCCCAGACAAATTCTTCTAGATGTGTGTACATACGTATATATGGACAAGGGCAACTCTATATGCCACCACTTTGTGGGGGCATAACAATGTGGAAAGTAGCACTGATGCATCTACATAATATGGACTGAATGAAGTACCACTGCAAGTACAGAATGCCCATCTGAAGGGATGTTACAGGAGCTATAGAGAGGTGTGTATTCAAATACTAAAATCATCATTGATACCCTAAACCCTATGTTGGGACTACTCTGTAGAATCGTCTCGAGCATAAGGTTTGTTGACAGAAATAAAGCAGCTATTCTTTACACGTCTTATCTATTCCTCGAGATCTAACCACAAAATCCATGCAAAGAAACGTTGGCAAATACAGTAAACGCAATAAATTGAAGTAAACCAAAATGAGAAACTCAAAACATTTTCAAACAAACCAAGCTTTGTTTAATATCCTTTCAAATATGGCAATGCAAACTCTGAACATATGCTAAAAAGCTGAATCCTTGGATGTTTGAAGACAAATCATGCAACCTATGCAGAACTCTCTCTCTCTCTCTCTTTCTCTCTCCCTCTTCTCCCTCTGTCTGTCTGCTTCCATTAAACACAATAAATTGAAGTAAACTGAAATGAAAATCTCAAAACATTTTCAGACAAACCAAGCTTTGTTTAATATTCTTTCAAATGCGGCAATGCAACTCTACTAAAAAGCTGAATCCTTGGATATTTAAAGACATATTGTGCAACCCATGCAGAACTCCTTCTCTCTGTTATCAGTCTGTCTGTCAGTCTCCCTCCCTCTCTGTCTCCTTCCCTCCCTCCCTCTCTGTTTCTCTCATTTCTTTGGTCTGTTTTGTGCCTTTCTTAGCTCATAAATTTACTCCACGTATATTGAAAATATTTTCAGAATCAATTTTGTAATATTTAAAAGTGAAATATAATAAATATTAAAAATAAGTATCCAGGTGTGCCTTTTATTTACCATTAAATTTTACCAGTTGAAATTTGTTGTATTCAATGTTTCCTCATTTAGTTCTTCTGAGCAGAGTGAAGTTTAGATTTATTGCACATTTTGTTTACCTTGAGATGGACATAAACTCACATTTGTTTTGTGAGTAAAAGCTGAGATTCTCCAATTCAATTTGTTGAGACTTCTGTTTTGTATTTGTACAGAGTGCCACATTAAATATGTTGTGTACATGTCAAACTATTCTATGTTTTTAGAAAACCAATATGCAGGATGATGTTTTCCAAAAATGTATACATGATTTCATTTTTATAGTTATATAGTGAGATTTGTACCATATATTCTGCTGTTTCTCTACCAGTTTCTACCATGTATAATATTATGTCAAAACTTAACTTCTGAGCTGTTTTATCAGTGCAGTGCAATCAAAAAGAGGATGAGATTGAGAGGTTTCGGATATACCAAGGACCAGTTTAACAAAGCTGTATTAGGCATGTCAGGTTTTAATCTATTAGCATCCTAATTAAATTGTCTTCAGCCTTCTCAAATAATCATAATCTTGATAACATTTTCTTGATATCCCTGCCTTTGTTATGCCTTTTGAGACGACCAAGATCATACATCTCCTATAGGTGCTGTCTGATCAGGGTCTGCTTTATTGGCTTATATGTTGCAGATTTGTTTCTCTACTGCCATTGCAATAATTATCCTCATAGTTCAACCCTTTCCCCCATATAAAAACTTTTTCATGTCCTTGCAAACTGAGTAGACCCAGATGGCCCCTGTAGAAGCCATCTAATTAGGGTCTGCTCTGCTTATGACATGATATATGATTCTCTTTATGTCAAAGCAAAAACACCTTGTAAATTGTACATTATTAAAATTCAGCTAATAAATATTCATGATGTCATTATTATTATACAGGTTAATACAACAATTAAATCAATCTGTATTCTTAATGTGCAGAGTGGCATGAATATTCATCAAATAAGGGGTTCAATTCTAAAAGAAGTCTTGTTTTCCTCAGTTAACCCCTTACTTCAAGAATATTCATATAAGAAATAATGACATCATGAATATTTATTAGCTAAATTTCAATAATTGTATATTAACACAGGATTTGTTACCTTTAAAGAAGCCAAAGAATACAACCTTGATCAGATAGCTCCTACAGGATCTGTCTGATCTGGGTCTACTCAAAAGGGTATCTCTATCAGCTCCTACAGGATCTGTCTGATCTGGGTCTACTCAAAAGGGTATCTCTATCAGCTCCTACAGGATCTGTCTGATCTGGGTCTACTCAAAAGGGTATCTCTATCAGCTCCTACAGGATCTGTCTGATCTGGGTCTACTCAAAAGGGTATCTCTATCAGCTCCTACAGGATCTGTCTGATCTGGGTCTACTCAAAAGGGTATCTCTATCAGCTCCTACAGGATCTGTCTGATCTGGGTCTACTCAAAAGGGTATCTCTATCAGGGAAAGGATTAGGAACTTTATGTTACTAGAGTTAATCAGTTTCTTTACAAAATCCGAAATTGATTGCAATGGTTATCACAAATTTGCATGATGAGTACTTAAAGTAAAACCTAAGCAAATTGTCTGAATTTGAATCTCAGTATAACTCACTAAGTAATTTAATCAACAAGAAATTTCAACCTATCTCAATAACCCAAAATGTGTTACTGTTAATACAAGCACTATTTAGCCCCCACATCCACCCCAACCAAAAAATAAAATAATACTAAGGTTTAGATACCCATAAGGGTTGAGTGGCAATGAAACAATTTGATGAATTTGCAAAACTGGTCCTTGGCAACATACAAACAACAGACACAAACATCAAATGGTTGGAGGTATCAAATGAGATGTCGGGAGAAGAAAGGTAGAAGGGAGGATGGTGAAAATTTAGTTAACAAATACACAGCCTCAAACAGAAAGCATCTTCTCATTTTGAATTACTATCTAATTTCTTTGATTTGTAGTTAAAGATCAACATGAAAAAAATACTAATAGCAAATTGCAAACTCAAAAAGGGCACTTGTGACCCAAAGTTCCTATATTGAATTTGAAAAGCTATCTAATGCCAGCAAATCTAAGCTCATAATTATGAGGCTGCACATTCTGTGAAACCCGTCTTAAACGACTTATTCTAGGATTTAAAGGCAGGTGGCAGCTTAATCCAGGACAAAGGAAATGACTTTATGCATTAATTTTGTCCTGCTTTAAGCAACGACCTGCCCTTCAAGACTCCTATGTGTTCGCTTAAAACAGTTTTTACTGTACCCACAATAACTCTTTCCATATCTGAATTACTCTGCTTCATGAAATACATGCACTAGAATTTTCGTTTCATATTTGGTTAGGCTTTCACATGATTAAGCTCCATTCAAATGATTCAATGTTTTTATGTAAATATGACAAACTTTAATAGAGATATTCAAGATGATGTTCTTGTATCAGAGACCTACACTCCCTTTAACTTCATTGTATCTGCTGAAAGTGTGAAGTATGTACTTATATGACTAGAGCTACCACTTAAAGTGATTAATATACCCCCGTAACACTGCTCCATTTTTTTGAATTTCCATAAAACTTTAATGAAAAATGTGATGGAAGTTTTGTCCATAAAGAAATTACAATGTCCAGAATGGCCAACAGTTGGCTATCCTGAATCTGAGAAGTAAAACTATTATGACACTGCTCCTCTACATATGCTGACCACTCTTGTGAATATTTAGAAACTAAAGAAATAGACCTATCAAATTCCATCAGCAAACAGAGCAGACCCTGATCAGACATATCCTATAGGGTCTACTCTGTTTGCATATGCATGAAAACATGTTTATATGAGGGAAAAGGTTAACTCCACAAAGAAATTGCAATATTCAAGATTGCTTCGGTTAGGCCATCTTGAATCCAAATAAAAATTGTCATGCACTACACTTTAACATGTTCATTTTTGTAAATTATAAAATAAATGCAAAAAAACTGTAAAACATGTTCACCTCTAAAGGAACTTGCATTATCCAAGATGGCTGCCAGTCAGCTATCTTGAATTCAATCAGGTGTAATAATTATGTCTTGCACAAATGCTTATCATGTTGATCATTTTGGCTAAGTTTTAAGAAAATGCTGCAAACATTATAGAAGCTTCGAAGGACTGATAACATCAACAACTAACAAGCTGACTCGTATATACCCACTTCAAACTTCGTTTGAGGGTGGGAGTATAAATATTAGCTGTCCAAGCATTGCCCTATTACATGTTTACCTGTAAACTAATGTTAAGGTACCTAATTGACAAAACAGGTCGATCATAAAGCAAAACCTACATAAATATGTGAAAAAAAACCCCACATTTATGAAAAACAGTTAACATGTATATATAAAGTATTTATATAGATTTATATCTACTAAAACAGATATAAAAAAAATTGAATTACATTATTCAGCAGCCTCTAGAAAATTAATAACTGAACAGAGCATTTCAGAATGGTCCGATTTAGAAGGAGCTGGGAAAGAAGACCTTGCAAAGACATGCAGTAACCATGGCATGCAGCATGCAATATCATGTGAGCAACATAAATGCAACATACAAATCACTACCAAACCCTTCCAATGCTTAAACAGTAGGCTGTACTTACCAAAATATGGACATGCTAACACAGCAGCACACAACAAATGGCTTTCTCTGCTCCTTAAGGAGCAGTTTGATCTGAATCTACACCATTTACTGAAGCTTGTCTGATTAAAATTTTAACCCTTTCCCTCATATAGACACCTTTTTCACACCTTTGCAAACAGAGTAGACCAAGATGAGATAGCTTCTGTAGTAGCTGTCTGATCAGGGTCTGCTCTATTTGCTTAAAGAAGCACAAAGGTCTGCCGTGACGGAAAAATCCTGTATGCATCCACTGTTTCAAAAATTCAGCAAATAAACATTCATTATGTCATTATTTCTTACATAAATATTCATGAGGGACAGGGTTTAGGTAATTACACTAAACTTGTTTTCAGCATTGAAAGGGTTAGATGCTAAAGTCATGCTCTAACATTTACACAACACCAATAGTTCTAAGCTGTTGCTTATGAAATGGTATTTGGAACTTGCACTTCAGCTGCACCATTGGGAGAAAGGCACATGGACATTTTACAAACAGCAGAGATAAACTGATATGTGCAATCCCACCTAACAATGTGACTGATCTTCACTGTTTGCAAATGTCTAAATACCTCTTTTCCTATGATGCTGGCCATAAAAATTAATGTATGTCGTGGTACTACAAATATCTAGATTATGCTATTAAAGACAAAACATTCATAAATCAAAATTAATATTTTCAACTGAATTTATCAAACAATGCCAAAACAATGTGCAAGGAAATTGTCCTGAAATACAAAAGTATAAGCCCAATCCTAATTAAAAATACAAATTGCATCAAATATTCCTACTTTCATTTAAAAGGTTAAAATAAGTAAGTTCTTCACAAGCGGGTACTGATTAAAAAGATCTGCCTATCAGAGAGGCATGTATCTACTCCCTAACCAGATCTTGCTATACTATAGGAAGGGATGGGACAGGTCTAGATCTACCTAGCATTTAGTCTCTACCTTTACCCTGTTGTATGCCCTATTTGTCTTTTAGAGACTATAGTGCTGAGTGGAATGGTTCATCATTATTTAACAAAAGAATCCATTCTAATAGTATGAAAGGGTATTTTGCGAGAGGATGTTGAATGACAAAGAGTGCATACCATGGTCAGAGTGCTCTTTAAGATGCCCTCTGATCTGGCTATATACTGTTTGCAAATGCCAGTACACTCGTTTCCCACATTCTAAGTATTAAACAAATTTTATGCCACAAGGTTGTGAAAAATTGCATGCAAAATACAATCCAGACATGAGTTTCAGCACAAAACCTCTGAGAACAGTCTGCTATCTTTGCACAGTATAAACTCTTTTGCTGTCAATAGCGACTTTATGATCTCTTTAGCAAACAGTTTGGATCCAGACGAGACATTGAGTGACTCAGCATCTTATCAGAATCCAAACTGTTTGCTACTGTGATTATGTTTTTAAGATGGAAAGGGGGAATGAGCTAAAACAGTTAAAATTTACACTTTCTACTTCAAGCTTAAATATAGATATCTAATCAGAAATACCATTTACACAACAAACAGAGCAGATCCTGATCAGAGGACTAATGCAGGAACTCTTCAATTGGTGTGTCTGTAATGTTTGCAAATAACTAGAAAAAAGCAGACAAAATAAAGATGCAACGTGCCTGTGTGTTTGATCTGGATCAGCCATTATGGAGACCCATTTGTGGCATTGTCAACAGGATAAGGGTATGGCATATACTACAGAATGAGGGGTTTGAGGTTTAGGTCATTTCCTCTGCATCCCTGTGTAGAAGATTTCCTATCCACTGTACAATGCTAACATTTATCTTTTTTTTTTATTATTTTAAAACCAATTTCAGCTGCAGGCTTCAAAAGTCTAAAAATACTTTTATTATGTTACAGTATAGTGACTGAAACATTTCTACCATATGAGACAAGGTTAACCCTTTTCAACTCTTTCTCCTGCACAACTTGTCTGCCACAATTCTAAACCTTTTACTCCATGAATATTTATGCAAGAAAAAATGACATCATGATTATCAATTAACTGATTTTTTTTATAATGGCACTATGAACAAGGGAATTTTCATTATGACAAAATCGGCAGAATTATATCTATATTATTTCATAAGCCAACAGAGCAGACCCTGATCAGATGGTTCCTATTGGAGCCGTCTGATCTGGGTTTACTCTGTTTGCAAAGACATAAAAAGGCATATTGATGGAGTAAAGGGTTACAGAACATTTTTCTTCTGATTCTAGTGTCAGAATGTCAAACAGTTTGGATCCTGATAAGATGACAAGCTTCTTGGTGTATCTCATCTACCTCATCTGGATACAAACTATTTGTAAAGGCATCACAAATTGGTCAGTCATATTGAAAGAGTTAAAAAAAACAACTTCATTTGATTTTAACATGTTTCTTCTACACATATATCTTTATAGGCAACATGTACGACTGTTTATAATCTGATTAAGCTTATGATATAATAATTAAAAACTTTGATTTATAACCTTATGGCCATGTTTGAGGTAACAGCTAAATAAAACTTCAATAAGTCTTAAGCATTCTGGCCTCCAAGGCATTCTGGAAACCATTTTAAGAATAAAATCATTACAAGCATAACATATGATACGACGAGACACCTAAGAACATGTAACCTCAGACTTTGAAAACAGTGTTAACCCAAATTAGACTTACATACAGATGTGATATCTGATCAGGGTCTACACTGTCAGGTCAGCATATTAAATAATACAGATACAAATCATTTGCAAACAATACAGTTATACTGATCCTGATCACATACCATAAAAAAGATGCATTGGTCCGTCTGGGTATGCACAGTTTGCAAACTCCAATGGTACCCTTTCTCAGCATTGATAAATATCTTATTTTGCATCTAACATGTATTCTTAAAGTGCGAGAATTTAGAAACTTAATTTTACTATTTAGAAGGTGATTTTTAATTCTTAGAAAGTAGATATTAAGCTGAAAGCATGTCTGCTATAACAAGTATTATCTTAAATACTTAAAATCTTAAAAATAAAAAAAGTTCAATTTAAAATTAAAAATTAAGGTTTAAGTTAAAAATTCATAAAAACATACTGAAAAAATATATAACTTATTTATCTTATATTAGATACATATAGACAAACTGCATTATTCTTACAGATTTACAGTGTAAATTACTATGTAACAAAAGTCACACAGCCTTCCAGCTTGCGGTGAAAATTTGCTGAAACTCAAACAGTAGCTGAATTCCTGAAAATCTTACCTTGAATAAATCCCAGTAAGCCATATATCCCAAGGCGCAGATCTCTCCGATTTGTGTACTCAGTGCCATTTGTGAAGTTGAATTCTGTGGCATCGTTACTCCAGTCACTGAGCCAGATGCTTGAATATAAGTTGGCCACATTGTACAAAATGTAGAACAGAATGGTACATACACTGAGAACAATCCCCACTGACTTAAGGTAGGCACCAAACACGCTGAATTTTACCTGTGATGAAAAGAGAGTATGGTTAACTTATCTAAGTTTGTAGCAGGTGAACCCTTTACTCCATGAATGTATATGAAATAATTAATGATGTCATGAATAGTGATTAATTCAATCTTTATAATGACATGAATCCAGGAATTCTAGGCCATGGCAGAAACTCTAGAATCAAACAGATTTTATTTCATAATCAAACAGAGCAGACCCTGATCAGACAGCTCCTATAGGAGCCTCTGATCTGGGTCTACCCTGTTTGCAGAAAGGCGTATTTATGGAGTAAAAGGATAAAGTTTTATATTCCTTTACACTAAATTTTTGCGAAGCATTAGATGCACAAATATAAAGTTGCATAAGGCATTCAATCTTCAAGCTTGTCAAAGATAAAGGCTAACTATAAAGATGAGAGATAAATAAGACAATCCATAATTATTCACTTTCAGATGTGCAGATAGAAACTTTTAACATAACCCAGGGTTGTGGATAAAAAGTGTACATGTATTAAGTCAATACAGTCAATAAGTCAATACATCAATGTTTTCTTAACTTTTGATGAAACTAATGGAGTAACAAATAGTGTAGACCCTGATCCAACTTCTCCTTCAGTAGCTGGATCTGGGGATGCGCTATTGTCAAAGTTTACCTGGCCATACGGTTCGGGTAATTATGGTTAACATTAATGGAATCCAAATAGGCAAGCAAGCAGATACTAATACATATACTTGTATGGTTTGAAACATCTAGGTATTACATGGGAAGTCAAAGTTTATCCCTTTACTCCGTAAGTATTCATGAAAAAAATAATGACCTAATGAATATTAACCAAATTAATTTTTATAAGTGCAGATGAACATAGGAATGTTTGACCATGACAAACTGCAGAATCATATTTATAATATTTCATAAGCAAACAGAGAAGAACCTGATCAGACGGCTCCTACAGGAGACATCTGATCTGTGTCTACCATGTTGCAAAGGCGCAGAAAGGCATAAATTATGGAGTAAATGGTTAAATATGTGTTATATTTATAACCAAGATGTCCATTTTATGATGACACATCAAATATCTAAATAACACCAATATTATGCCAAATACCTCAAGTCACTCACATAGAAAATATTTTGGGAATAACAACTGATTTTCTTATTACTTTCATAATATCATTAATTGTAATAACTGTAGGCACAAAAGAATACAGTTACCCTCTCTGTTTCAACTTTCTCTGCTTCAATCAACTTTTTTTCTTCATCCTTCTTTCCAACACCATTTGGAATCTCCTTTCCTGCAAGATCTGTCTTGCTGCCCACTGTTAGACTAGTCTTGCTACTCGCTAAGTTTGTCTCACTCTTGGCAGCTAGACTATGAGAATCTGGAGACTTTGGCTTTCTCGCTGTTAAGTCTGGAGTACCTGGAGGTGTGGCTGTATGGGTCTCAGACACTGTACGAATTCTGTCAGACAGCACAGACACTTGCCTACAAAATACACATAGAAAACTAGATACAAGAGAGGTTCATTAAGATGCGTAAACTGATACATTTTCAAGAAAAAGATCTAACTGTAACGGAATCCATTACAGGTATTTGTGAGCAAAATATCTAACCATTCACAGGCCATCACCTGGGTAACCATGACAACCAACACTTTTGAAACACCTGCCATTGTTTGGAGTACCGACTACAAATATACCCCTACTTACCAATATCAGCAAAATCTAATAATATCTGAATTTCAACCAATCAGAGGCCACCACTCCATTACCATGGTAACCAACTCTTTTGAAACACCTACGATTGTGTTTGGGGTAACCATTCAGTTACCCTGGCAACATTTTAAAAACCAAAAGTTGGATGCACATTTGCACAAAAACAGCAATGTTTGTGGTAAAATTTCATCAAGTAAATATAATATGTCCCACACCCAGTAGTAACTCCTTTTTTATATCCTTTGAATTTGTTTGAGAAATGATGATTTTAGTACACCCTTTTACCTGTTGCTCTGATACAACATTAGCATCATTTAAATGATTTTGTGAAGATTTGCATCAGATGCTTTGTTTTTACAATACATTATTTAACTATTCATCCAGCATGCTTATCAAGTACAGTAGAACCCCTCTAAACCGGACAAGGTTGGGGACAGGTAAAAATTCCGGTTTAGAGGGGATCCTGATTTGGAGAGGTTTTTTTATAGGACCATATTTATCATCCCGTGTACATGCACATATAGTCCTATTTTAATAACCAAACAAATAGTATCAAGATTATCCATAAATCAATAATTAAAACCAATTTCACAGTTTGAATACCTTATCTGTTCAGTTCACATAATTCGTTTCAATAGTTAAAAACAACCATCAGCAATTTTCTCAATGAAACTACGTTCAAAATTATATAAGCAAACAGCCGACAATTTCCTTTGTCACTGGTTCCTTTTTTAATAAGAAAGCTTGAAACGGATGTTATCCCAGCAGTTTCTATAGTTTTTCTAACTCTTCTACGCTTATATTTTGACATTTGTTCGCGGATTTTGTTGATCATAACGCTATATGCGGAGAACTCGGATTTTATCGTTCATAGATTTTTGGGTCTGTAACAGTGCGATAATGGTATGAGGTGCAGTTTGTGAGTGTGCAGTAACCTCCCTTTGTTACCGGTGTGATAGTAAACATACGAAAAATAAACCTGCACAAAATGACTGCATCTCCGAGCAGGATTCATTTTCCTTTTTTGGTTTTTCGTTTTTGAACGATAAGAATTTGAAATTAATTCGTTTTTCCTGCCAATTAGTTAAAACGATAAAAACGAAGCTTATCTGTTGCTCTGCACATTAGTTAATCTCACGGCACCGACATGTCATGATCGAGTCCAAATAGACTATGATTTTCAACACCTTGCGATAAGGTGTTAAGTTTTACTGCCCCAGGCTGTGATTAAGGAACGTGTCAACTGACAAGCCCTTAGCCTGCTGTCCGGTATGTAGGGGAAATTTGTAGTTCATATCTTTCAAAAATATTTGAAGATTTGTCCGGTTTCCGGAGTAGAGGGGTTTCCGGCTGACAACCAAAGCATTAGAGCAACAAACGGTTGAAAGTGAAACCCTTTCCTTCAGCCATAATTGGGAGGAATGGACCAACAGAAGGATCAATTAACAAGGATTTATTTGACAATTCTTCTACAACCAAAGGATTGAGAGATTACAAATGACCCATACCTAAGCAGAGGATTTTCAGTACCAATGATAGATCCTATCTGTGAAATGGTCTCCTCATCTAGCTCCAAATCTGTGGAAACGATATAAAAGAAAGTAGATGGGTTTTCCGATATACATGTAGAAGTCACCAAAAGGTAAAGGTTTCTATTCAAACTGCTTTCAAACAGATGTAATAATTCATATCTAACCAGGCCTGTAATGCATATAACAGGAGACCCTAATCAGAAAGCCCCAGCAGAGCCATCTGATCTAGGTCTACTGTTTGCAAAGACGTTAACTCTTTCCCTTATATAAATGCCCTGTCCAAAAATGTCTGATGTTCATGTGCCCTAATAAAAATGAAACAAATTAATATTCATAATGCCATTATTTTTTACATGAATATTCATGGAGTAAAGGGTTAATTTTACTCTACTTGTGATTTGGAATGGGTCTAAACTATTTGCAGGGCTTCCATGAAATATCCCTAGTCGTAATTAGTGTTAAAGACTTGTTTCCATAGAATACACATGCCCATAAAACATTATACCTTCTATATGTTCTTTCTCAAACTCTTCCTGCAGGTAATTTTTCAGGAACTGTGCAAATGCCCCATCATGACTGAGCAGCTCCTTGTATGAGCCTACCTCGGATATCTGGCCATCAACAAGCACTACTATAGTATCCACCTGGGGTAAGAAGCCCACTCCATGGGTCACTAGTACTCGAGTCTGGAAAACAATATATAATCTCTAACTCATACTGACACCTTTTGACAAATCTGTAAAAGTCACTTTTTGAAACCATTTTGTGATTAATAGAGCATTTGCTCCACAGGAGCAAATGCTCTATTTCTCACAAAGGTTTGAAACTATACAATTCTAAAAGTTTCTTTTTTTTCTAGCTATTAAATGCTCCTGGTAGATTTATTCAAAGAGGTTGGATTTAAAAATAGACTATATGGGAATGGGTTAAAAAGAAATCAATGTCAAAGAAGTGTAAATCTATATGCCTCTATGAGTGGTGGCATGAAAATGTTTTTATCAATCCAATCCTCAGAGTAGATGTTTCATTTTCATTTAAGAAATTTATTATATTTACAAACTGCATAATTTTTATCTAAATTCAGATTGTTAAATTAACATCTCAAATGGACGAACACATCTTTACATGATAATCACTAATTACCAAGATCTGTACCAACCTTGCCTTGCAGAACTCCGTCAGGTCCTATGACATTATCAAAGATATGTTTACCAACATGGGAATCTACAGCACTGAGGGGGTCATCCATTAAGTACACATCCCTATCCTGGTATACAGCCCGTGCCAAACTGACACGCTGCTTCTGACCACCTGACAAGTTGATGCCCTATAAAAATATATACACCACAGTATTTCATGTTAATAACAGTTCTAGATTCAATTTAGTTCTGGAAAAAGGCACAGTACAACTTCTCCACAATGACAACTCAAAGGAAGCCTATTTCCATTCTTTAAGTCAGGTAGCAGCTTAATGAACGATTAAGCTTCCTGCTTTTAAAGATGCACAAATTTAATCATAAAGTGATAGCTTTAGAAAGTTCTATTGTGTATCGACATTTCTGAACAACATCATATTTCTACAGAGGCTATCCATATTCTTTTTTTGGGCAATCAAATACAAATGATTGAATGGATCAAAATGGTTGATTTCAAACGCTAAGCTACTGGCACTGAGGCAGTGACCAGGAATCACTAGCAACAGATCTCAGCTGGGTAAGCTTCTTTAGTGATGTATGTGTGCAAAATATCAAGAGTCTACCTTCTACGGTTCTAAGAAGATGGCAAAGGCTGAACAAACAACATACCGAAAACAAAGGACCTTAATTCATTAACTTTATATAATCACCGATAAATATAAGAGCAATAGAAGCAACATATAATGAATTACTTTTTCTCCTATTTCAGTTTGATCCCCTTGTGGCATGATCTCCAGGTCCGGTTGAAGAGCACAGGCTTCAATCACTTTTCTGTAGTTTGTTAAGTCAGCTGACTTTCCAAATAAGACATTATCCTGGAGTGTTGCATTCTGGATCCAAGCCTGCTGTGCAACATATGCAACTGAACCCTTTAGAGTCACCTCCCCTTTCAACTTCTCCATTTCTCCAAGTAAAGCCTGTAGCATAGATGATTTTCCCGAGCCAACTGTACCTACTACTGCAATAAGGCTACCTTGAGGCACCTCCATGTTGATGCTAATGAAGAGACAAGGAGTCGAGATTAAATATATATGTTGAACTTTTTGCAAACAGGATTCAGAGGAAATGCTGAGTAACCTAGTGTTTGATCAGAATCTGAACTGTTTGGCACTCAAAAACAATATTTAAGAAGAAATTGAAAAAACTTCAATTAGTGAACCCCACATATGACAATATTTGCAGAAAAAAGTCACTTAGTATTGAAAGGATTAAAATGCAAACAAAAGCTGACAAAAATTGTGACCTTATCTCTGAGCTGCAGACAGAAGTAGACCTCAGTATATGCTACCATTCTACTAGTTCCTAATAAAATATCTCAACGGTAAATAGATGGATGGACATACAAATAAATGATGGACAGTATTGAATACACTACAGATCAGGGGCGTGCCTGGTCATAATTCTTGAATACGCACCACCAATGCTAGGGAAGACTAGGGCATGAGAAGAATACATTCAGACAAACAGTGTAGATCCAGGTCTCATCAGGGTCTGCACTGTTTGTCAAGGTACAGGTATTTTTTAAAACTATCACTAAATATTCACCGTAAATGTGATCTTTTTTATTATTTTTGAATAGTTAATATGAACAAAATAGTGTTGCAAGGGTTAACCCATTCCCCCATATTGACGCCTCTGTAAAGATCACTTTCTGAAACCATTATGATAAATAGAGCATTTGCTCAAATGCTTTATTCATCACAATGGTTTCAAAACTACACAATTCTGAAAAATTCCTTTTCTCTAGTAAATGCTCCTTTTCGGTAGATTTAATCAAAGAGGTTGGATCTAAAAATAGCCAATGCGGGAAAGGGTTAACAGAATTATAAGGCACTGGTTATGAAAACTCTAAAAAAAACCAGTGATTATTTTGAGGTGCACTAAGGTGCATACTGATGCCATTTCCGCTCCATTAAAATTATTTCCTGGGATGCGTTTGCTCACAATATAAAACAAATACGACCATTTTTTAAATTTTGCAAAAGTGTGTATTTTGTCACAGTTTAAACCATGTTTAATCTTTTTAGGCAAACCATAGTTTTCAATTTAGAATTATTATTACTGGAACACATTTTAAATTGTAAAGAGGCCACACTTTTGCATTTTCAGAAATAAGGATGATAGAGACTGGTAAGAATAACTCAAATATGTTGCACGATGTTCTTTATCCCCCACTATCCACTCACCTATTATTTTACTCGTACACTTATAGATGGAAATCGAGGAATATCCACTATCGCCAGATGGACAAAGGTTTAATTACAACTAATCCAACATCATCAGAAGACGTTAATAAGACGTGAAAATGATTGAATGAAACATAATAAAAACATATATGCATTAGCATTTTAATTAAATAGATTGCATATCTCTGTTCTAGCACTAGTTTGTAGTAGATCCTAATATGGTGTGTATTCCGACGACTTTTAGTAAGGTCCTGTACATTTCGCATAAGTCTGAGATATAGAACATATGTATCGCAGTGTCACCAGTATTGGTATGATTATATATGAGGGCTATAACATGCACATTTTGTTTCAATATTTAGCCTTTGATTAAAGTTTCACCAACTCAAAAAAGCCAGATTGTTTTTCCACAAACATTTAATCTAAATGTAAATTACTGAAAAGTGCCGAAAGAGTCACACCCATTTCATCACATATTTTCAGATGCTTTAGTTCAATTGAGAACGAAGTGCTCAATTGATCTATATTGATAGTGTTTGTTCATTGTGAAATATTCCGATAGTGCTTTTGATATATATGATGTCATGCGTCGTCTGTCGTCAACAATACACTTAAGGTGGCACAGTATGTTAGCAACAAAAAAAAAATCATTTTTTATATTTTTGCATTAACGAAATACCATAAAATATACCACAAAAGCTGTATAAACCCCTTTTACTTTATTACCATCGACCTTTTCTCTGACTCAGCCAGTCAGCCATTTACGAGGAAGGCTTATCAGGGGCACCTAGGGGGGACTGATAATTAGGGCACATACGTGATAAAGCAATAGGTGGCTATTTATCCACATTTCCCTTTCAGTAGCCTCAAACTATGAAGGCCACATGACTAGATAAGCTTTCTGATGGGTGATTTATGGGAAACCGGCAATTAAATCAGTTTTTTTAATTGATCGGATGGAAGAATGGGGGAGGAGCTTAGTGGAAAATATCACACATATTATACATTGGTGAGAAAGGCTGTTTGTGAAAAAAGAGGAAAATTGGCGGGGATCAAGGGGGCCGCCTAGGCCCCTTGCGGGACATGGGCAGCGCGCATGTGGGGGGGTTCAGGGGGGCAAAGCCCCCCGACGCAAAATGAAATATATCTTTCCTGAGCACTTCAGGAGCCTTCTCCTGCTATTTCACTTGGGTCTGTCATTCATGTGTTTTTTTACAATTATACTTGAGTAGTTTGTCATACATGAAGAGCTGTGTTTCAAACAAACCAGTTATAGAACATGTGCATAAAATTTACATTCAGTTTATTATTGGATCCATTCAACATTGCCAGATTAATTTCTTGTCAAACACAAACAATTAATACTCACACGTTTTAAAAATGAAATCAAATGGAACTCAGTGATCACAAATAAAGATACAAAATTTAATTTAAAGGTGGCATGGTATTGTAACAGTTAACTTTCTAGACAAAATTCACCAAAGTTTACATTACAGCCACAATTTCTAGTCAAATGTCACATTCAAACTCTGATTCTCATTACTTTTTATGTCACTAAACCATCTTATAATTCATTAAACTGGTTTATTAAAAAACAAAATATAACTTTTCTGAATCGATACATCTTGACCAGTTCCTTTAACATTACCTATGAATAGCTATCGACAGACAACTTTCTGATGAATACTTGACATTACAGGTTTTTACCTGTGACTGGAAACCCGCTGTTTCAATAACTGGACATGTTTAATGCTATTCAGATGGTTCTTGAATGCTACGCAGTCGCGTTTTCCGTAATTCATTTGTTTGGAACAAAGTTTACGGTATTACACAAGGTCCCCTCGTCCGAGAAGGTTTACTTTCAGTTTCACGAAATCGTCGCCAATTATCACTTTTATTGTTTCTTTACCAAATGTCAACATACTTTCTTTCTCCAGCCATCTTGGGTAGAACTTGTTTTCTACACTGTTATCGTAATCTCTGCCTATGCTTCTCATTTTTGTCTTAAATTCGGATTAATTGACAGTACAGCTACAGAATTTCATATCACGGACGCCATCTTGGAAATGTTGAACGAACACTGCATAATACGAGCGTTTTGATTGGCTGTAGGACAAGAGTCTCGTCATTCGATTAGCTGAACCGAAATCTCGCTGTTAACGTGATATAAACATTGTTAATCGCCAACCCCCCCCCCCCCCCCCTTTTTTACTCCAATTAAAGCATAAATTATATTTATGCATATTTTAAAACTGTAAGGATAAGCATAAATAATTATTATATAATCAATAACACAACAGTTTGAAGTTTGTTTAAACTTAACTTTAATAATGAACAACAGAACAAATAATAGACGTTTCAACATGGGTAAAACCATCTGTCCAGTGCTATCAATGGAAAATCTGTATAATTTTGTCATATTTTTAAAGAAAATAAAATCACTTTCACCGACTCTAGAGAACCTGTATACATGTACGGTACTTCCATATATCACAGTTAATCATGAAATGTTGACATTTCTTATATCATATTCATTTACCAAATCACTTTAATAGTTATAATATCGCAGTATTGTTTGACAGTTATCTAATAATGTCATATTATCACAATCATATGTCAGAGCTTTAGATAGGAGAGATACTGTATAACTATATTGATTTACTAAAATCAACGTCTATCAAACACATGCTATGACTACTCATAAGAATTGTCTTTTCTAGATGATTCTAATGAGTATTCACAACGTGGAGAATCCCAATGGACTAAAAAAGTGTTTGAAGTATCGTATTTACTGGACATCTCAAGATTATCTAGAACTCTCCCTTATTAGACAGCCATATGCTTTTCTGTTTAATATATTAATACTTTATATTTATCACTACAATTTTAAAATATGCATACATAAAATTTATGCTTTAATTGGAGTTGAAATATAAACATTAATTAGTTTTACGATGATAAAAAAGAAAAAAGAAAATATATAAACGAGATTTGAGGCAAATACAAAATATTTTATTTAATTCTATTAAAGGGAGGTAATTCCCTTGCTTCCCTACGGCAAGACATACACGTAGGCCTATGATGTTTACATGCGTGTAAATACTTCGCCTCGTCCCATATAAATATTTGCTGGCAGTGTATAGTCCATATTAGGGACACTAAGCACTGCATAACTAATAATGATTATGATAAATGAGAGAAAAGCATTCCAACTGTTAAGCAAGGGAATTAACTCTTGTAAAGCCATCATAAGGATTTTTAATGATTTTAGTACCCCCATACGGAATCTATGGGGGTTTCTCGTGACCTCTATTGACCAATGGGATGACAAGAATTTTGTAGGAGGTAAGATAAATATTATTATAAGATTACACAACACAATGGGGGTCGTTCTATTTCTTTTCATGTTTTTGACAGATGCAAATTTAAAGCAGTCGGCTTTTTCAAACAATCATAACTTCTGTAATTTGTGTCCGAATTATACGCGGTTTGCGGCATATCAAAGAGCATTGCCTTAGCCAGGGATCAGTGTCACTATTTTTTTATATCTTGCTTCGATCATCTAAAATCAAAAGAAACGTAGCTGGAGGCAGAATTTTAGGGGTCTTAAAACTAAAATATTGCATAACTCCCAAACCGAGAGTTTTATAAAAAATCTATGACACGGATCCCTGGACATGCTAATGATTCACATATTGGCCAATTACAATAAGTCCAAAAGATAACCTTGTAATCGTTGTTTGAAAAAAATCAAACTGGCACATTAAAACAGATTTCAAATGTCGGTTTTGATAGGATTATCGATTTTTCTGATAAATAATCTAATAATTTAATATAACTAACCAACTAGGCTCAGAAAAAATGACTCTAGGTAGTTTTAAATATGATTTTTCGATATCGGGAGCTAAACTATCTCGCCACCTTAAACAACAACTCTTCTGAAACACCTGGGTCATTTGTGACCAAAGAAATAGTCATCGTAAGGTTCTCTTTCAGGGCAACCAGAAGAAATATATCCGATTGGCCAATTTCACTGTAATTTGGCAGAAATTATCATTAGGTTTGTAAAACCATTTTGCTTGTTTAACCCTTTCCCTTATACAAACGCATTTTACACATAGAGGAGTCGTGTGATCAGGGTCTGCTCTGTTTGCTTATGATATCATATAGATATGATTCTACTGTTTCATACATGGCTGAAAATTCCCTAGTTCCTAATGTAAAATTCAGCTAAGTAATATTAAGTAAAGCATTGCCTCGAAAATATTACATTATAAAAATTCAGCTAATAAATAGTAATACTGTCACTGTTTCTTACATGAATATGGAACAGGGAAAGGGATAAAAGCAGTGCTGCCAGGTGTGCCAAGTCTCTACCCCTACTGGTCCAAAAGTTATGGCCAATGTTAAAGTCGGTGATTTGACCCATATATTTGACCTCTGACCTTGAAGGATGACCTTGACATGTCACCCCTCAAAATGTGTGGCTTTATGAGATACATATATATGCCAAATATCAAGTCTCTATCTGTACTGGCTCAAAAGTTATTACCAATGTTAAAGTTGCTGACAAACAGACAAACGGACAGACAGACAAACAGACAAACAGACAGGGCAAAATCAATATGCCCCCCAGATCAGATCTGGGGGGCATAAAAATGTCCTCTACTGCAATTTTTCAATATTATCGTAACTTTCATTTCTCTTTAAAATTACAATCAGTCTGACAAACTTGGATCCTGATGGGATGCCAGTTTACTCAACATCTCATCTGGGTCTATGCTTATAAAACTTTTAGTTGAGTGAGTTCGTTGTCAAGTTTTTGATTTGCCAGATTTGAGCCTTTGGCTCAAATCTGACCAATCAAAAGCTTGAGAACTCAAATCTGCCCAATCAAAAGCTTGAGAACAATCTCAGACTCAACTAAAAAGCTTTATAAGCATGGACCCTGGATTCAAATTGTTTGCATAGATAATCATGAACTTACTACATGTACTAACATACAAACCAAAAAAAAAAAAAGTTCATTATTGAATTAAAGTGGAAGTCCCTACATATGACACGTTTCAAAAGTGCCTAAAATAATCATTTGTGTATAACCTGAAAAAAAGTAAATCGCAAGAAAACCAATCAAATAAACACCAGAGAAGATACAACTTTCATATGTTTTATATGTTATTCGGCAATGACTATTATGTATTAGAGTCCATTCGGCTCGTATTTTAGTTTCGTTAACTGTTCCATTAAGATCGATAATATTTTGTTGTAGAACAAAAATTATAAGTGTTGATGAAAATGGTTTATTTTGTATCACAGGGGAAATTTTCGGGCAATTTAAGATGTCTTTTCAAATTTACTATCATCATAATAAAGGCTATTGCTTCAAATAGGCCGATTTATTACTGGCTAAAATGGTAACGTGTTTATAGTTTAATTGTAAGCCGGTGTCCAGTAGCACCGGTAGACGGTGTTTCCGTAAATTTCACAACATTGGTACATCTGGTCAGATTTCGCGCCTTTATCTTCGATCCAGAAATAATTTGTAATTTCACATTAAAGACGTGGATGCAGTAGAATAGGAAGAGAAAGCGTCCCTTATCAGTCGATCGCGGGATCGGCGCGCTGCGGAGTGCAGTCATGCCCGAGAAGATACAGTTTGCACCCAGACGTTGAAGTGGGTGGGGTACAGTATAGTTGATTCCGATACAGGTTGGGGCGGCAGGGAACCGCCGGAGATTTATAGTAAGCCTCAGACGAGGCTGCTTCTGGTAAGGTTTTCTAGGATTTGCAAACGATCTAGGGAGTTCTCACTATACAAATATAGAATTCTAGATCCTTCCTCCCTGTTGCGGCGCTAAGATGCGCTGATGATAGGATGATTTTGCATGCATCAGATGATAAATTTGTGGATCCATGAAAATTTGGTCCGGGGATTATATTAATTTCGCCATGCTTTTAAAAAGGGACGTTGAGCAAGTGCCTGCCTGGTCATTTCAGTTTAGTATCGTCAATGAGCTGTAGGACCGCATGCTAATTTTCTACTGGGACATGGTTTAAACCGAAAGTAGATTGACGTCACCATTTAGAGTACACAAATGTGAACTACATTCAGTGGCGATGTGGTGTAAAGGTAACACGTTGGATTTAGGATGCATGAGTTGTTAAGCATAGTAGAACAGAAATGGTAAAAATATCTGTGAGTGGACTGATACCTATAAAATATATTTTCAATTGTTTTTAAAAGAAAAACCTGAATTTGCTACAGAATTAGTATGGTAGATTGGCACTGATACAGTAGGTAGTCTCAGTCAATAGGTTTATTGAATTGGCGAACATAACTTTGATGAAAATTTCAGAATCGGAGTCGATGCAACCAAATAAAAAAAAAAAATAAAAAAAATACAAAAAAAAAAATAAATACTCGTATCTTTGACTGAGAATGACTGTTCTAGCTTCTTCTTAGCAATTGTTGTCGCTCAAGCTCATGCTATATATATTTATAAGCGGAATTCATAAACATGCTCTACCAGGTCCGTCTGTTATTGTTATATTTATAACTCATGTCCGGGTTACAGTTTCTATCGTTGTAGGTTGGACCATGTTTGCATGGCCAGCAAGGGCCCCTACAATCGGCAAATTGCCAGAGAACAGGTATTCTGTCAGTTGAACAGGACGTGAACCAGAATATGTCTCAGGGATTTTGTATATGTTGCACATTAATTTTCTAGGATGTTTACACTAGCAGAATCCCCAGTGAAGTTTTGATGCTTGGTTTGATATTGAAATATATATCCTGACTCAGATATAGTGACAGAATTATACGAGGGCTTTCAGTTTGGTTTTCCACTAAATTATTAGGGTCATAAAAAGAAACATAGTATCACTTTATGGGAGTTGCAGCCATTGCTAGGCTCTATGAATTTCGCATGTCTGTCTGTTGTTTCAGGGCAATCATATTGTCAGAAATTGTTCTTGCATCATGCGGGATTAATAGCCCACATCACCAGTCAATTAAAAAAGGAATGAGAATGGATTTAAAATGGTGGTTAAGTTTTTTCCAAAAATGTAATGGTATCTCAATTTTATAAGACGGATTTTGGCTTGCAAAAGCAGATGTTTGCTTGTTTACAGATAGCTCTCCTGCCAAGGATAAGTGCTTTGGGGCATAATTTCACATCGGGTCATGGTTAAACAGGGATTAACTGAGGACATACTTTTGTGAAGTGCATGTATTTTCCAATATTGGTAACAGGGTATACCTATATATATTTGGGGCAAATGGTTGGTGAATAAAAAAGCTGTCGAGATGCGAGCCGACAATAAGCTATTGTGCAAGTCATCAATAGTCAAATATCCTAGCCAACTGAGTTGATGTTTTTAGTTAGGGCACTTACTCTATAATGTCTTACGCTCAATACTTTCTTAGGGCAGATCTCATAGCAGGAATCCACAAAAGCACTGCAGATAGTTTGTCTCATTTTCAGATGGAGAGCACAGTTTGTCTCGTTTTCAGATGGAACGATTTGACACATGGCACTGGAGGCGGATCAGCATCTGGTTTCAGTGCTGAGCCATCTATGGAACATTTTCGAATTGGAGCCAGACAGTTTTTGAGAGCTGGCGATGCCTAGTCGGTGTAGAACCAGGCCTTGGAGCACTTTACTTGTTTCAGAGATTCCAATGTTGTTGTTTTATGTTTGTTTTTTCAGACATGGCCAGCACACCTCTCACAGTAGGACATGCTTCTATATTATGTGTTTCATGAGGGGAATGCATATAGCACAGCTAATAAATAAATTACCTGTCAGCGTGGTCTAAGGGTTATAACGATGGCCTAAGAAATGTGAGGTCATGGATTCGATCCTCGGTGGAAACTTTAGAAAGAATTTCAGCACTCCATTTTTAGCATAGGGTGACTGTATGCCAGATTTTGCATCTGTAGTTTATACTAATTTCGTATGATGTTTATAATTTGTGCTGAGCTTACTCCTGTCTGTTACTTCAATTATGAATTGATTCTTTTTAAGACAGATTATACATTTGCATATTTTGGTTTATTTAGGGTTGGGGAATTAGTGGAGGGTTCTCCAAATAATGCCAAGCCAGTGCTTCTCGGTGATATATATCATATTATGACCAATGAATCATTTCAAGTTATATGAGTATATGTAAGTTTTGCCAAAGTATCCTGATCATAGTTACCTGCTCTGCCATTACAGTGATGGTTCTACTTTAAGGTCGAGTGTTGCTAACTAGCCTAACTATAAAACTTCACATTGGCACTGCTATATGGTTATACAGGCAGGGTGTTACAGAGCAGATTATCAAACAGATGGGTTGATGGTCTACCAATACATTTAAAAGATATGTATAATGAAGCGTTGAAGTGGGATGATTATGTTTATTTCATATGTGTATAGGTTTAGACCCCTTTCTAATGCATACCTGAGATATATTTCAGATGTTTTGACAGTCAGAGATTCATGCTTCTGATGCATACCAGAGATATATTTCAGATGTTTGGAAAGTCAGAGTTTCGTATGTCTATTGGGCATAGATTCGGGCAGTTTTCTGCAACAAGTATGAAAAACTAGGTGGGGTGACTATATTTCACATATGTATAGGTTTAGACCCGGATGTTTGGATAGTCAGAGATTTGTATGTCTATTGGGCATAGAAGCGGGCAGTTTTCTATAAAAATTAAGTGCAAGAAAATAAGTGCCAGGAACATTAGGTGGTCTTACTATGGACATGCATTGGAACCAGCTTATATGCATAAAGTACAATATCTGGCTGTCTGTAACCGCAACCTTTTGAGTGATCGTGCTCTATCTAGGTTCCAATGACTTGACATCTGTCGGTCCTGCAGTTTAGGAACTGCAAGTAATTTTACTCTACTTACAAGACTGTCCTGGGACAGTTCATCTATTCTAGTGGATAAAATGGAGAGAAAAAAGTTGTTAAATTGGGAGGTGTTTCATGTCTCATGAGTACATAACTACTGATACATTGGGGATATACTTTGGAGATGATGTGCATTTGTCCAATGTTGGCAATGTGTTCTAGAGTTTGAAGAAGTGTTACGTTACATCATTTGTGCTATTCTACAGATCAGTATGCATGGTGTTTTTATTTTTACAGCTTGTACATGTTTCTTTATAAGATGTTTGGCTGCAGTCTAATTTCATTAGTAAAGTGCCGGGTGATAGTCTGCTTTCCGTCCGAACGACCGCTCAGCCGACTACATTGCTCCTCTGGTCAGTGAGTCGTTCGCCTACAATGTTGAGTGCTGCTGACATGTGGTGCAATCATGCAGCCGCAGTGCCGGCTGGTTAACTTCACAGGTACCCATTTGACCCCTGGGTTGAGAGGAGGTGTGTATGGTATACGCTGAAATGCGTCTCTGAAATTTCCGGGAGGGACTGGAATTTGAGCCCCGGGCCTCCGGATTGATAGTCTGGCGTGTTACATTAGACCACCGCATATTAGAATAATTTCCATTCAGCAGAACATTATGCATCATTGTAAAGGTATTTTACCATTATGGTATGTGTATAACAATGTATAACATACTTGATAATCAGTAATATGATGCTAATACGGAATTTTGGGGCGAACAGTGGTTCGTGTGGCGGAAAATTCCGGAGAGATGTATTGAGTTATAATGTTTATTGGTTATTATTATTGAAAATTATTGCTCATTTGTGCAATGTGGAAAAGGAACTGGCTGCCGACCGATCCATTATGTTAGGAATGCCACAGGGACTGGTACTTTGACTGGCCGACTGATCCAGTGATTGATCCTAACGCTGGGTTTGTCGGTCAGTATTTGGCTGGCCGACTGATCCAGTGATTTATCCTAACGCTGGGTCCGTTGGTCAGTACCCTCCATATGAGGAAAACATCTGTGGAGGGTAGGGAAGGGGGTTGGTATAGGGATTGGTAGGGATTGGACCCTACCGGAGGTGGCCATGGGGATTGGACCCCAGGCCGGAGTGGCCATGGGGATTGGACCCCAGGCCGGAGGTGGCCATGGGGATTGGACCCCAGGCCGGAGTGGCCATGGGGATTGGACCCCAGGCCGGAGGTGGCCATGGGGATTGGACCCCAGGCCGGATTTGGTAGGGATTGGACCCTACCGGAGGTGGCCATGGGGATTGGACCCCAGGCCGGATGTCGGATAGGGATTGGACCCTTCCGGAGAGTATTTGGGGAGTCGCAGCTAGTTCCTTCAAGGATTTAAAATTTACATCTCTGCTGGTTTTTCGCTGCATTCAGAACCACAACTGCCACACTCTTCATGTTAACGAAGGTCAATTTAGATCTTCATATTTTGTTAATAAAAGGTAAAGATGTAATTGTTGTTGGGTTTTCCATTTTAGCCATCATGTAATAATAAAGGCTATTGCTTCAAATAGGCCGATTTATTACTGGCTAAAATGGTAACGTGTTTATAGTTTAATTGTAAGCCGGTGTCCAGTAGCACCGGTAGACGGTGTTTCCGTAAATTTCACAACATTGGTACATCTGGTCAGATTTCGCGCCTTTATCTTCGATCCAGAAATAATTTGTAATTTCACACCCACCCACCCACCCTTTTACATCTTTTTGAATTTGTTGTAGCTATTTTACCATGTAGTATTGTTTTTTGGTGTAGGGTTTGGTTATGTTTTCACATATACCTTAATACACATACATGTTGTTCATCATTGTTTCTTGTGTACTTGGTCTGTTATTCTCATTGCAGGATGTGTAAGTGGACAGTGAGGTACTTGCAGACGGCGCTCAGCATGCTACATATTACTTGACCATTGGCCAATTTCCGGACCATTGGCCAATTTCCGGTGTAGTCTTTGTATGACGCTTGTGTAGTATTTGTATGACGCTTTCCTATTACCAGTGTTCAGGACCGCAGGTTATCCTGCACCCTGTTGATAAACATTTAGGTTAATCATATTAGACATAGTGTCAGTCGGTGCAATTGTTTTAATATTTGATAAACATTTAGGTTTAATCGTACTGGAGTGCTTGGATGCAGCTTTGCAGTGGACATAGTGTCAGTCAGTGCAATTGTTAATTTTTGATGATATATATATGGCTGAAATTGTAGTTGGGAAGCATAATTACAATTTTACCTGTTCTGGTGCGGCGGAAAATTCCGGAGAGATGTATTGAGTTATAATGTTTATTGGTTATTATTATTGAAAATTATTGCTCATTTGTGCAATGTGGAAAAGGAACTGGCTGCCGACCGATCCATTATGTTAGGAATGCCACAGGGACTGGTACTTTGACTGGCCGACTGATCCAGTGATTGATCCTAACGCTGGGTTTGTCGGTCAGTATTTGGCTGGCCGACTGATCCAGTGATTTATCCTAACGCTGGGTCCGTTGGTCAGTACCCTCCATATGAGGAAAACATCTGTGGAGGGTAGGGAAGGGGGTTGGTATAGGGATTGGTAGGGATTGGACCCTACCGGAGGTGGCCATGGGGATTGGACCCCAGGCCGGAGTGGCCATGGGGATTGGACCCCAGGCCGGAGGTGGCCATGGGGATTGGACCCCAGGCCGGAGTGGCCATGGGGATTGGACCCCAGGCCGGAGGTGGCCATGGGGATTGGACCCCAGGCCGGATTTGGTAGGGATTGGACCCTACCGGAGGTGGCCATGGGGATTGGACCCCAGGCCGGATGTCGGATAGGGATTGGACCCTTCCGGAGAGTATTTGGGGAGTCGCAGCTAGTTCCTTCAAGGATTTAAAATTTACATCTCTGCTGGTTTTTCGCTGCATTCAGAACCACAACTGCCACACTCTTCATGTTAACGAAGGTCAATTTAGATCTTCATATTTTGTTAATAAAAGGTAAAGATGTAATTGTTGTTGGGTTTTCCATTTTAGCCATCATGTAATAATATTATAGATGATTGAACATAACAAATATAAAGTTTTATGCCATTATTCAAAAAATATGTGTTCATTGTAGGGACTTCCTCATTGTAGGGACTTCCTCTTAAAATCCTTTTAAAAAAAACCACACATTTTGTAACATGGCGTTCAGTCTCTTGGAGACACATTTTCTGTATATCTCAGGACAACCAATACCTCTGGGATGGTTGGGACAAGACTGGGGCTAAGAGCAATATGATGACATTAGTAATTATAGACAACTCACTTTCTTAATGTGACTGGTCCCTCTGAATCCCACCTGAAGTCGCCATTCTTTATTGTGAAAGCATGTTCTGTAAATATAAAAATACAATAAAATCTTAAGACAACCAATAACAACTGTTGTGGAGCCATTTTTCACCCAAAAGTCAACATTTGTATAACCTCAGTAGAGAACCATAAGGCAAAGCTGCATGCCATTAATCACAGGTCTGAGCTTTATGGTTTAAGAGAAAAATAATAGTTTATAATTATTTTCCCCACGAAAAACTGATAAGCCCCAGGACAGGGTCAAGTTTCGCCTGGAGGTCGGGGTCGTAAGTTGAACATTTTTGGCAGAGGACCACAAGGCAAAGCTACATACCAAATATGGGTCTTATGGTTTCAGGGACTAAGACTTTTTAAGGTTTTTCTTAAACCATAGACTAAGACTTTTTAAGGTTTTTCTTAAGTAAGTCTATGAAAAATTAATATGCCCCAGGTCGGGGCCATTTTTTACCAAAGGGTCATAATTAGTACAATCTTGGTAGAGGACTATATGGTTAAGCTGCATGTCAAATATTAAAGGTATTGGCCTTATGTTTTCAGAAAAGAAGATCTTTAAAGGTTTTCCTATATAAGTCTTTGTAAAACTGATAAACCCCAGGGTGGGCCCATTTTGGCCTGGGGTCATAATTTGAACAATCTTGGTAGAGGACTATCAAATAATGGTATATACCAAATATCAATGATCTGGGCATTTTAGTTTCAGAGAAGAAGATTTTTAAAGACTGTCTTATGAAAAACTTTGTAGAGCTCACGGGTCAAAATCGAACTATAGATGATGCTACATACCAAATATCAAAGCTCCAGGCCCTACTGTTTCAGAAAAGAAGATTTTTAAAGATTGTCTTATGAAAAACTGATAAGCCCCAGGGAAGCGCCATTTTTGGTCCAGGGGTCATCAAAGATTAAAGCTCTAGGCCTTACAGTTTCAGAGATAAAGATTTATACAAAAAATCCAATGAAAAACTGATAAGCCCTTGGGTGAAGCCATTTTTGGTCCGGGGGTCATAATTTGAACAATCTTTCTAAAGGACCATTAGATCATGCTACATACCAAATATCAAAGGTCTAGGCCTTACAGTTTCAGAAGAAGATTTTTAAAGATTTTCCTACACTATGAAAAACTGATAAGCCCTTGGACGGAGCCATTTTTGGTCCAGGCGTCATAATTTGTAAAGGACCATTAAACCATGCTACATACCAAATATCAAAGGTCTAGGCCATACAGTTTCAGAAGAAGATTTTTAAAGATTTTCCTATGAAAAACTAATGGCAGGGTCATTTTTGGTCCGGGGTCATAATGTGAGCAATATTTCGTCCCCCCTAGCCACTGATGCTTCTGACAACATTTGGTTAAAATTGGGTCAGCGGTTTCAGAAAAGATGTCGTTTGAAAATGTGGCCGGACGCTGGACAGATCGCGGTCACAATAGCTCATCTTGGGCCTTCGGCTCAGGTGAGCTAATAATAATCTTCAAACAGATCATTGCTTGATGCAGGATAAAAGTATGCTTCCAAAGGATCTATCAACATTTCTTTTGTCCTCCACCACCTGTTATTAGAACCTATGGTGTTGCTTCAAATAGGTTTCACTAAAGGTGTTGCTTAAAATAGGTTTTACTAATGTTATCAATATACAATCTACTGATAAATAATTTATTGGGACAACATCAACATTCATGAAAGGTGTTTGAAGTACCTATTTTACAGTATGATTTCATTTACTGATCATTTAGGTCAACAAACTGTAAACAAAAGTCCCAAATACCTCTATCAGACTCTCACTAGAAACAACAGCCACCATTGGAGGCTTCAATGGCCATCCAGTGAAAGTGAGTAACTGCTTGTGATGACCTTGATATTTGAACTACCAAAGGATATTGTAACAATACAGTAAAACCCCTCTTAATAAAGAAGAATTATTAGTGAAGAGTTAATTTGCGACCAGTGTAGATCAGCACCTGACAAACAGACTGATTTCCTAGACTACTTATAAGAAAAGATGTCACTCTTTACCAAGATACATCGACTCAGTCCTGAGCAAACAAATACATGTACATTTATAGACTAATAGCCAAACTTACTAGAGTCCTCATCATAGGAGACAGCTTCTGGATCAAGTTCATCACTACCAAGGAATTTACGCAATCTGGTTACTGAAACATTCACCTGGGAAGAATGGAAAAATTTGTTTGATTCAATTATCTCCAGAGAGTTTCAATACATGAATCAAAAGTTCTTCTATAAAGCAAGCATTCTATCAAGCATTCTAAAACCAGATCATAGAAAACTGAATCAAGATTTTTATAGAAAAATAATCAAAACATGATCTTGTTTCTGGACAAATACTTGTTATTAGGGCTGACTATTGGGGCCAGTTTTGACTATTGCAATACTATTGCTATTGCTGAAAGTACTTTTGCGATACTATGCTATTGCAGGAAACTATTGCATTACTATTGCAATAGTTATTGCCAAGATTTGAAAACTTGCAAATGCAAATTTGCACACTGTATGATATAACTTTGCTGTAAATTCTTACTAAAAAATGTTTGTGGAAATGATTTAAAATGAATTGGGCTTTGCCACTTGTGTTTTACCGCTTTTGTTTTTAACAAACTCAATCTCTGCGATGGTCGACGCCATCTTGAAAACACAGTGCCAATTATATGAAAGAACTATTGAAACTATCGATAGTCAGAGCAACTATTGCAATAGTCTATTGTCAATTGGAAATAACTATCGATAGTGTAACTGGGATAGAGAACTATCACGATTGTGCGATAGTTTGATGTATTGTTACACCACTACTTGTTATATGTCTATGTGACCAATGCAAATCTTGTCTGAACTTTTAAGAAAGCATATTTGAAATGTAAAAGGCATGCAAGTATTATTGACAACGGTTTAGCTTTATTTCATACACTGCCTGTGCATTTATGATGCAGGTGTATTAATGAAAAATGTGGTAAAATGTAAATACTGTAAAACTAGAAATGTGTCCACAGGACACTGATGCCCCCACTTCAGAGTTTTTGTCACAGAAAGTAAGGGCCATAATCATGTATGCAACGACTGAAGCGATTTATGCCATTTTTGCAAATAAAGGGCTGCCACTCCTAAACACCTGAAGCGATTCACATGGCTGCCAAACTGGACCAAGATATAATCTAAATGGCCACAAACATGTGTGTAAAGTTTGGTGTGGACTGGACAAATACTTCTCGTCCACAGTAAGAAAAATCAGCATATTTTGTAGGAATTTCACATCGGCACTGGCTACGGCTTAGTCGGAATGTATCAATAGTTCTATTATTTGAAAAGTACAATGTCCCAGCTTCACGTTCGTACCAAACATTAATGGTTATTCCATCTTGGCTGTCCAAAACCGGGCATTATTTGGAATCGGTAGTGAAATTTGCGAATCGGTAGTTAGACCCCTTGTGTATAATATAAATCGATCCAATCATGTTATTTTTTTTATACTTTTTAGACCATCTAGACCCACGAAATGGCCTCCTGTGGCTGCAACTCCTAAATGACTGAAGTGATTTACATGGCTATCGAACTTGACCAAGATATAATGGGCACAAACATCTGTGTAAAGTTTGGTGTGGATTGGACAAACACTTTCCAAGAAAGAGCCAGGGCAAATTCTGATGTGCGTATGGACGGAGGTACGGACAAGAGCTACCCTATATGACTCCACTTTGTGGAGGCATAATTAGCATTTTTTAACCCTTTCCTCCAATCTCTTTGAATAAATCTACCAAAAAGGAGCATTTACTAGAGAAAAGGAAAATTTTAGAATTGTGTAGCTTTGAAACCAGTGATAAATAGAGCATTTGCTCCTATGGAGCAAATGCTCTATTTATCAGTGCTTTCAGAAAGTGACTTTAACAGAGGCGTATTTATGGAGGAAAGGGTTAATAAATCAAAGACACACACTACTTGGACTATAATACCCACTTGATTACCTTTAGCATGACATTTAGTTTACACTGAGTATACATGATAAAGATTTGCAAATAAATGAAGGAGTAACGGTAAAAAACTAAAATAAGTTATTTCTAGAATAAACAAGAGTAAATAACTCATAATCTACTTGACAAGTCACCACTTTGCGAAAGAATAACATTTAACAAAGGTCATAAGATTATATATATGCTGAATAAATATAATGAAGGTCCATCCACACACAGACACACCTACGGTGGAGTAAAATAAAACAATTTTTTACTTTTACTTTTTATCTTTGGTATTTACCTGTACGATATTTGAGATAACTTGGGGCACCATGGTCAGTGGAAAGCGGAGGATGTTGAACAAAGCAAGCGACACAAAGGCTTTCTCTGCATCCAAAATGTTGTCCTTATCAGACAGTACATACACCGCAAAGGTAACAAGGCATACCTGAGATGAGAAATGTTTATAAAACATGTATGCACTCAAATGGCAGACAGTCTGATATGTGCAAAGCAATATACACCCCTTAAAAGATAAGCCTAAACACACAAACATATCTTTAAAAATACAGTGTCCACCAGTTTTTATCCTGATGAGACGTTTATATTTATACTACAGTAAAACCTCTCTATAACGGCCACTAAATTACATCAGTATTTTGTGTTAAAGGCAGGTGGCTGCTTAAAGCAAGGTGAAGGTAAAACATAACGCTCCTATAGGAGCGTTCTGTTTTACTTTCACCTCGCTTTAAGCCGCCACCTGCAATAAATACTAAATAATCAACACAATTTAGTAGCCGTTATAGAGAGGTTTTTTTGTACATTATTACCATAACTATTCAGCCCAACAAACTGAGGTGGCAGTTTGATTAGGGTCTACAATGTTTGCTACTCCAATACTTAGTTTTGAAAAAGAGAATAACTGACCTATTCTGCTTCACAAACTAGTGGAGTGGGGAGATTAACCTTTAGCCTGCTATGGGCGGATGAGTGAATACCTATGCAAACAGTTTGCACCAGGATCAGGATCCAAACTGTTTGATGCCCCGATTGCATTTTGGTCGACACATTGATTATAGCTTGAATTTTGAAAATGTAGTAGGTGAAAATATCTAAAAATAATTTGCTCAGCAGGCTAAAGGTTAATAAGGTCATGATATTTAGGGTAAATATGGTATGAATACATACAGCAAATGGGGCTACTGTCCACGTGAATGTTGTGAAGGCATTTAGGTAGGACATTTTCTTCAGTATGTTCAACTCCTTGTTGCGAATGTCCAATACTTTCTGTTCAAATGAACCCTCCCATGCATACAGTTTCAGCACCTGGAATACATACACTGTTGAATAGTCATGTAAGAAATAAAAACATTGAGAATATTTCTAGCTAAATTTTTGATAATGTACACAAAAGTTTTGGCATTGATAAAATTGTACAATCAGACCTATTACAATTTTATATATAGCAAAAAGAGCAGACCTAGATCAGAAGGCCCATATAGGAGTCACCTGATCTGATTCTACCTGTTTGGAAAGGCATGAGAAAGTGGTTGTATAAAGGAAAGGGTTAAATCTTTCCCCAAAAAAATAATTGTCATCTACAAATATTGTCATCTGCTTCATGGATCAGAGTGAATTCCATCTTATATTACTTGTCTAAAACAAAATTTGGTTCGCATGGATTCACTCAGTGTCTCATCTGGATCCAAACTGTTTACCAATGTAACCACAAATTAGAAGCTAGAGTGCTGAACTTCAAACCATGCAATTTCAAATGATAACAATACCTCTCTATCTCACTTCTATTTTGTATTTATTTCATATCATATCTAAGGCCTAACCTAACTCTTTACTCCATGAATATCCATGTAAGATATAATGACATAATGAATATCAATCAGATTATCTAATTTTTAAAATAGCACATGGAGACAGAAATTTTTGACCACGACAGAAACTGTACAATCACATCAATATCAATTTATCTATATATAAGCAAAACAAAGCAGACCCTGATCAGATGGCTCCTATAGGAGCCGTCTGATCTGGGTCTACTCTGTTTGCAAAGGTGTAACAAGAGTGTTTGGAGGAACATATGTGTCACCTGCTCGCAGCTGACACAAAAACTGTTAATATGCTGGAGTGAAATCAGTAACTCAAAAAGTATTGCATGCAGAGTGATGGACCTTAGTTACATCAATGGTCCTCCATAAGAGGAAGACACATGTGAAATTTGAAAGCTCTATAATTAGTTTAGAAATGACAGCCAAAAGAACAAAGTGTGACAGACAGACGGACGGACGGACAGACAGACGAAAAGTGATCCCTAAGTGACACACTGCCTCTTGGCAGGTGACACAAAAAGGTGTATTTATGCAGTAAAGGGTCAATACCTATTCATTTGTAGACACATTTTGTATGTCACATAAATTCTCTTTGCAGTATAATACATATACCTCCATAAGCATACAGAGCAGACCCTGATCTAATGGCTCCTACAGAAGCTGTCTAATCCGGGTCTATTCTGTTTGCATAGGCGTTAAAAGCCATATCTGTGGAGTTAACAGTTATTCATTCTCATATATTCATTCAACTCTTCTACACTATTAAATACTTCACTTACTTTGGAGCTTATTATCGATGAATCGCATACAAATTACTCTCAAATACCTTTATTCCATTCAGAATTTCATTCATCATTTTGATTCTTTTGTCCTTCAGGCTCATCTGTTTCACTTGGTACTGCTTGAATTTATTGGCTACAACAGCATTCACAGGTACAAGTATTATCATGACACCCACTCCTGCCAGAATGGATGGCCCTAAAGTGACCCACAGGAAGTAGATACTGATGCTGATCTGTACCGGGCCTGACCAGAGTATGTTTATGTATGTCATCATGTCATTGAACCTTTGGGCATCAACAGACATTAGGTTCACAATCTCTCCCACAGTGGAATTCTTACGTGCAGCATTTGAAAGTTTCAACATCTTCAAAAGAAAATAAAACACGAATGTTCCTATCTGTTACTTACAAACATGTAAACCCATAGAATGCAGTTAGAGCTTTTTAACTGAATTTTATAATGGGACTATGAACAATGGAATTTTTTTTATAACAGAAACAGTGGAATCAGATATTTATCATACCATATCACATGCAAGGCCCTAATCAGATGGCTCTTACAGGAGCCGTCTGATCTGGGTCTACCATCTGATCTGGGTCTACTTAGTTTGCAAAGACATTTAAAGAGGTAGCTATAGAGAGAAGGGTTAATAATAAGTTGAATGAGTAGGATCTGAACAAACAAGATCAGTGTCTAGAGACAACATTAAAGTGTATTTTGTCTATGTTTTTATGGCTTCTCTCCACATCAAGAGTGGTAATAAGTGTTGTGAAAGTGAAATTATTGTACTGTTTGTTCTTTAATCTACTTTGCACTCATCTATAGGCAGTATGAGAGAGATATAATTCTGCAGGTATCATATCATGGTATAGCTAAGGTTAGACAAACAAACCATATACAATAATTAAAATTTTGTTATTATGCCCCCAGATAAAAATCTTGCAGGCATAAGATGACCGCAAAAAAGTACCACATTTACCAACAAGAGGGCAATGATGGCCCTGATATCACTCACCAGACAATCAGATCCAGCGTAGTCAAACTTTAATCAATCTGGGACTTGAGCATGGTGGTAAGCTACAAGGCATCCCAAGGATGTGGTCAATTTTGACACAAGGGGCATAATTTGTATATTGTATACAATATATATATTTGTATATAATTGTGTATTTGTATACTTTTGTAGAGGACCTGAACATGATGCTATGTTCCAAATATGAAAGCTGAGAACCTTCCAGTTTCAGAGAAGATTTTCAAAGTTTTCACAATATGATTCTATAGAAAACAAGGCACCCCTGGGGCGGAGACAATTTTGAACCACAGTGACATAATTTCTAAAACTTCTGTAGAGAACCTAGAGATAAAGGTATGTGCCAAAGATGAAAGCTGAGAACCCTGACGATTCTGAGGTTCAAATTGTTGACGACTGACGACACAAGACGCACGCCGACAGACATCAGGTGATCACAAAAACTCACCCTGAGCACTTTGTGTTATGGTGAGCTAAAAATATGCAGACACCCAGTTCCCCCCCCCCCCCCCCCCCCCCCCCAATCAACTGGTCTGGAAATATTAAACAAGTATTTGGAAGTGATTTGATAACTTTACATACATGAAATTAGAACAATCAAGGTGATGAATAGCTCCGCATTGCAGCTTTAATGGCAAATCCAGCAGCTGATTACTGCTGTATCTACATATAAATTCAATAATTTTCAAACTAAAGGAGTTTGCGACACCAACTATCCATGTTACGGACTAAATGCCAAAAAGTACTCTGACAAAAATTTAAGGGGAGATAATTTTGCAATGCCTTGCATTAAAAACATGAAAAGTGCATCTTGCAAAAATTGACTATTTGTGGTTACTATGTATCGCACATATCAATTCAATAACTTTGTATCATCAACTACCTGTTTCATGCCAACAAAAATTACTCAAAAGTTCAAGGGGAGATAATTCCCCCACTAAACACATGAAAATTGTGTCTTGTACATCTACTATTTATGGTTATGCATGCCAAATAAACTAAATAATTGAGTTCCTTGTTTAAACAACCAACCATGATTAAATGCAGTATTGCGGTCATACCGATCAACCAGCTTAAGAAACTATTCGAACTGGGTCTACACTATTTGCCTAAGTTTGTCCGAATACTTAGGATGAAAAGGGTAATTTTTCCAACTGACCTTTTGGTAGACAGTGGCTATAATAGCAGTCCTGAGCCTCATACCAACAGCTGTGCAGTAGTAGAAGTATTGATGCAGGACTATGGACTGGAACACCGCCACAAGCAACATGAGCACTGCATAGTAGTAACCCTTCCAGGTCTGCTGAGTCTTGTCTTTCACATAGGCAATAAGATACCTACAAAGTCAGATATTAATCCTTACACAAATGCCTTATCAATGCTTTGCAAACAGAGTAGACCAAGATCAGATGGCTCCTATCGGGGTCTGCTCCGTTTGTTTATGTAATAATCAAGATCTGATTCTACAGCTTCTGCTATGTCAAAACTTCCCTTGTTTACCACACCATTATAAAATTAGCTAATCAATATTGATGCATTCATTATTTTTCACATTGATATTCATGAGTGGTTTGAATTTCTTCAGATTTTTTCAAGTTGTTAAGAAAATGTGAAAGAGTTTCAAACAGCTAGGGTCCTGATGAGATGCTGAGATACTTGGCACCTAAACTAGATCCAAGCTGCTTTGTAAAGGCAAGCCAGGTCACATTTAGCAGATTAATGGATTTAAACAATATATCAAATGACATGTCTATATTTTCAAAATGATACCCATAGTGCTTTCAAAATAAAATGTACAAATCCTCTTTTCTGTATTATTTAACCCTTTCAGTGCCAGAAACAAGCCACTAAAGCCCTGTGTGAACAGTGTTAACCCAGATGAGAGGGCTCCTAGAGGAACTCTCTCATCAGGGTCTGCACTGTTTGTCATGTTACACTTTTTTTCCCTGAATGTTCATAGTAAGCTTGACTCGTTTGAATTTTGCAATAGTGCATTTGAAAATTCAGCATTAGAAGGGTTAAATTGTGCAGATCTTAGTCTAACTAGTAAGCTCATACACACAAGCTTAGAGTCACACTTTGACCAATGAAAATATTTCCAACATGCAAAATTAATGTAAAGCAAGTTCAAGGTTTTTTCAGTAGTCCAAGAATGTAAAACAAGCTTACGATGAAACAGTTAACCCTTTCCCTGTTCTATATTTAGTCCAATTTTTAATACTTACTGAACATTCATGGACAATAGCTATAATGAAATACAGGTGTAACATTGTAGTCATTTCAGAAACTGAAGAAACAGATTCAAATTCAAATTCCATTCATAGCAAACAGAGCAGACCCTGATCAGGAGCCATCTGATCTGGGTCTACTCTGTTAGCAATGCATGAAAAGACATTTATATAGGGAAAGGGTTAATCTATCACAATGGAGAGATTGTTAAACACATCCACTTATTTTCAAACTAAAATGTCAGTGGCCTACTTACTTGAGAATGAGAGGACTGACAAACTGCAGCACATCGAACACAAATTTGAAGAATGCTGCCACGAGACACTGGAACCAGAAAGTTTTCACCATAGCCCAGAACAGACGAGGGCTTTTCTTCTTACAGTCCGACTGAGTCACTATAACTTCAGACCTGTTCCCAGCACCCATTTCTTTCATCTCTACATCTTTACCTGAAGTTGAGGGTCCAGAACCAGTGGCTGTAGATGTAGTGTGCATCCTGCAAGAGAAAACATTAATTAAAAAAGTTCTCATCTGCATACATACATTTTGGCAACAGAAAATAGGCATAAATACTACTGAATTAAAAGCTTCAATGAAAAACACAGAAAAGTATGAAAAATATTGAGGAGCTTGACTTTTGACACCGTTCATTCTCCAAATGCAGAATTTTCCATAGAGAGCTTAGTTAAAACATTAACCGTTTGCTTCATATATTAAAACGCATTTTCATGTACAGTCAAACTTCAATAGGTCAAGTTTGCAAAATTTTAAGCCTGACCTCGACTAAGTGAGGGTGCTCGGGCAAGTGAATTTCATATGAACTTGTCAATATTCAATCTCATGGATAGTCAAAGATATGATATTACAACATGAAATAGTATTTGTGTTCAACACTTCTTAAAGACTTTGAAATGTTTTAATTGGTAGTGTTTTGATGTTGTTTATCAATTACATTATCCGTTTCTATACAATTCCTTACTATAAATCATTTTGCTCAATAAATTTGAGCACGCAAACCTGCATCTCGTGTGGTTTTATTGTATGGCTTCACTGGGAAATGTTTGTGTATTTGACTGTATTATCTCCCTTTCTCAGTAGGGTTAAGTTTCAGAATTATTTGATTAAAAGATTTTTTGTATGCATGTTTGCATATTGTAATAAAACACAAACAATATTTACTCGTAAGAAAACATCATTAAATGTGCTTATTATCGGACATGCTTTGATCTTTACCCTGCAAATTATATCATTTAATTGTGTGATCCACAAAATTGATTACTATTTGATTACTTGTGAAAAACACAGACTGGCAGGTGAGAAGTCACAATCAGCAGCTAATTTGTTTTACACTTTCGTGTCTTCAAGTAAATACTACTAAAAACAATGGATTAGCACATGATGGGGTATAATTATACCTTGAATCAGTGCAGGTCCTTGAGCTAGCCATATTTGACCCAGCCGTTGTCTATTACATGGAACTAGAACTTTTTCCAAGACTTCGACCAGACCTCGAGCAAAGCACTGTACTCGATTCAGTGATGCTTGAGCTATTAAAGTTTGACTGTACAGTCTATTCTCATTTACTCTATCTCGGAAAACCCAAAATGTTCTTTTTTCTCGGTCCAAAATTATTTCCTTCTTTATCTATGTAGTTTGGCTACGGATAAGTCAAAGTTCGTTAACTCCAATTTATTTTCTGGTCCGACGAGAGTCTACCAAACCCTAAATTGTTAGTGTAAGTCAAACTACCTGTTCGCCGGGCGCAAAGACAAACCTTCACACCTTTCTATCAACTTGAGAAATATGTTGTCACCTCGACGCTCAAATGATATCATATCTTTCCAAACTGTGAAAACACCAACGCCAATAACCGCGATAGTTGTTATCATTAGGCTGATGGTCGAACTCGCTCTATGCTTTAAATGTGTGTATAAAAATGCACGCTCGGTAAGATATGTATTATGTAACATTCAAGATTTTACTTTTATATGTTCTTAGTGCATTCATTACACTAAGTTGATTAATGAAATGTTGTTCTATATCCTTGTATTATTTATTTATTCAATACCAGTAATTCAGTAAACTTGTACACAAAGAATTTACTTTGTGACTTGTATCACACACACACATTGCGTATGTATTTGGATAACTCCAACTCTCGTTAACTCCAATTAATTTTGAAGGTCCCTTGAAATTGGAGATAACGAGAGTAGACTCTGCAAACAGAGTAGACCCAGATTAGATGGCTCCTATAGGACTTTTGTAGAGGACCTGAACATGATGCTATGTGCCAAATATGGAAGCTGAGAACCTTCCAGTTTCAGAGTAGAAGATTTTCAAAATGTTCACTATATATTTCTATTGAAAACAAGGCACCCCTGGGGGCGGGCCAATTTTGACCCCAGGGGCATAATTCATATAACTTTTGTAGAGGACGTGAATATGATGCTATGTGCCAAATATGAAAGTTGAGAACCCTGTAGATTCAGAGAAGATTTTTAAAGGTTAAAATTGTTGACGACTAACGACGCACGCCAACAGACAACCGCCGATCACAAAAGCTCACCCTGAGTACTGAGTTAACATTATAAAACTTCAGCTAATAAATATTAACGATGTCATCATTTCTTGCATGAATGTTGAACAGGGAAAGGATTAAGAAATCAGAAATTATGCCATAAATAATTCAGAATGGTAAACAGTGCAGATCCTAGTTGGAAGTCTGCTTATTGGAATCAAAAGTTGAAATTCAAGTTGAAATTCACTAATTTCCAGATGACAAAGAAATGGTCCCTAAGTGTCAACCTGCTAAAGATGACACACTTTGACCAAATAAGGTAGATTTTAGTTGAACCTGTCATGAAATAAAACTTTAAAAAGTTCAATTCCAATCAAGTGGCAGAGACAAATGTTTACCTTTTACACCTGTTGAGTTCCTTGTTTAAATGTTTGGCAAATTTGGGTGCAACACTTTTACATTTGTCTCCAGGGTTCAGGTTCCACAAGTCAGTCTGCACCAATGCTCTCTTGTAACCTTGCACCACCAGACTATAGTCAAAAGAAAAGGACATTTTAAGAGTTAAGCAAAAATATAAAATGCCTTTAATTTTTACAAGTATTTACCAATCAGTCTTCCTAAAAATGCCTATAAAGCTGTTTTTTCTTTCATTCTATTGAAAAATGAAATCAGTGTCAACTAGAACTATCACTAAAGGTGATGAATACCCCGCACGGCAGTCTTGATTGAAAATCCAAGTTTGTGACACAAACTACCCATGTAACAGGACAAATTGACAAAAATACCTAAAGTTCAAGTGGAGAAAGTTTTGTAATGGTTGCCACTAAACAGATGAAAATTGTATCTTGCAAATGTACTATTTGTGTTTAGTATGTGCGGCAAGTATCAATTTAATAAGTTTCAAAATGAAAGAGGAGTATGTGACACCAACTTCCCATGTTTCATGCAAAAAATGACAAAAAGATTTCAAAGTTCAGTGGCAAATTATTCTTCAATGGCCAGCCGTAAACACATGAAAATTCTGTCTTGCACATCTACCATTTGTGGTTACTACGTATCCCAAATATAAATTCAATAACTTTAAAACTGAAGGAGGAGTTGGCAACACCAACTCCTCATGTTACAAGCCAAAATGAAAAAAAATACTCAAAGTTCAGGGGGAGATTATTCTAAAATGGAGAGCTGTAAACACATGAAAATTGCATCTTGCACATCTACCATTCGTTGTTATTATGTGTACCATATATAAATTAAATAACTTTTAAACTGAAGGAGAAGTTTGCGACACCATCTCCCCATGTTTCATGCAACTGACCAAAAAACTCCAAGTTCAGGGGGAGATAATTCTGCAATGGCCAGCAGTAAACACATGAAAAATGCGTCTTGCACATTTACCACTCGTGGTTATTATATATACTAAATATAAATTCAGTAATTTTAAAACTAAAAGAGCAATTCACCAACTACCCATGTTAAAATGCGGACGGACCAACCGCCCGACGCCCAATCAATCGACCGACCGCCAGACAGGCTGATTCCAGTATACCCCCTCAAACAAGTTTGCGGGGGTATAAATAGATACAATTCTAATGGGATGCATGAATCTGCAACAGGAAAAGGGTCAACAAGTTAATAGCACAGAGAGTGGTTACAAAATATTTTCACTCAGCCATTGATTTATCCTGAACACTTAACTAGTATATTTGTTTATGAATATAAATTATCTTAACATCTATATAACCATATATGAACATAGGAAGTTTTAGCAATGGCAGAAACTGAAGAATCAGATCTATATAATTCCATAAACAAACAATATCATGATAAATATTGATATTTAGTACACAAAACAATTGACTGTTACGAAAATGTTATCCTTTCACTGTATATCATATGAGTCAGCTTGCATCCTAATTAGAGAATAGTTTGTAACTATTTACTCCATACTTAATGTGTATGGTACGAAAAAAAGTATATCACTATGCAAGGTAATTAAAAGTAATCTACAGCATGAACACTTTTCCATCAGAAACCTCAAAATGTGATCATAGCCATGACAAGAATCCAAAAGTACTGAAGTTTCAATAATAACATGAGATTTAGAAATTCTGAAATACCTTGAGAACCACCAAAATGTGATCTGGGAAAGGAATGACACATGGTACTCTGGACAGGGATTCTGAAAGTATCCAAAACAACCTCCATAAATGTCAGCATAAACTACTGATAATTCTGTACATATACATTATTAACCAGACACTTTCTGACCATTTGCAGTAAACTCCTGTAAAAGACATCCAATCAGGCCATCCATGGGGCGGAGTCAATCTTGACCCAAGGGGCATAATTTATATAACTTTTGTAGAGGACCTGAACATAAAGCTATGTGCAAAATATGAAAGCTGAGAACCTTCCAGTTTCAGGAGGAAATTTTCTAAATTTTCACAATATGTTTCTATTGAAAATTGGCCATCCCTGGGGTGGGGCCAATTTTCACCCCAGGGGCATAATTTATATTACTTTTGTAGAGGACCTGAACATAATAGTATGTGCCATATATGAAAGCCGAGAACCTTCCAGATTCAGAGAAGAAGATTTTCAAAGTTTTCCCTATATGTTTCTATACTAAACAAGACACCCCTGGGGCAGGGCAAATTTTGACCCCCATGGACATAATTTATATAATTTTTGTAGAGGACCTACAGATGATGCTATGTGCCATAGATGAAAGCTGAGAACCCTGTAGATTCAGAGGAGAAGATTTTTTAAAGGTTCAAATTGTTGACGACAGATGACGCACGACGCACGCTGACGGACATCAGGCGATCAAAAAAGCTCAACCTGAGCACTTTGTGCTCTGGTGAGCTAAAAATCATGTGTACATGCGCCATTATAATAAAACAGCTAATAACTAGATCTATCACTAAATGTGATGAATACCCCCGCACGGCAGCTTTGATTGCAAAACCAAGTTTGTGACACAAACTACCCATTATTACAGGACCAAAACACAAAAATACTCAAAGTTCAAGCCTTCAAGGGGAAATAATTCTGTAATGCATGTAACTAAACATATGAAAATTGCATCTTGCATATCTGCTATTCGTGGTTATTAAGTATGGCAAGTATCAATTCAATAACTTTTAAATTGAAGGAGGAGTTTGCGACATCAACTCCCCATGTTTCATGCAAAAGGGGAGATAATTCTGCATTGCTCAGTGCTAAGCCCATGAAAATTGTGTCTTGCAAATCTACCATGGTTACTATGTATATCAAATATAAACTCAATAACTTTAAAACTGAAGGAGGAGTTCGCGATACCAACTACCCATGTTCAAATGCGGACTGACAGACCGACCGACAGACAGGGTGATTCCAGTATACCCCCTCAAACAAGTTTGCAGGGGTATAAATATTCATGACATGAATATTCAACAGTAAAAGGGTTACAGACACCCATGTTTAAGTAATAGGTTAATAGAGGTTCTACTATAATCATTATACATGTTACTTACCCCATCCTCTATGGGTACAGCTCCAACTGGCTGCTTGTCTACAATACAGGAGATCACCAACTGCGCCAGTATCACAGCAAAGAAAATGTAGAAAGTCGCAAAACGAAACAGGTCCTTTATCTCATCCTGGAAATTATCGACATTCAAACTGTGAAATTGAATCTATGGCAAAATGTCAACTCCTCTTTTGAGTGTTAACCCTTTCCTTATTTATTCAAGATTTCTTCACCTCTTGAATATTCATTAACAGAATCAATAAAATGAAACACGGAATGGGATTTTTTCGCTGTTGTGGAAACTGCATAATCAGATCTATAATAAATTTCCATAAGCAAACAGAACAGACCCTGATCAGATGGTTCCTACAGTCTACTCTGTTTGCAAAGGCATGAAAAGACATTCATATGAAGGAAAAGGTTAAAGACATGCATTTTGTGCTAGATAAGTTTGTATTTCAAGGTGAGGAATAAAAGTTCTGATAGCAAATGTGCACCAGTAACCGTGGGAATTTGAGTACAGGCTAAAATTGACATTAAATAGTGGTAATGATATATATACATGTTAAAACATATAAGCCACTTAAAATTCATCTTGAAATAAAAACAAAAACTTAACCATTATTACCCTAAATGTTTGGTCTGGCGAATAGTTCAGACTCAGATCAAACTGCTCCAAAAGAAGCCTTCCAATCAGCATCTAGACCATTTGCTACTCAATTAATTAGTTTATGCCTAAAAGACTTTGTATCATGCAACGTCACGAAATACAGTCACTTCCTACTAGCATAATATTTTCCACGTCGACGCTGTATTTTGTGAGGTACAGTGCATGTGTACTAGCCCGACTGGAATGCAAGTTTGGTTCAGCCAATAGGAGGAAAACAGAAGGACGAAAAAGGCATAATTAAACATAAACATCAAATTAACACATTTTCTCACCTTTGTCTCAACTATCTGTCCATATAAAAGGATTAAATCAAGTTTGTTTTTGTTGTAAAAGTCAATGACGTCACTGCATGCCAACATGACGTCACGTAATTCGTACTTGCATGTATTTTCATCCAGGGGACGAAACCGCTTTAGCAATCTTTCTATTTCTTCATTTTTTCCATTTTTCTTGGTGTTGCATGATAAAAGAATTACTATGCTAGTAGTTTGTAAGTTCAGCTGTATTTTGGCTCGTCAGAAAAGTAGTTAAATGCTCGCCAAGGCTCGCATTTAACTACTTTTCCAACTCGCCAAAATACAGCTGAACTTACAAACTACTAGCATAGTAATTCTTATGTATTCTGTTTTACAAACCAATGAAGAATGAAAATTGGGTGTAATAATATATAGGGTAAATATGGTATGTTGTCTATAATAATTTCCTCATCATAATGACTCTACTTGACACATTCCTACATATGCACACTTATTCATATCTTTGCAAACAAGAGTAGACCCAAATCAGACGGCTAGTGTAGGAGCCACCTTATCAGGGCCTACTCTGCTTGCTCATGAACTTACAATAGATCTGACCCTACAGTTTCTACCCATACCAAACATTCATGTGTACATAAACCATTATTAACCCTTTCCCTGTTCTATGTTTATTCCAAATTTTAAATATGTACTCATGGGCAAAATAGTTATAATGAAATATGGTCGGTGGAACATTGTAGCCATTATAGAAACTAAAGAAACAGGTATATCAAATATCATTAGCAAACAGAGCAGACCTTGATCAGACAGCTCCTCTAGGAGCCATCTTTAGAGGAGCCGTCTGATCTGGATCTACTCTGTTTGCAAATGCATAAAAAGGCGTTTGTATGAGGGAAAGGGTTAAAATTCAGCTATAAAATATTCATGATGTCATTATTTCTTATATGAATATTCAACAGGGGATGGGTTAACCTTTGACATACTATATATGGATGATTTTCAATAACCTTCATAAACAGTTTGGATCAATGTGGAAACAGAGTAATTTAACCTCTCACCAAAATCAAAACAGTCTGACATTTGTGTTATGTTATTGAAATTTGTCTGGTTTTATTTTTGTAAGAGAATTCATTTTTTTTGAGGTGCTAAAGGTTAAGCTTCAACCATCACAATGCTGAAACACTATCTGCTTCAGAATTGTTAAAAGTCCTAATTTGTAATTTTAGCCATTTTTCAATTCTTTCTTACCTAGATGAGCCCTCTGATCAGGGTCTGCACTGTTTGCCATTTAAATCCACTTGCAAATTATACCCTTTTATACTGAAAGGACTCTATAATTCAACAATGATGGGTCATTCCACCTTGAAAATTCAGCATTCAAAGGTTTGAAGACAAATCAGACGTCATCAAATAGCTTGGATCCAGATACGGACAATTCAGCAGCTAAATCATCTGTATCTCATAGAGATACAAACCACAGTCCCACATAATAACATTAGCTCTCAGTCCCACATAATAACCTTAGCTCTCAGTCCCACATAATAACATTAGCTCTCAGTCCCACATAACAACATTAGCTCTCAGTCCCACATAATAACATTAGCTCTCAGTCCCACACATTAGCTCTACCTGGACTGCCTGTTTACAAGTTATCTCAAACTGTTCTTATTATCTGTCTGGGGCTCAGTCAGTTGTTTACATTGTGCAGTATAAACATAGCTGTCCCATCTGTGCTGTTTCAGCATGTTCAAACAAATCTGCTGCTCAGACCAGATTGTCTTATCTAAAGATGTTTATTAAATACTTTTAAAATAACTTGAATACCTTTAACACTGCATCCAGTATCTTCGATCGGAAGGTTACTAGGGAAACAAGTGTCAACATAAACCAGAAGAGGAACAGAAATCCTGATGACCTCAAACCATTTTTCCTCTCGAAGTGTACAATTATGGCATACACAATCTGAAAAAGAAATGTATAATTTATGGACCAGACCATAAATAATCAAACTAATGACAATCACTTGTGTTTCTACTTATTTGATAAGAGAATGTTTTATGAAATTACAAGCAAGATAATTCTTATGCTAACATAACAACATTACAATTTTTTCGGATTCTAGTAGAGAAGAATTTAGATACATTTAGGCTGGTGGCTGCATAATGCAGTGTGAAAGTCATGCAGAAAGCTCCTAGAGGACCTTTCTGCATGACTTTCACCCTGCATTAAGCTGACACCTGTCTCTAACAGTAAGACCGATATTTATACTAAATTGAGCATCGGGTTTAGAGGGGGTTTACTGTAAATGTATTTTTTAAGTTATTTCATTAAATTTAATTGTAATGTGTAATCTATTCACTTAATTTTTATTCTTTCTTCATATTCTATACATTATCCTGTATCAGTATTTTTGTTAACCCTTTCTGTGTTGAATATTCATGTAAGAAATGACATCATTAATATTCATTCACTGAATTTTGATGCTGGCATTATGTGCACATGATTATTTGGTATTCATAGAAAATGTATCTACCAGTAGTTAGTTCTATTATATTTCCATAAATCACTTGGAAGGAAAGGGTGTCCTGAGTTACTGAACCAGTTTTTCTACAAACTTTGAAAGAAATCTGGTCAAAACATGTCATCAATCCGATACAGTAGTAAGCATGCACTCAGCTGCTTTTAATATCAAGTATTGGTTCCTTCATCTATGGAAACTGAATTCCAACTTGGATCCTTGTCTAGTAACACTTACTGGCACTGATATGCCTTTATGAGCTTATGGAAATACAACCTAGACATCAAGCAGATGCTTTGTAAATCAGCAAGACAGAGAAATGGACCTACCTAGGGTGTAGTCCTTACTAATGAATCATGTTGGAACCTCTTTTTTTATTATTAACAATGACGATGATGACAACACCCAGACTATGGCAATACCTCAATGTTTTCTTTAAAAAAAAATAATAGAACAGTCTAAAAAGCCAAAACCACTTTTAAGAATTTTCATTCAAGCTTGAAACTAGTGAAATTGTATCAAGAGATAACTCACCATGGTTAAGACTACAACAAGAGGAGATAAAAAGGTAACTACGGGGACTTCTATCTCGGCAAAATGTTCATGTATGCCCTTGCAGATGTCCATTGTACACAACACAGCGACCAAAAAGGCAAGACCCTGAAACAAAATGAATGAGAACATGTTGACCACTCATAAAAAACATAAAAATTGAAAGAGCCTGAGTTGAAGGACCTATATCATAAATACATAGAAATAAGTTATTATATTACCTCATGCAAATATTTTGGTCTACACCAAAAGTTATCTATCATTATTGTTAATATGTGCTAAATTATTTGAAACATCAACTTTTCTGGTTAACCCTTTCCCTGTTCTGTGTTTATTCCAAATTTCTATACCTTCTGAATATTCATGGACAAATTAGTGATAATGAAATATGGAAGGTGGAACATTGTTGCAATTTTAGAAACTAAAGAAACAGATCTACCTAATTCCATTAGCAAACAGAGCAGACCCTGATCAGACGGCTCCTATAGGAGCCGTCTGATCTGGGTCTTCTTTGTTTGCAAATGAGTGAAAACACGTTTATATGAGGGAAAGGGTTAATCTGACAGTTAAGTTTCTGAATTTGCATTCTATGTATTTTCAACTTGCAAAAGACAGTTAAACCCTTTAGTCCATAAATATGCCTTTCTATGCCTTGTAAACAGAATAGACCCAGATAAGATGGCTCCTGTAAGAGCTGTCTGATCAGGGTCTGCTCTGTTCATTGATGATATAATATACATATTATTCTACAGTTTCTGACATTGCCAAAAGTGAATGTGTTCATGTGCCATTATTGAGCACAACCTGACCCCCATTTGAAAACAGCATGGATCCAGATGAGACACAGTTAAACGTGTGCATGTAGTCTCATAGAGTTTCTCACAAACAACTGTATTGAAAAACAAGAGGTTTTGTAGGAACATAGATATGCCACCTGCCAGCAGAATTATGATGAAAAGAGCAAAAGGTAGCATGACAGAAAGATGGACAAATTGGCAGAGAGACAAGAATGAAGAGATTCCCAAGGGTTGCTCTGCTAAAGCAGATGACACAAAAATCTACTTTAACCCTTTCCCTGTTGAATATTCATGTAAGAAATAATGTCATCATGAATATATATTAGCTGAATTTTTATAATGGCATATGTACACAGAAGTTTTAGGTATTGGTAGAAAACTGTAGAATTAGACATGTTATAATTCCACAAGCAAACTGAGCAGACCCTTATCAGATGTGCAAAAGCGTTTGTTTGATGACTGTCTCGTTTTCTTTAACCCATTCCCTCATATTGACACCTTTTGACACTTCTGTAAAAGTCATTTTTATAGCCATTCTGTATTCTGATAATACATTATATATCACAATGGTTTCAAAATTAACCAATTTCCCCCAAACATCACTTCTCTTTTTTTCCTGTAAGATTTGTCTCATCAGAGTCTGCTTTGTTTGCATGTTCATGTTAACTAGTGGCAGACCTGACCCTTCTTTGTAAGAGGTCCGACTCTAGTGTCTGCCTTACAAATAAATCTATACTTACGTAATGTTTTTATACATGAATGAATATTCATAATGGATAAAGACTTACATGAATATTCATAAAGTAAAGGATTAGGGACAAAGTTGAAATGAAGAAGATGGGTTTAACCCTTTTCTCCATTAATAGAGGGTTAAAACATGTTTTTTCGGGCAATAACATCTGCAGTGTCCCGAGGAACTGTTATTGGCCCGAGCCCGAAGGGCGAGGGCAACAACATTCCTGAGGGACACTGCAGATGTTACTGCCTGAAAACAAACGTGTATTAACTTTATTCTTGCATAAAACCCATTTTCTGCTTTCATGCATCAATTTAATTCTTTCAAATACAAGCAAAACTATACACTTCTTAGACACTTCGTTTGATTTATGCTGTTTCCGGGTCACTGTGTTTTCTTTCTGACATCATTTCATGATTGTATCAAATACCGTTTATATGGAATTTCATTCAATATGTCTATCACTAAAAACAGTTCATTGTCAGTGCCCCTGAAATACTCGCACCTCGTTCACCTAGCTTAGGCCAAAACACTATAGCATTCGCGTCCATTGTTTTACCTTAGGCCCCGAATAGGTATAATTAAAACCGGTCAACAACAGCGCGTGAGCACGAGAATCGCCTTGTTAATACATGGTCTAGCGGGACTACAACAGCACGTTTTGTGCAAGAATACACCTTTCTACGCCTTTGCAAACAGGGTAGACCCAGATAAGGTGGCTCCTTATGGAATAATATAGATCTGATTCTACAATTCCGCTTTGACAAAAATTGCAAGTTTTAATGTGCCATTTTATATCTAATAAAATTATCTAATTATTATTCATGATGTCACCAATTTTTTCATGAATATTCATTGAGTAATGGGTTAAGCATTTGCCAATACTTGAAGTAGGAAGATGTGATTCATGTCTAAGACAATAAAATATCCATAGAGTTTGAGCATTTTCTCATGCTTCATATATGTATTTCAATCAATAATGTCATAACTATACAACAGGCAGAGATACCAGTAAGCTCTTCCCATGCACAATATTTACCTGCCCCGGGCAAAAGGTCAGTGGTTAATGTCAAGCAATAACTATGAGATAAGTAACAAGTCTTATTAAAACAACTGTACCATGTATTATCAGCTCTGTGATATAGAGGATCTTACATGAGTGTTCATTACAAATTGAAATGAGTTAACTATAATACATGTAATATGACAGGAGCTTTAGCAAGTGTCATATTCATTAGTATTTTTACAGTAAACGAGCTTCATGAAAACAATTTGTAATGAACACAAATTAAAGATTCTGTTTATCACATAAGACTTAAAAATGCAATAGAAAATAAAACAGGCTATAGATGACGGCTGTTGCGGCCATTGTTTACCACAGACGATTCACATGGAGCGCTACAATTGGCTAACGATTAAATGAGCGCTACGATTGGCTAATCATTAAATGATACCATGCATTGGTTCACGATATTCTCTTTAAGATTCATTATAGGCATGAGTCAAACTGCTAATCTGCATAAAAAATGCACTAGTGCATTTCTGCGATTTATGGCACTCTGTTTCGGCACTCCCACACAGTAGATTATAAACACCTATATTAACTCTTTACCTGATGAATATTCATGCAAGAAATAATGGCTGTATGACTATCAATTACCATAGGTGAATCTTTATACTGGTACATAAACAAGAGAATTTTTGGCTGTAGCAGAAACTGTAAAATCAGATCTATAGTATTTCATAAGCAAACAGAGCAGACCCTGATCAGACAACTATAAGATTCATCTGATTTGGGTCTACTCTACAAAAGCACTGAAAGGTGTAACAGTATCTATGAAGTAACAGTTTAAAAGCATTAACTCTTTTCCTGTTCTGTGTTTATTCCAAATTTTGATACCTACTGAATATTCAGTGACAAAATAATTATAATAAAATATGGAAAGTATAAAAATTGTAGCCATTTTAGAAAGTAAAGAAACAGATCTTTCAAATTACATTAGCAAACAGAGCAGATCTTCATCAGAAAGCTCCTATAGGAGCTGTCTGGTCTGGGTCTACTCTTTTTGCAAATGGATGAAAACACATTTATATGAGGGAAAGTGTTAAATATTTCAAATTGTCAGGTATATACTCATTTACATTGATCAGCATTCCCCCTAATTGTCTAGCAATTTCATGAAATTTCATTTTCTAGTCCAGTAGTAAATAATTCTGTGTTTTTTTGTATACACTGTGCACAATACATATATCACTGATAAGATTTCTGATAAGAAATGGGAACACTGTTAACTTTTGCTGCAAGCAATGGTTTGGTATAGATACTTTTCCTTTGAATAGTGGAAAATTAAAATGAACTAAAATTATAAACCACTTAACCTCAGTTTAGAGAAAATAATGAAATGTTTGCGTTTCCATCGTCTGCTGCAGAAGGCTTCCTCCCAACTTGGCATACCCAGACTATTTCCGTCAACCAAAACAGACATCTTCGATAATAAATGTATGCATGTGTATGAGCGTGTTGTTCTCAATGTAAAAAACAAACAAACTTATAAATTATTGTCTCTTTTTCATTTAGATACTACGTGTCTGTAATATATATGTTTATAATCTAAATGCTACTTGACATTCTCATTTGCATCCACAGTATTTGTAAAGTTTAATCACAAATTCACCAATATTATGTTGAATAATTAGTACTTGGGACTTACATCGTTTTTTGGTACCTACAGATACAGTGCCCATTATTTTGATAACATGGCATTATAAAGTTGTTTTAGCCTTTTACCTCATGAATATTCATATTAGAAATAATGACATCATGATTATTAATTTGCTGAAGTCCTATCATTGAAAAATGAACACAGGAGCCATCTGATCTGGGTTTTACTCTACTTGCAAATACAGTAAAACCTCTCTAAACCGGAATTCTAGCACAGAAGATTTTAGATACTTTTATGCAGGTGGCTGCTTAATGCAGGGTGAAAGTCATTCAGAAAGCTCCTAGAGGAGCTTTCTGAATGACTTTCACCCTGCATTAAGCTGCCACCTGTCTCCAAGACCAATATTTATCTTAAATTTTACGTCCGGTTTTACTGTATGTCAAAAGGCGTCTCTGTTAGGTAAAGGGTATGACAGATGTGATAATATTACTCACCAGCTTTATACGACTTCGCCATGACCAGGGTATTATAAATTTATTGTCTTTCCTATGTAATAAAATGATACGGAAAGGAGCTAGAAAGAGCAGGAAGGCACATGGTATCCATAGCAGCACTGTTTTCTGGAAGCATGGTGAGAAGTCTGGACTTGTTGTGTTCCAGTACTGGTTCTCATGCTGAAAATAGTAACAAAAAATCATATTAGACAAATGTTACAATGTGAGATGATTAAAAAAATTGCAAATGCACAAATGAAACATTTTTTCTGCTTGTCCAACAATGTGATTGTATCTTTGATTTGAAATTGTTAACAAGTGGGCCATGATAGACTTTTATCCTGTCAGTCCAACGTTTGGTAAATGAAGGGCACACAACTCTAGAAAAACAAATTTGAGTTGCCCATAACCAAAGTTGGCCAAGATCTTATAGTCATACATATTAGTTATAAATATTATAAGAACATAATTATGATGAAATAAAGGTACTAAAATATGAACATAGTTTTAAAACTAAGGGCTCTTGATTCTAGAACTACTACTCTGATTTTGGTACAGACCTTATAGTCATACTGACAGTCACTGTTAAATACACATTCTGTCTAGAAACATCATAAGGATATGTGAAGAAATATACGTACTAGAGTATAAGCAGGCTGAAACATTCTACATTGTATAAATTTTGCTTTATAAATCAAAGGTACACAACTCAAGACCTACAACCTTTAAGACAATAATATGTACCCAGACTGTTTTTGGTAATGGTAAAAACTGTAGAGTTAGATATATCATAATTTCATAACCAAATATAGTAGACCCTCAGATCAGACGGCTCTTACAGGAGTCAACTGATCAGGGTCTACACTTTTTGCAAAGGCATGTAATGATGTTTATATGAAGGAATGGGTCAATATGATTTCGACTATAATCAAACTTGGATATAACGACCATACACATTATATGCAAGTTAGATTAAAATAGTCTGCAGATGCTAGAGTATAAACATACTACATGTATTTATGTAAGTGGACAGAATGGATAGGATGGACAGACTACTGACAGCAGAGCTCCAGATAAGATGGGTGAATTTAAACATTTTCAAGCATAGCTCCTTTATTTCTCCATCAAACCCTATACTGTGGCCACTCTTTAGAATCGTCTCGAATAGACGATTCTAAAGAGTGTTCACAGTATAGGGTTTGGTGGAGAAATGGCGATTTTAGAATTTGGGTACATGTATGCGTCGTTATCTGTAGCTCTGTGATGGTCAACAATCCTAAAAGCATGACAAGAGTGTTCCCTGCTCAGATGAGCTAAAACCAAATGCAAATTTCATCAGCAGTAAGCTGAACTTTGTATGTTTAATATATAGTGATGCTAAATTGAATACCACTTCAGCCGCAGTTTGGGGGCAATAATGTAAGTTTAATAATGCACTTTAAATAACTGCTCATGAACAGACTCAATAAAACCGACTTAACCGAGTCTGCATTTTCTTCTTTTTGCATTGCTGCTTTTGAAGGATCTTGTACTTTCAGAATTTGTTGACCCTTTACTTCATTAACCCTTTACTCTATAAGAATAAGATGATATTTCATAATGCCATTTGGACACAATAATTTTTGCCCATGGAAGAAAATGTAGAATTATATCTATATTATACATAAGCAAACAGAGCAGACTCTAATCAGGTGGCTCCTATAAGTAAACAACGACCAGAGAGCCATAAAAATCTGATTTTCCCCTTTTCAATCCATATAATCTTCTACACAACAAAAGTAGCTTATTTAGATGGACTACAACAATGCCGACACCCCTAAGACACCCCCTAAACTGTGGAACGTACCAACAAAATGTAAAGTACATTCACGGCTCACTGCTCGTTGTTTACCTATACTGTGTATGCAAAGTCATAGAAAGGTGTATTTACTAATTCAAGGGTTTTAAAAGCAATATTCACTCAATTCAAATGGTGACTCCTACTTGATTTTGACTCTTTTATTAATTACAAATTGCATGTACATGTATAATCCCCTACAGTTGGGTTTCTGCATAAAAGTTTACATAAACATGACCAGTTGTTGTTGCTGAATACTGAACATAATTAAGATATGCCCTGAAGTGGACCAGTGGACTGCTAAGTACATGTATGACCTCAACTACAAAGCTGTGGACTTGGCACTTGAATTTAGCAAGTGTGACCACACACACACTCTGGTTTATTAAAATGTGCACATCTTTCACCTCATATAGACATCTTCTGACATCTTTGCAAACAGAGAAGAATCAGATGGCTCCTGTAGGAATAATCTGATCAGGGTCTGCTATGTTTACTAATAACATACATCTGTTTCAACAGTTTCTGCCATGGTAAAAATTCTCTAGTTCCTGATGATCTTTTTAAATATTCATCTTTTTAATATTCAGTCATGATTTGTTTTATTAAGAATTATGGAGTTAAGACAGCTCTAAAACCTCAGGGTGACTGTTTCTAAAGATATAACATTTCAATCAATATTACATTTGTAAGAGGTATTATATACATGTACAAACATTTCAACAATCTGACATGATTAAATTTGTTACATGATATTTGTCATTTGATAATAGATCTTAGCATGTTTAAACCGAAAGTAATGACTTTCGTCGATATCAATATCAAGCTTGTAGAGATTTTTAGAAAAATATTATTTGAAGAAATTGTGAATACATGATATCCATTCATGCTATCAGACTGGGGCAATGCCTTATAGACCAGTAATATGGTGTTTCGATTTGAATTATAGCGTATTTCTATTTCAAACCTCCGAATCAACCTGTGTCCTAGAGGGGTTGGTTGTCACTTTGGCCACTCATTGTAAAAGCGTGTTAATATTCTGAGAAAAAAATAGATGACTGCTCATCAAGAGTGATGATTTCTTCGATAAATGAGACACAGTTTAAAACTGGTTATGGAAATCGGTGGTCAAATAAGCTTTCAATGACGATCACATTGAATAAACCCATCGATTTTTTAGCAGATTTCCGCTGGAGTTGAATACTTTTTACCCTATTGGAGCCGTCTAAACTGGAGTCAAGGGTTAATTCAAAGAGACTGGGTCTAAAACTAGAATTGTTTTTTATACAAAAACTGATGTCTACCCTTGCGTGTGGACAAAATTTTCAAAAGTACCATAACTCTGCAGAAAATCATCGAACAGAAAAAGAAAAAACTTTGCACAACTAGGCATAGTGCTGATCAATCCTATGAAGTTTCATGAAAACACGATAAAAGACATTTTGGGAAACCCTGTGGAGAAAATTTTCCATGTAAAAATAAATTAAAAATCCCTTAACTCTGCAGAAAAAAATCAAACAGGAACAGGAATAAGATATGCACAACTAGGCATGATGCTTATCAATTCTATGAAATTTATAGAATATCCAATTACCGGTAAAGGTTTTGGAGAAACACTGCAGACAAAATTTCAATGTAAAAATTTCAAAGTCCCATAACTCTGCAGAAAATGGGAGGCAATAACTCCAATATTATTGAAGCCAGAATTATGATACTTGTGCATAATTCTTCCTTCCATCATGCTCTTTCCATACATGAAATGTCATTCCAATAGCAGCAGTAGAACAGGAATTATTGATCGGACAAAAAATGTAACAAAGGGCAATCATTCCAAAAGTATTGAAGCCAGAGTTATGGCCCTTATACATGACGCTTCCTCTTATCATGTTCTGTCGATGTATAAAGTTTCAATCAAATGGCATTAGCCATGTAAGAGTTATCATCCGGACATGAAAGTGTGAATAACTGACCTGGAGTTGTGACCAAGACCTTGAGTTGTGACCTTGACCTTTGACCCACATACCTGAATACTGCTGTCTGCACAAGTGCCATAGCAATTTTGAATCCTTCCTAGAGTTATACAGATGTGGAGCAGACATGAAAATTTAGGCTAAAGCATTTGACCTTGAATTGTGACCTTGACCTTTGAAGAATGTGCCTGAATCCTGCTGTCTGCACTTCGCCTTGTTATGGAGAACATTTGTGCCACAGCATTTGGAATTCCTTTCAAGGGTTTAAGAGATATGGAGCGGACACGAAGGGTGTGGCTAAAAACATTTTACTTTGAATTGTGACCTTGACCTTTGACCCATGTGCCTGAATCAAATGCTCTGCAAATTGTCTTGTTGCTTCGAACATTTGTGCAAAAGCATTTTGAAATCCTTCCATATTTGTGAGAGATATGGAGCGGACACAAGTGTGACAGACGGACGGGAGGACAGACAGACAACTCGACCAAAAACAATATGTCTCCCCATTATAAATGGGGGAGACATAAATAGCATACCAGTAAGAGGTAATGGGTTAACAGTATTTCAGTCATATCATCATATCCACCTAAGTACATGTGGAGGACCTTGGCGTTTTTCAGTGTGCGGAACAAAAACTGCATTATTTCATGCAGAGCCGGGTAAAACCGTTGACCTCCCACAAGCCGCTTCCTCAAATGAAAAATTTGAATGCCCTGGCCAGTATTCAAGTTTAGAAGACTATAAACTAAACAACTATTGGGTCACTTTATCCTTTAGCCTGCTGCAGACAGATGAGTGATTACCTATGCAAACAGTGTGGATCCAGATGAAATGCAGAGTAACATAATATCTCATCTGGACCCAATCTGTTTGATACTATGTGTTGCTGAAAAGATATGCAAGATAAATTTAAAAAAAAACTAGTATAAATCAGTGATAATTTCCACCAACAAAAACTTGCTCAGCAGGCTAAAAGTTACATGTTGAACAATGGTTCAATCCTACAATAAAGCTACTTCTTGATCTTTTCCAATATATTTACAGTCAGAGGTAAACATCTATTTCATGCCATTCATTTTTAGCGTCAAGCATAAATACTTTCCACAAGAATCATTAGTAAGTCAACATACTTTCACACACTGCATTGTTATACAAATGTAAACCTTTGCTCCCACTTCAACTGAGAAAGGGCAAACAGTATTACAAAAGCAAGCTTAATCCGTTGAAAGCATGAAACAAGCTGACATTTGTCTTGCAAAAAATGTTGATTAAGATCAGGATTCCTCTGACTGCACTGTTTGTAAATCAAAATTCTTTTCAGAAAATGTTACCATTTCATACTGAATGGATAAACATTTACCCTTTGTCTTTGAAAATTTGGCATTCAAAATATTGATGTTCAACAAATTGAATAAATTGTGGTCTGTAAATATATGATTGTCCTCTGCTTTAATTATCAGTAGTCTCCCTATTTTTCGCAATTCCAAAGATTGTACACACAGACAACTCTAATCTGAATACTCAAATAAGTATTATTACCAATAAAGGTCTTTAAAACAGGTGGCAACTTAATGCAGGCTATCTTCTAAAAAGTTCTCAATTCTTACTTACTAAAGTTCAGATTAGCAATGCTTTAAATTTTAAGGTACAATGTATTTTGATGAGATAGCTTAAGAACTAGACCTCCCATAATGTATTATAAATGTTTGCAAAGGTAAGCATATATCCAAAGATCACATAATGTAGATTGCCAAAGAGTAGGTTAATCCACAAAAGTCAGTACTTGTTGAAATGGTTAAACATGTACTAGAATATATACAGCTCTCCTTTAATTTAACACCATTGGTGACCACTCATGCAAAAGAGTTAACCCTTTCCTTCATATAAACATATATATATAAATATATTTGCAAACAGTATAGACCCGAATAGACAGCTCCTATAGGAGCCGTCTGATCAGGGTCGGCTCTGTTTGCTAGTGGAATTCTTTACCTTCTAAATAGCTATGTTAACATGTACAATATTCCACCTTCCACATTTATTATAACTATTTTGCCCACAAACATTCAGTAGGTATTGAAATTTGGAATAAACATAGAACAGGGAAAGGGTTAATTGATTCTAAGAAAAGGAGGTATCACATGCATTTTATAACACTTTTAGTGCTGAATTTTGGGAAGTGGATTGTCCATTACTGTTTAACAGATATCTATTACATTTAATCAGAGACTCTTCACAAAATGACAGTCAGTAAATGCATTTACAACATACATGTATGTACCAGACATTTCATAACTATGGGCAAAGTTATTTTTAACTATGCTTGGCAATAAATGATTACCATTATCTTCATTCAGAAAATTTGAATATCATTTCCCTAAAGTCAAAACTGCAACTAAACATGATGAACTTATTGTTACACCGGTAACAAGAAACCGCCAATGTCGGTATGGCCGGATTGCCAATTAAAGTGATATAGATGAACAGTCAATCATTATACATTTCTGTATCAGCAGATGCTGAAGGCATAATAAATAGTTAAACATATTCCAATTGCATGTAATGAGGTCCTCATTATGACTCCACATGTTAAAAAGGTCAATCTAGAAATTCATTGAAGCATAAAAAACAAGAGATATTTGTAAAGCATGTATACCCCCAGACCCCCTGACCTTTGATCTAGTGACCTCAACTATAGAGGTCATCTACTAGTCATGACTAATCACCACAGCAACTTTGACGATCCTAAGCCAAACCACTAATCATTTATTGATCTGAAAACATTTCACAAGTTAAGGTAAGGGTGACCTTGATCTTCGACCTAGTGACCTCAACAACTATAGGGGTCATCTAGAGGTTACGACCAACCACCACGGCAAGTTTGAAGATCCCCAACCAAACCATTGAGCAGTTATTAATCAGAAACTATTTCATCAGTTAAGGTCATGGTGACCTTAAACTTTGACCTAGTGACCTCAAAAACAATAGGGGTCATCTAGTTGTCATGACCAACCACCACAGTAAGTGTGAAGATCCTAAGCCAAACCCTTGATCAGTTATTGATTGGAAACCATTTCACCTGTTAATGTCATGATGACCTTGACCTTTGACCTAGTGACCTAAAAAACATTAGGGGTCATCTAGTGGTCATGACAAACCACCACAACAAGTTTGAAGATCCTAAACCAAACCCTTGATCAGTTATTGATCGGAAACCATTTCACTAGTTAAGGTCATGGTGACCTTGACCTTTGACCTAGTGACCTCAAAAACAAGAGGGTTCATCTAGTTGTCATGACCAACCACCACAGCAAATTTGAAGATCCTAAGCCAAACCCTTGAGCAGTTATTGATCAAAAACCATTTTACTAGTTAAGCTCATGGTGACCTTGACCTTTGACCTCAAAAACTATAGGGGTCATCTAGTGGTCATGACGAACCATCACAGCAAGTTTGAAGATCCCAAGCCAAGCCCTTGAGCAGTTATTGATCGGAAACTATTTCACCAGTTAAGGTCATTGTGACCTTGACCTTTGACCTAGTGACCTCAAAAACAATAGGGGTCATCCAGTTGTCATGACCAACCACCACAGCAAGTTTGAAGATTCTAGGCCAAGTCGTTTATTAGTTATCGATCAGAAACAAAAAGGTCAACCTGGAAATTCTCTAAAGTCATTGAAGCGTAAAAACTAGGTCAAAAAGGGTTCATAATAACCTACTAACCTATGACGTGTAATGTGACCCTCATTATGAACCCACATGCCAAGTTTGGTTACTGTAGGTGTTATAATTTGGCTATAACTAACACAAACAAAAAGGTCAACCTGGAAATTCTCTAAGTCATTGAAGCGTAAAAACTAGGTCAAAAAGGGGTCATAGTAACCTGTTAACCTATGACATGTAATGGGACCCTCATTCTGAACCCACATGCCAAGTTTGGTTACTGTAGGTATTATACTTTGGCTATAACTAACTCAAACAAAAAGGTCAACCGGACTGCCGGCTGGCCGGACGGACGGCATTCGCCAATCTATAAGCCTGGATTGCGAGCAATCCGGCCAAAAACATACTAGTAACCTTCCTTTATTTATAGTTGTTCTCCAGATCATTTCTGTAGTGAAATAAATGTCAAAACAACCAGGTACAAACAATGCTGGCTGGGTGATAGCTATTATGTAAGACTGCATCCATTTATGGTAACCCTTTACTCCATGAATATCCATGTAACAAATAATGATACCATGATTATTAATTAGATTATTTTTATAATTGTACATGGACACAGGGATGTTTTGGTCATGGTAGAAAATGTAAATTCTTATCTAAATTATATCATAAGCAAACAGAGTAGACCCTGATCAAATGGCTCCTGTATGGAGTAAAGGTTTGGTTTGGTTTTTATTGGGTTTTACAGTTTTAACAGTATTTCAGTCATATAACGACGTCCTGGTCCAGCTAATTACAAGTGGAGGAGGACCCCAGATGTTAAGACACAACTAAGAATGACACTAAGCTTACTAGTATCACATCCTTTGTATAAAGTCACAGGGTACTGATACTCTTAAAAGGTTTCAAAAACTCCTCCTGTTCCCTTTAGGAGAGTAAAAGAGAACAGTTAGAAAAATAAGCATGTGCTTAGGCCATGCTAGATTTCATGTACTCAGGATATCCCAAATTATTTCATTTTTACTTTGGGACTTTTTGCTATTTTACATTTACCGCAATGTAACTAAATAAATAATAAATGTACTTTTTAAATCAACTTGTTCCTTGAACAAAACCTATCTGCTTTGTAAAATAGTGTGTAAACATTAATTGAAGTCAATAATATAAACTTCCTTCTTTTGCAGTAAGGAAATACATTACATTATTAATTAATCAGATCTCGGTATTGGTTAACAGTGAAATTCACTATTCAGTGAAGTGATCAAAGCCCAGTGGCCACACTTACAAATTCAAGTCATGAGTGAATTTGCAATAATCTTTGTACAGTATGGTAAAAGATGAGATGGGAAATAATTTTGCACCTTATAATCTGGATAAAGATAAAAAAAAAAATGACAACATTTTGGAATTTGAAGAAACAGGAAAAACTTAAACTACCACTAAAGGTGATGAATACCCCCCCCACTAGCAGATTTGACATAGAGATGGGAGTTATAGAAATAAATCACTACAATATCTGGCATATTATCTGCTACAGTTTAGAAAAAAACTCCAGAAAACCTGAAATTTCCTAAACATTTCTTAGTCAATATGCTGTAATTCCATTAAAAATCAATGTAGTGTAACATAATTCAAACTTGATCTGTAACTCATTATTATAAAGCTACATACCAAATATCACATCAATATCTGCAAGGGTTTAGAAAATTTCTAAGTAAAATCACTGGATTTCCGTGAAAAATCAATGAAGCGTAACAAAATTCAAACTTGATCTGTAACTCATTATAATAAAGCCACATTATGACATACCAAATATCACTTCAATATCTCTAAAGATTTAGAAAAAAACTCCGGAAAACCTGAATTTCCGGAAATTTTCTAAGTAAAATCACTGTATTTCCATGAAAAATCAATGAAGCGTAACGAAATTCAAACTTGATCTGTTACTCATTATAATAAAGCCACATACCATATATCACTTCAATATCTGTGAAGGTTTAGAAAAAAACTCCGGAAAACTGAAAAATAACAACGGGCAATAACTCCAAAAATACTGAAGACAAGAGTTACAAACCCTGTGCACTGTACTTGCGGTCAATGTGATCTATCTATATATGAAGTTTGAAGTCAATAGCTTTTATACTTTGGAAGTTATGATCCGGATGGACGGACAACTGGACCACTGGCACTTGATCGAAACAGACTATAGTTGTGTAGTATAATAGTAATATCATATACATGGTGTGGCAGCCGACTCGCCCATTGTTTCGTACCGGCATAAATTTCCATATTACCAATCTTTCTTGGGGATAACTGGATGATGTGTCTCGACTGCGACCACTATCTCTTACTTATTTAGACACAGTAATTAATTGTCTTTTTTTTAACTTTCTTTCAGAGCAGACTTCATGCGACAATGACATTACAGTACCTCATTTACATTAAATGGACGACTAGACAACTAGGGATTCCCATGCTAAATCTCGTTCATTTCTTTAACAAGAGCTGTCCGCAGACAGCGTGCTCCACTTTCTTTAGTGCTGGATAATGTATTGGAAGTCTAAGTCAGAAAGGGCAGACAGCAAAATTAATTTTAGGGTTACCTGCCCTTGTGAAATGGGCCCCCCTTGTAATAGTTAATATGTTCATGACACTTTCTCTCATTATGCTCTTTCCATGTATGAGGTTTCAATACAATGGCATGAGCCAGCTGGTAGAAGTTATCGTCCAGTCATGAAAGTGTGAAACAAAGGTACCAGGGGCAATAACTCTAAATTTATTGAAGCCACAGTTATGGACACTTTCACTCATCATGCTCTTGCCATGTATGAAGTTTAAATCCAATGGCATGATCTATATAGGTGTTATAGCCCACACAAAAAAGTGTGAAAAAAATACAAGGGACAATAACTCCAATATTAGCGAAGCCAGAGTTATGGACCTTGTGCATGACACATCCTCTTATCATGATCTTTCCATGTATGAAGTTTCAATCCAATGGCATGAGTCATATTGGAGTTAACGTCCTGACAAAAAAATGTTAAAAAAAATACAAAGGGGCAATACCTCCAATATTAGTGAAGCCAGAGTTATGAACCTTTTGCATGACACTTCCTGTTATCATGATCTTTCCATGTAGAAAGTTTCAATCCAATGTCATAAGCCATATAGGAGTTATCGTCCTGACAAAAAAGTGTGAAAAAAATCACAAGGGGCAACAACTCCAATATCAAAGTGAAGCCATGGAAGCCAGTGAAGTTATGGACTTTGTGCATGACACTTCCTAGATCATTATGCTCTTTCCATATATGAAGTTTCAATCAAGTGGCATCAGGCATACTGAAGTTATCGTCCGGACAAGAAAGTATGACGGACAGATGGACGGACTGACAGACAACGCTCACAAAACCAATATGTCTAACCCCATATAAATATGGGGGGAGACATAATAACAGACATTGACAGTCTTTTGTAATAAAACACTGAGTCCTAGCGGTAGCACAGGTAATGAAAGAGAAAACTATTAATAGTATTCATAATAGTAATGCAAAACAGCCCGAAAACAGTGAATGTGAAGTTCTTTCACAAGACTCTGATTGCTGTCAGTGCACATTTACAGTGTTATTTTCGAGGATGAAGTTGAAGCTACCGTTTGAAAATTGAGTTCATCTTGTCTTCAAATGATAGTCATAATAGGTCATTGTTAAAAGTATTACTGTTTATTACACTTTGTTTCATACTCTGAATCTGAATACTATTTGGCTAAAACTTACTGTAACTCATTCATTTGGTTTGGGGCTCATTGTTTCAAAATATGTAAGTCCAAAGAACCCATAATGTCAGATTTCAAAATGAATCATCACTGTATGTGCTAAGCATCCTCCTGTACTAATTGTCTATAGACATAAAATAGATCTCACTTGAGTGACCGGATCACCTTTAAAGACATTTTCAAATATTTTCTTGCCCAGATATATCATTAGTTATACAAAGTGAAGATAATTTGGAAACAAGAAATGTCGGCACGACATCAAACCGGGTTTTCCTTCACTATTAACTACTGATTTCTAAGTTCAAAGGGGCATAATTCCGAGAAAAATTGCAGAAGGAAATATTCCAGACAATATGCACATCTACATATTGTGTTCTTGCTACGAGGTTTTTGTGAAATTCTGTTGAACAGTTGAAGAGGAGATGCGCTTACAATGATAGGGTCAAAAGACCTAGTGATTTCTAAGTTCAATGGGGCAAAACTCCGTGAAATATTGCAGACAATATGCACATCTACATATTGTGCCCTTGCTACCTGCATGGTTTTATGATGAAAATTTGTTGAATAGTTTCAGAGGAGTTGCGCTTTCAAGATTGGCAGCCACCCGCCAGCCAGACCGCCCAATGTACATCACCATTTCAATAACCAGATTTTCCGTGGAAAACCCGGTTAAAAAATTTGTTTCTACATAGGTTTAAAAGTGTAATATGACATTATGTAAAATTCCCAATTTTAACAATTTTCGCAATAAAATTCCTAATTTCAGGGACATGGGCCATTGTCCCAAAATAGTGAAATAAAGCCCTTTCATTTGCCAAACAAGTCCAATTAAAACTGCACGGCAGGGGTAGTGAAATCGTTTTTGTCAAAAGCTATTTCTTACTTGTCCGTATAATAAATTAACCCATTCCCTCATAGAAACGTGTTTTCACGCATTTGCAAACAGAGTAGACCAAGATCAGACGGCTCCTAGAGGAGCCGTCTGATCAGGGTCTGCTCTGTTTGCTTATGGAATTTGATAGATCTTTCTATCTGTGTCTTTACTTTCTAAAATAGCTACAATGTACCACCTTCCAGATTTTATTATAAGTGTTTTGTTCATGAATATTTAATGGGTATTAAAATTTGGACTAAAAATAGAACAGGGAAAGGGTTAATAGCAAAAACATACAAAATTTCACTTGTCCATAATGGCTTTGGGACAACACAGACAATGGATTTTGCCACCCCTGTACTACCATGCCATATATGTATGAAATACAATCGCTGTAATTGCCTTCTAGGTGAAATCTCCAATGAGCTTACTATATACTGTTTCTAGGTAATATCATCTTTTGGCAAATCTCCATAAACTCTCTTACAAGAGTGATCTGATCTAGGTCTTCTATGTTTGTATATACACGTGTGAAATAGTATTTGTATGAAGGAAAGGGTAAAGAAGAATAAAGTGAAGAATAAAGTTTTATGCACTTATTTTAATAATTAGGTATATGAGTTCAGAATAGTAGTTGTATTTTGCATGTTTAAATAAAGACGAAGTTATATTTTACACGTTTTAACATACATGTGATAACTACCGGATTGTGCGGGAGACTACCGGATTTGAGCCCAACTCCTGCAAGTCCCGGCCGGGAGACGAAATCTCCCGATTTCTGAATAAAAATGATTTTTATTTTTTCCCACCCCATTTTCTATCATTTTTTTGACATTAGCACTTGCCAGACGCCTCAAAGAACCAGTGTTGTTGACTTATTTACTGCCCTGTTTATCATGGCAGGCACAGCGCCGTGTCCCTTTTGTAGTACGTCGCCATGTTGCCCCTTATCAAAGACCACCGCAGCATGCCCTAAATACCATGCTGAGTAATTGTGACCCCCAGTAAAAGGGATTAAATGGTCAGCATGGTGTGTTATTTACCTTGGCATGTGTGTATTCCGTAACAGAAACAATCGTGTATGAATATGTCTCTGGTGTATTGCACTGTCGTCATTACATGTATGCTTTTTTCTTCACGGTCAGATTCTACTAAATTTTTGTTTAAGAAAATCTTATTTTCTCCAATTCTGAGACTAAACATCTAAATAGTTACTTTATTAAATTAATTTAGGTTATAAGTTTATTTATAAATGTCCACATAGCATAGCTGTAATCAAAATGTGCTTTTATCAGAAAAAAATGGGACTCGAAATTGGTTGCCTCAAACCACGGATTTTTCGAACGGTGAAATTTGTCATTTCATAGAGGCAAACACAAACATTGTTTTCCACAGACATTTGGTAAGATATTCAAATAAAATTGTGTATGTATTGAGTATAGCATATAAGGATGTCAAATACACAAAAAATGAGAAGATGGGAAGCATTTTTCTAACAGAAAATGAAACTACAAAATGCAAAGACAGTGTACTAGTGTTTGGATAGTACCATATTTCGGACAGAAAGTGACAAATGTATTATGTCTATTTCAGAATATAAATTTCTGGATATATTGCATTACAAAAATAAATGAAAATAATAAAAACAATAATGTCAATAAATTATAATAATATAATATAAGAATGAGAATAATATAAATAATGATAGTAAAAATAATAATAATAAACACAAGTCTATCCATTGGCCAGTAAAAAGAATAATTATTTAATAATAAACACTTGTAAGTCTATCCATTGGCCAGAATGGAATGGAATAGAAAGAAATAGTAATTAGAAGAGAGTATATGGTAATATATACTAGCATACAACAGATAGAATAGAAAGGAATAGTAATTAGAATAGATTATTATTTATATGGGCACAGAATAGATAATAGAATGGAATAAAACACAAAGGAACTAGAATACTGAATAGATAAGAGGATGGGATGGAATGGATTAGAAAGGAATGGGAAATATAGTAGATGTGGGTGGATGTAGAACAGAGAAAAGTACAGACTATAATAAGGAATAGGATATGAATAGATTAGAATTAATACAAACTAAATTACACAGTTGTAATGTGCTAAATAGGCAAAAAAGTTCCAATGCCTTAGTAAATACTAAATAAGATGGTTTGTCGTGCATAAAAGTGCCTTTATCGTACCTCCCTTTCAACCAGGGGTAAAGGGGGGAGAGAGTGTTCTTTTCATATTTGCCCATTCAGAGACATATAAATATAGGTCTCTGACCTATTATACCAACAAATAACTCCAAAACTTTCCATCCGCATAAATCTCCCTCTTTGACACCCAATCTCCCTCATTTGAAAAGCTAATCTCCCTCTTTGCCTCGAAAAAATTATCACATGTATGGTTTTAATAAGGACGAAATTCAGTCGAAGCTGACTTTGATCCCATCGCCTAGATAATGATTAGTTAATTGAGTAAATTGGTGTGTTGAATTACCGACACAATTAATGGTATATATCATGCAGGTGTCAATAATTAGGGGTTTTACTGGTCAATTTTATTTTGTTTCTTTGATGGAAGCCGAATTTGATCACATCTCCTAGATTAGGTAAGTAATTATGTTGGTGTGTTAATCTCAGCAGTTTGTTTAACAATAGATGGTTGAATCGTTGATTGTATTAATTTATTAGGCTTTATGTTAATTCAATTACATGACAAAGTAATTTTTTCAGATAAATGACAGAACTTTTATCCAATTAATGTTTTAAGCCTATTTTGATTGGATGGACATATATGTCCAATCATTTTTTTTTTATTGGATCTTATGATTGGTTTAACGGCACAATCCAAAATCACTGATATGTCTATGTAGTGATAGTTCATGTTTAAAAAGTGTCGATGATTCTATAAATTCATTTATAGCGAGCACAGCTTGCAAGAATGGCCGAAGGCCATTCTTGCGAACGAAGTGAGCTCTATGGTAACGCGTAGGATATAATTTTGGTCTTGTAGGCTGTACATTGTTAACCTGGAATCGGATCTGCTGATGTTCACTTCCGGTTTGGACCATGGAGGGAAATAACCGGTGTGTTCCGAGTGATTCATGGAGGGAAATAACCGGTGTGTTCCGAGTGATTCCTATATTCCTAACTCTGACGGAATATGACGAGTAGTTACGATTGAATACCCGACAGTCCACACAAATCGCAACAACGTTTGTCTACGAAGAAAATCGGTATTCTAAAACTTACTACATTGAAAATTGCATTTCGTTTCGGTATAGATTAGATTTAACTATTTTAATCGCTGTTTTTTTGCCAGAAAATTAATGTTTTCCGTTCGGTAAACATCTCCGTCCGAGATCCAGTTAGCGGTAAAGGCCGAGTGTAAATCTGATGACGTATTATCTACAACTTGTAAGTGACGTAATTGTGGTCACATGATGTGGTCGTCTGCACATACAAGGCTCAGCTGTGTTACTCTTCCGGTTCCTACTGTCAGTAACTTTGTATGTGAGTAATTTAGACATTGATTTTTTTTTCATTTGAATCAGTTCTCAATACAAAACATCACATTATTTGAATTAGATCTACATCTAGATATTTATCCCGGCGCAGGGTGTTTTCGACGGTGTAAGCGGTTTTCGTAAATTTGATATGGTGACCCACCATTTTTTTCTTGTATTTATGACTTGATATATGTTACCCTTTTGTAGGAAAAGAATGTGGAAAATCTATTATATAAATTTCTGAAAAATAAGAAAAATATTTAATAATATCAATAATTTGCATATGGATTTATAAGGCGAAGCCTTGTTTTGAACTTGATTTTTTTTTAAAATTGACTAGTGAATTTACATTGAGTTTAACATTTTGGTACAATTCTAACCATTCTCAATAATACTTAGTAGGCTAATTCTTCACATTGAATACTGTCATGTTTCAAATTTGATATTTTAGTTTTAAATCCTGGTTATAAATGAACTGGAAAATATGTTACAACAGTGGTGTCAAAAGATGGTAATAAAAACAAAAACGAACCTGGTGACCATATGTTTTTTTTATTTACATATCAATTTGTATTTGTCTGGTACATCAAACTGCAAAATTTCAAAGAATTCTATTATTGCAAAAAAAAATCATCTAACTGTAGCATACGCCTTTAAATAAATATGCGAGTGAAACATGCAAACGAATGTATATCACTGAGATTTTATAAAGAACTAGGTCTACGGCAACGTAGAATTGTTTGTGAACTCTGACTTGTTCTTTCCGAATACTCTATCCGAATAGTCTGTCTGTCTGCAGGTCTGTCTGTCAGTGTACTGTTTATTTAGTAAGTTTCGTAGTCTTTCTGTCCTTCTTTAAATGGATACTGTTTTACATAAATCAGCCTGTCTGTCTGACTTCTTTAAATAGGCCTACTGGTTTACAAAAATCATTATGTCTGTCTGTCTCACATACAACCACATCTAACATCCCAGACATAGATCTACAGCCTTGAAGACATATTCTCTAATTACAATCACTCTACACAGAAAGTTAATTTAACATTATTGAACAACTTGAAGGCTTAGCAACATCATTTAACACAGACATCACAACTTTAAAGGTTGGGAGCATACCACCAGCATCACTTCAGAAATAGACAAAATTCAAAAACAAGCACAGCAAATTTCATTCAAGCCAATTCCCTGACACTGAAATACACACTAAACAAAAATCTTTAGAAGAAGACATATAAATACAAACATAGCACACATAAACACTCAGCACAATCTACCAACAATCAGATTGGATAGAGGCATCCAGAAAAGAAGCACAAAAAAAAAAACGAGGGAGGCATGCCCCAAATTCTAAAAAATGTAGAAAATCTACTTATATATGAAGTTATGTTCATATATGGATGATGGAGTTCATCCTGATCACTGGCTAACTACAAGTGGTTTTCCATTGTTTGCAAGACAGTTCAGAATGACTTAAGTTGTCCTTCTTCGCTGCAAGATGTTGCTGCTGCTGCTGATGATGATGATGCTATTAATTACAATTTAAAGGATGAAAATGATTCTGATTCATGGGATTTCAAACGAAAATAGCTTTTAACTACCCCTATGATATACTGTATGCATGTGAAACACATAGTTCAAATGTTTAACCCTTTCCTCCATGCTAAATAGGAAATAGCTAAACATTATGTTGTATGTTTTAATAAATACATGTTTATAAATGCATGCACACAGTATTGTCCTTATCCTATTGACCTATCCAGTAACTTCAAAGTCTATCATCACCATCATTAGCATCAATTGTCATTTAGGTTACTAACACAACAGCTCTATCAATATCTTCTGTTTTCTGCATGTTTCTATCTCAATGCACCTAAATGTACCTGGTGTACATTAGGGGTGTTACACAATACATCAAACTATCGAACTATCGTGATAGTTCTCTATCCCAAGTACACTATCGATAGTTATTTCCAATTGACGATAGACTATTGCGATAGTTGCTCTGACTATCGATAGTTTCGATAGTTCTTTCATATAATTGGCATTGTGTTTTCAAGATGGCGTCGACCATCGGGGAGATCGAGTTTGTTAAAAACAAAAGCGGTGAAACACCAGTGGCAAAGCCCAATTCATTTTAAATCATTTCCACAAAACATTTTCAGTAAGTATTTACAGCAAAGTTATATCTTACACTGTGCAAATTTGCATTTACAAGTTTTCAAATCTTGGCAATAACTATTGCAATAGTATTGCAATAGTTTCCAGCAATAGCAATAGTATCACAATAGTACTTTCAGCAATAGCAATAGTATTGCAATAGTCAAATATGGCCCCAATAGTCAGCCCTAGTGTACATATACCACAACTAACACACAGCTTGTCTTGCCATTTTAACCAATCCTCTGCATATTTAACACCATATGACACCTTTACTATATTTTTTACAATTAATATTTACTGATGATGGTGAATACAGATCTGATGGCAGCTTAAATCATGATGAAAGTAACGCAGAAAGCTCCTTGAGCTTTCTGGTTTCTTGTCATCTTGCTTTAAGCATTACCAAACCTTAATTTCAGCTTGCTTGAAGCAGTATTACATTATACATGTAATGCCCTTCTGGCAATGGAGGAAAGGGTTAATATCACTAATCTACTGTCTTGTGATTTAGACTATGTCAATAATTTAAACATCAAAGTGCAGCATTATGAGTTTCTTATTTTACTTGTAAAGATTGGTGGGTGACATGATCGTCGCTAACCAATACACAAAGTTCTATTTCACAGATATATTACAACATTCAACTTGTAAAAATTGGTGGATGACTTGATCGTCGCTAACCATGATACACAACTATTTCACATTATATTACAATATTTAACATATATATATTGCTAATATATATACATTTTATTACTAACTGTAGTATTTTGTTTATAAGAAATTGAATGAAGTATGGTGGGTGACATGAACATCGCTAACCAATACACTTTTATTTCACATTAATATTACAGTACTTTGTGAAGTTGACTTATTGCCAAGGTTCAGTTAAAGCCATTTTTTTTTAAATCAACATAGTATGGTGGGTGACATGATCGTCGCTAACCAATTAAACATACATTAAATAAATTGCAGCCGGACAGTCACTTATATAAGTCTGAAACACAAACATCAGCCAAAAAGATGTCACAGTCTTGGACCAAAAGTAGATCTATCAACCACTTTATGACTTGGATATGTATTAAAGGGGGTGTCCCTATATTTGACGTGTTTCATAAACACTTGAAATATACAAAAGTCATTTGTTTATACATATGCTGAAAAGTAGTATATCACAAAAAGCCCCATCCAATTACCGTTTATAATGACAAAACATCCAAGTGTTTCATATCGGCGATCCCGGTTTTACTCCCCGATGTTTCAGTTTTATTCGGTTTGTGATTTAGTTTCGTAACTGTTCGCCCTATTCGCGATTCTCCGGCCACTTCCGAGAAAGCTATTACGAAAACAATGAAGGGATCGGGTGATCATTGGCAAAACGCGGAAGAATTTAATGGAAAAGGTCGATAATATTGTGTTGTAGAACAAAAACTATCAGTATTGATGAAATCGGTTTATTTGTATCACAGGGACATTTTTCGATTTAAGTTCAAATTAGGAACCTTCATAATAATGATTGAGCATTATTATAACAGATACCAAGTTTTATGATATTATTGAAAATATACGATCATTGTAGGGACTTCCTCTTTAACGAAAAGTAAGAGATTGATGGTTTAAGTTAAGATTTGTTTTCTTGTTGTGCTTTCAACTTTTATCAAGCTGTACTGTATTCGTTTATTGTTCTGTTACTTTTATAATCTGGTGTATAAATCATCAAATTCACCATATGCTTTCATTTTATTTAGTTGAATGCGTTTGGCAGCTGTGCTTGCTTATAGGCTGTGCCTATTTCATATTATTTATAACGTGGATCCAGTTTATGGTTCAGACATACACTTCATTCTACTGATTCCAGTTTCATTTACAAAGGTAAGTGGTGTGATATTCTGTAACTATACTATTGCATGTTTTTGAGTGAGTATAGTGCTTATATAGATTATTTTATCCTGAACTTTCTTTTGAGTCAAATGTGTTATTAACATAATTTTTAATGAATATTTATAATATTTCATTTAAGGATGTTTAAATTTTTTTTTTTTTCTTTTTACTAATTATTTAACGCCTGTTAAATCAAATTTTAATATGGTGCCGAATCGTCTAGGTACCGAATTGGTTTGGTACCGAGTCGTCTCGAAATCTTTAAATCAACCCGATGAAACCTTGGTTAAATATATCTCTTCAAGCTTAAACTAGCATGAATAATACTAGGCAGTATAATTGCTTAGAAAATGTTCCATATATTGACCTCAGCCTCAGTTTTGAGGCTCGCCGAGTGTAAGAGAGTGTTTCCTACATTGCATAGATATATCCACGGCAGGTGTACCAGTTTTCTAAATGTTCTTTTAAAACCTTGATATATAGTACAACGAAAAAATAAATGCTAAACTCACCAAAAAATCAATGCCTGGTTCACAAAGCATCTTTTAGGTCCAGTAGGCAAAGACAGCTTAGAACTTGAAGGTGAACATGTATTACATTACGGGAGCAGTTAGGATCTGTGAGATGTCCTTTCTCGTGAAATTTAAACATTGTCAACCCGGCCCAGGCTTCAAACGCCCCCTATACAGATGGACCCTGGATATACTATCTATATTTAATATCGTATCGTTATCGTATTTTTAACACTTTCCCTGTTCTATGTTTGTTTCAAATTTCAATACCTACTGAATATTCATTAACAAAATAGCTATAAAGAAATTTGGTAGGGAGAACACTGTAGACATTTTAGAAAGCAAATAAACAGATATATCAAATTCTACTAGCAAACAGAGCAGACCCTGATCAGACGGCTCCTATAGGGGACTAGGGGCCGTCTAATCTGGGTCTACTCTGTTTGCAAATGCGTGAAAACACGTTTATATGGGGAAAGGGTTAATAGGCAAATATTTAGTTTTTGATGGAAGGTATCTATAGGGCACTGGCACTTGATCGAAAATGACTATATTTTATTTATAGCAACTAGTAAATTAATACACTACTATGATATAACTATTATATTACACAACTATAGTCTGTTTCGATCAAGTGCCAGTGCTATAGGGATAAGTTTCATACCGAGTGGACTCTACATTCAATTAAACTTTGATGGGTTATTGGAACCGCTCTCATAATTCGACGTTGAAATGGTAATACGGACTTTGGCCATGGTTTATATCATGATGAGATTATTGTATTTTGTGTCTGTTCTGTATCCATGGGCTATTATAACAATTATCAAATTCACAATGATGATGTCATCATTTCTTACATGAACAAAGAGTTTAATATTGTTTCATTAGCCATTTCAGTCCAGGAGACACGTGCATTGTTGTTTGCAAACAGTGTAGATCCAGATCATTTGACCCCTAGAGAATCCTTCTGATCGGGGTTTGCAGTTTGTAATCCAAAGTGCCTATGCCAAATCACTAGATGCATGACCATCATCATCATAATCAGCTTTTACAGGTCTGAATTGACCCCTTTTAGGGATGGGGCCTGTCTGGCTTGACTTCCCCGGAAGACATCCTCTCCAGCTAGATAGTAACCGTTTTGAGGGTCCATAGAATCCAGACCAAACTTCACCCGGTCGTTCTTCACCACTTCCTCTCATGTCTTCTTTGGCCTACTGGGTCTCTTCTACGTGGCCAGCTCGAAATAGCGTGCTCGAGCGATCCAGCCAGTATTATCCAGCATTAGCCACTTTATTTGTTTTTAGATAGAATAGTATGAACTATTAAGGTTATCTACTGTTTAATGCTGTCTCAGTTACAGAATGCCTTGAAAATATATGGTTTAATTGCATCTTGAAGAAATTTTATTTTTTAATGGCGTTATTATATAGAACTATATAGATCTAACAGAACATTCATATATAAAAATTACTTAGGATCACTTGTAATATAGTATGATGTTTTTACAGTGTACAGTCTGTTTTTTTATCATGTAGTTACATCTGTGTTTATTGTAGGCAAGTAATATAGCTTCAAGAACCGTTGCGTTGGTTAAACGTCAGTAAAGGTTTCGCAGATCTGCAAAGTACGACACTAAAAAGCAGTTATCACGCAGCAGTTAGATTAATGACACCGTAATTTTAGCGGGAAATTAAAAATAAAAATGGCAGCAACCGCAACTCAAAATGCGATAACTTTGAAAGGTTCTACAGAGATTGTAGCAGAATTTTTCGGTAATCAGAGTTATATGTGTATTTTAAATGAATTAAGAAAAAAATCCGTTGTTATGACTTGCAATATAATGAACGACACGCCTTGGTGACGACGATTTGAGCACCTATCGAATTGTCGACCACTCAAGAGTAAAGTAGCCACATCTGATAGTCAGATTAGAACAGTTGAAACTGTAAAGTTTGACACGTCTCGTGTTTACGTTTTGAATTTACGCATTTTCACTATGTCGTAGTTGCTTTAAATAGGTATTATAATTATGATAATGCGACAAACACAATTCTTTAAAGGCCTTTAATCGATTAATATTCATGTAAAATTTATGACATGAATATTAATCCTTTCCCTGTTCAATGTTATAATGAAATTATAACAAAATTATAACATAATGAATGTTTATTAGATTAATTTTTATAACATAAACTTTTATTTTGCTTAAAAACTATGAAATAAGATCTATGTAATGCTGGGTTCTATGACATTATCCCATCTGCCTGGACAACAGCCCACTCGGATGACAGCCCACTATTTCGCTAAGGGCGGTCATTAGCCAACTCTCGTTTTTGTAGAGGCGGACATTACAGGGCTCAACATTAACTTTTTTGTTTACTAAAACTACTAGCCCTGACCAAAATTGCTTGTGCCCGGACTTGGGGATCGATTATTTTATCTTTAAAGACTTGTGTGATATGATGATATGTATTAAACCTGTGTAAATGGTTGCTTAATTGGCCCTTAAAACAAAACAATGTTAAATTACAGTAACAATCAATTCTGCAAGCAAAAAGAACAGACTCCTGATCTGACTCCTCCTGCTGGATGTCTAATCTGGATTTGTTCCTTTTGCAATCTATTAAGTCAAAAGGTATCTATACTAAAGGTCAAATATTTAAAATAAATCAATGAAAATATCAATATCCTGGAAAAATGGTTATTATTTGTATGAGCTGACATGTCAATGAATGATCTTGAAAGCATGACACTACAGTGCTACATATATTCAACATAATAAACATTTTTTATTGAACTCTCAGTTTTATTTTTTCCAAATCCACTCTCATTTATCATATGCAAATCATATCTATAGATAATATGACTTTTTTTTAATTTATCATGATAAATGATATTGTAATCTGCCATTTACAGTTTTGCAAACAGTTTAGACCCTGAGTAGAGAATGAAGTTCTCTCCTCAGAGCCAGTACTGTTATAGACAGAAATAAGCCACTGACTAGTAAAGTCTTTAAACATCATGATCATCAAAACCAGGTCTTCTGGACCTCTGACCACCATGCCACCATAAGGCAATGGCCCTTTCAGCATTGTAATCTGAGGGATCTGGACCCTGGATGGAGATTGCCATGAGGAAGTTCAACATATCAATGTTCAGAGTTGACCTCCAGTCTGATTTGATACGAGCCATTGCCGAGAAACCTCGCTCACACACAGCACTAGAAACTGGAATGCTCAAAATAATTTCAACCAGCATGAGAACATTCTTGAAGGTCTCCTTCAAGTCTGGGCTTGTGAAAAGTCTGTTGTAGAATTCTTGAACACTTAACTGTCTAGCTTGACGTCTCATATGCACCTTTAATGCTGGCCACTCCACCTGTTGTAAGTGTTGGATATTACACCCCATTCTGTTCAGGACAATGGCATAATAATCACAAAGGGAAACCACTTCACCCTCTCCATATACAGCAACCTCAGCATCTGTTTCTGGTAAGTTTATTGGATAGAAGACCTGTATGTCTTGAAGGAGATGATCAGAGTCTATGTCTCCAAGTCTTCTGTTTATTCTGTCAATGACAACATCAATCAGCCCAGATTGTCGCCTTGTCAGTTCTTCTGCTGTCGAGGTTGGCTTACTGAGTTTTACATCATTGTATTTTCTTTCTCCATTTTCTTCTATCACACTGTTCAAGAAATTCTGAAGACTTCTTCCTGGTTTTAAGAGCAACAAGCTGCAGACATGCTGTTTCCATGGCCTCTCTTGCCCCTGGAAGGTCACATCTATCTTTCTGGAACTGCAGTGAGAGCTCCTTTAAAACAGACAGCATATCTTGTAGAAAGTGCATGTAATGCAGGAGATTGTAGGATTTCATATGGCGAAGAATCAGTTTTGCACGACTTTGCACATCCACTGTACCAATCTTGCCTTCCACTGTGTTCTCAAAATGGGCCACAAAAATAGAGTACTTCTGTAGCAAAACTTTCAGAGATCCACTCAGGTGTGGCATCCACCTTGTGCCCTCAAGATTTGCAGGCTTAAGCATTTTCTCTTCCATTGTCTCAGCAAGCATTTGCAGTTCTCTCAACGCTTTTGCACTGTAGTGATAGTGCTTGTGTAAGTTCAGCAGAACAGATCTCAAGTCATTAAACACCTTGGCTTCTCTGTCTTTCATTGCATCCAATGCACCTAACTCCAGACGATGATTTACACAGTGCATGGTTACAAGGTGTGGTACTTGATCTTTCAGAAGTTTTGTGACACTGTGCTTTTTTCCAAGATTCACACTGGCACCATCAGACCCTGTTGCTATAAGTTTCTGCTTCCAGTTCCATCCTTCATTATGAACACTGTCCATGGCTGACTCAATACCATCTAAAACACCTTGGGCATGTGCATGTTCTAAACTTACAATGCTGACAAGTACATTCTTCGGAATACCTTCATCAACTACACGGGCATACACGATTTCATTTTCACATGTTGCTACATCTGTTGCTCCGTCAAACATGATGGAGAGAACATTGGCATTTTTCATGAGATTGTATGTGTTCTCCTGAATGTCTTTGAAAATGAACTCCATAAAACGTCTACATGCCATGTCTGTAAGGTAGGTACTTGGTAATTCAACACCGTTTTTGGCTTGCAGTGATAAAAGTTCTGGATATAGTGTAAAGGGGAGCTCATTCTTGGCAACAAAGTAAGCCGTATTGAAACATGAGGTTAATTTATGTTTCTGCTCCTCATTCAGTTTTTTGACAGCAATATCAAGTGGTCCCACAACTGCCAGCTGGTTGTCTAACTCACCACTTGTAGCCCCTGAGGCTGAGGCCACTGTAGTACCTTTATAAGAGCATTGCACTGGGATGTTCTTTTCTTTCAGTGTCTGTATTTCATACTTTGTCTGACACCTTTCGTGTACAGCAGAGGCATTGTGTTGTTTTAAAGCATCATTTCTGTAAATGTTTGTGCCTTTTACAAATCTTCCGTTTTGTTCATATTTTCTACACGAAACACAAAACATCACATCGTTAGATTCATCGTATTGGAGCCATTTAAACTCCAGTGTCCGACAAATTCATTTTTATGCCCCCAAAGGCGGGCATATAGTAATCGCATTGTCCGTCCTTCCGTCTGTCCGTCTGTCCGTCTGTCCGTCCGTCCGTCTGTCCGTCCGTCCGTCTGTCCTTCCGTCCGGAATTCGTGTCCGGTCTGTAACTTCTTCATCTATCAATGGATTTCAATATAACTTACCACAAATGTTCACCAGACAGAGACGATGTGTCGCGTTCAACTCCCAGGTCAATGGGTCAAAGGTCAAGGTCACAGGGTACAATTACTTTGTCACAAATTTCGTGTCCGGTCTGTAACTTCTTCATCTGTCAATGGATTTCAATATAACTTGGCACAAATGTTCACCACACAAAGACGATGTGTCGCGTTCAACTCCCAGGTCCATGGGTCAAAGGTCAAGGTCACAGGGTACAATTACTTTGTTACAAATTTCGTGTCCGGCCTGTAACTTCTTCATCTATCAATGGATTTCAATATAACTTGCCACAAATGTTCACCAGACAGAGACGATGTGTCGCGTTCAACTTCCAGGTCCATGGGTCAAAGGTCAAGGTCACAGGGTACAATTACTTTGTCACAAAGTTCGTGTCCGGTCTGTAACTTCTTCATCTATCAATGGATTTCAATATAACTTGCCACAAATCTTCACCACACAAAGACGATGTGTCGGGGTCAACTCCCAGGTCCATGGGTCAAAGGTCAAGGTCACAGGGTACATTTACTTTGTCACAAATTTCGTGTCCGGTCTGTAACTTCTTCATCTATCAATGGATTTCAATATAACTTGGCACAAATGTTCACCACACAAAGACGATGTGTCGCGTTCAACTCCCTGGTCCATGGGTCAAAGGTCAAGGTCACAGGGTACAATTACTTTGTCACAAATTTCGTGTCCGGTCTGTAACTTCTTCATCTATCAATGGATTTCAATATAACTTGCCACAAATGTTCACCACACAAAGACAATGTGTCGCGTTCAACTCCCAGGTCAATGGGTCAAAGGTCAAGGTCACAGGGTACAATTACTTTGTAACAAATTTTGTGTTTTGCCTGTAACTTCTTTATCTATCAATGGATTTCAATATAATTTTGCACAAATGTTAAACACACTAAGACGATGTGTCGCTTTCAACTCCCAGGTCCATAGGTCAAAGGTCAAGGTCACAGGGTACAATTACTTTGTCACAAATTTCGTGTCCGGTCTGTAACTTCTTTATGTATCAATGGATTTCAATATAATTTGGCACAAATGTTCACCACACAAAAGATGATGTGTCGCTTTCAACTCGCTGGTCCATATGTCAAAGGTCAAGACCACAGGGTACAATTACTTGTTTATCTGTGAATGGATTTCAAAGGAACCTGGCACAAATGTTCACCACACAAAGACGATGTGTCAACTCCCTGGTCCATGGGTCAAAGGTCAAGGTCACAGGGTATAATTTTGGGGGCATTTGTCACGTGACTGTGACATCTCTTGTTTCGTTGGTAGCCCACTGGGCTACCAGATTTTTTTTGTACTAGCCCAGTGACTATCAGAAAAAAAATCTAGTAGCCCAGATATTTTTTATTCACTTTCCAGATGGTAAGACCTTGCATCCGTGTATGTACTCATTCAGACCTAATATCCCTTAAGAATAATGACAACACAACCATAAAACTAGATCTATATTACATTTTTCTTAAATATAATTATTTTATTTTAAATTGCCATTCTTCCGCTTGATTTAACTGCTAGGGGCGCTAGCTATGACAGATTTTGAAGCGACTCTGACAAAATGTGTTCCATCAGATGATGAATTTGCACTGTCTGACTGTGCATATATGTTATATACTAACATTCCACTAGATGTTGAAATGAGTAAATATATAAACACAAATTTTAAATGGCAATTTCTTACTATTTTGTCTAATACTCATTTTTTTGTCATTACCTTTGTCATTAATTAAATAAAATTTCATACTGACAGGTCTGGTCATATCATGTTTTAAATGGCTTGAAATAGAAAATCGACTTTCACCATTCTAAGTAATGCAGAATTAAATAATTGAATTCAGAACATTGATTTTAGGTCCTTTGCACTTATTTTAACCTTTCACTGTGTGTCAGATGTTAATAAGACATTTTCAAATACAAATGTAGTGTAGCCCTTTTATCTGCGTACTGGTGTGCACTGTAAGTCATACAAGAAGATATTGTGGAAATCATCCTTTTTACCTGGTAGAAAATCGGGTCTAAATAGATCGAGGTTTCATTCCTGTTTTACCCCATATGATATAACACAATCGTGTAACATGAGTTAACAGAGCCAAACATCGTCAATCTTGAAGAAATAATGACGAGGTGAAAAAAAAGTTTTTCAAATTGAGTAGCGAGAGAAAATGTGTAGATTTTCGCCGAGATTCGATCCGCGAAAACCCATTATTTTTTGGTTTTGTTAATGCTATGAGCGACCGGAAGTTAATTACATAAGCGAGTTTGGTTCCAAATCTCGCACCATTGAAGCGGTAATTGATCCAATTTATTAGTCAACTGAAACTGTCACACACGATGGGCGGAGCTTAAATCTAGATTACCTATGGGATATTCTTGCTCTGCGGGATTCGGAGATTAAACATTTCAACGAACAAGTGTCAGTCATGCATCACTTGGGCGGAGATTTAAATGACTTGATAGCCAATACATGACCAGCGTCAGTGGTTGTCACGCTCTGTGAGTTAACAACAGGACACGCGTCAGAAAACACACTCCAGATTAATTGTATGTATACCGACCCTAACTCTGGGAAATTAACATGTCATCATTAATTGCCCTACGTTCTCGATTATCTGTTTTAGCCGGGCTATTGATCTTTGCTTTTACTCTTAGCCCGGTGGGCTTGTTTTGAAATTCTTTGATGGCCCGACAAGATTTTCTGGTAGCCCGCGGGCTCCGGGCAATGGATTTGTCGGACACTGAAACTCACTTAGCCATTTCGGAAGAAACTGACGTGTTCTCTTGTCTTTTTCGTATGTTTTTTTTTGTTTCAGCTCGGCCCTTTGGACTTTTTCTTTTTTCACCACCACCACCGTCACCTTTTGATGTAAACCCGAATTTTAAAAGAGACATTTTTGAAGACAGACGAATTCTACCATCGGTTATCTTGGTTGTCACTGTAATCAAACGTGAACGAGTCCGAATGTCGTGATTTTTAGGCACGTGTTTTATCTATTTGGGAGATTAAATATATGCCAGCATTTCACGTATTAAGTAATTAATTATCTTCATAACGTTGCAATTGAATTTTAAGTGAATACTGTGGAAATTGATACCTTGTGCCAACGCCTTTTTTGCGACAACTGCATGCCCAAACGACGGTATTCCCAGTTTGATAGCTAAAAATAGGTACGAAATTCCAACACAGACTGGTATCCATACACTGTTTACGAAGTGATTTTAGTAGGGAAATTATCGCTAACAGCAGTCTGTATTTTCACACATGCGCATTACACATAAACATAGATGAACCGACGTGACCTCTTTGTAAGTGTCTTTCTTCCACTTTCTCTTTCGATACGTTATTATCGTAGCGCGACCAGACCATTGTAAGTGTTTTTCTTCAAATTTCTCTTTCGATACGTTATTATCATAGCGCGACCGGACCAGTATTTATGCGACCAGTCGGGCTACTGGCTTGTAATTTTTGCAAGACCGGACCGACATCCAACCAGTGAATGTCTGTCTGACGTAGGCTAATGTTGAGCCCTGCATTAGCCCACTCATGGTTTTGAGGAGGGCGAACATTAGACCCCTCGAGATGTATATAGTAACAAGGCGGACATCAGCCCACCCGGACAGTAGACCCCTCTTAATTTGCTCACCTATTTCTGTAGGTCTGTAAGGCCAAATGGCTGTAAAAATAATATCTTCGACTTTAGATCGGAGCAACATAAACATATCACACAAATTTTATTTTTCGGTAATGTTCGAACAAGTATGTAAGTGTTGAACTACAAGATGATGCTTACAGGTGTGATAATCCAATTAATGACAAGCGTTTGTTTGGTAATCCAATTAGACATGCGCATCTTCATTGTATCAGTTGAAGAGACGTAAGATATCGAATATCTCAGTCATACATGTGATAACTTGTTGAAGCATGTCAGGTAGATTTAGGAAATTTGTCAGGTAGATTTGACTTTTGTCAGGTAGATTTCACCGACACGACAAAATATATGGAGATGAAAAAATTGTCTTCTGGATACTTATGTTTTTTATACTTTTTCACATAATCATTCATACCTTACCATAAATACTGTTACAGTATTACCTGCACCCCATACCATACCATAATTATAAACCTTACACTACACGCATAACATTTACACACTTAACCCTTTCCATTATATCAACGCCTTTCCATGCATAGGAGCTATTTGATCAGGGTCTGCTCTTTTTGCTTAAGATATGGGAATGATTCCACACTTTCTGGCTTGGCTCAAAAAAATCAAATGTCCATGTGCTGTTATAACAATAAATCTACCATTACAAACCATACATTATACAGACTACATCTATACACAGCAATCCATGGCATCATCTCCAACCCTTACAATGCCTAGAGATCAATAACCCCATTATCCCCTTTCCTTCATATAAACATGTTTCACGCATTTGCAAACTGAGTAGACCCTGATCAGACAGCTCCTATAATTAAATCATGTCATGAAAAAATCAAGATTTATTACTGTTTTATCATATAATGAAAAATATATTCCATTTTATCTTATTTTATTAGTTTCAGGGTTTTTAGGTTTATTTTATAGCCCTTATTCGGCTATATTCCCAATGGCAAAAAAGTGTGTTTTCTCCAATTTTTTGGAGGAACATTCTCAACCTCAAGTCAAAGAAAAAAAAAATCCATGAAAAAACGTTAACAAACCTTGATTTATTCAGTACAATCGGTCTGGGGACGAATCTTTCGTACTTTTTATACGCCCGAAGGGTCGTATTATGTTATGGTCTCCATCGTCTGGCCGTCTGGCTGGGTGTCCGTCTGTCTGTCTGTCTGTCCGTCCGTCCGTCCGCACTCACGAAAGGGTAGTTGTGTGACTTTTTTTAACTAGTCCCACAAGTAAAATCATTAACCTGGCCATCTCTTGTGACATTAACCTGGCCATTTCTTGTGACATTAACCTGGCCAGTTGTGGGACATAGGGTTAGGGTTAGGGTTAGCTTCCAGATCATTCTTTTCCAAAGTTAGAGCCAAAAATAGTTTTTCTTGTGGGACTAGTCACACAAGAAAAGATCAAAGGAAAAAGTCACACAACTACCCATCCGTTAGTATGTCCGTCCGTCCGTTAGCAAATTCGTGTCCTGGCTATAACTTGCTCATTTTTTCTCCGATTTTCAAAATTCTTTCACACAAATGTTCAGTATCACTTGAAGGTGTGTCGCGTACAAAACCCAATTGTGAACTTTCAAGGTCAAGGTCACAAATAGGGCGTTGGCAATTTTCGTGTCCTTGCTAAAACTTACTCATCTTTTCACCAATTTTCAAAATTCTTTCACACGTATGTTCAGTATCACTTGAAGGTGTGTCGCGTACAAAACCCAATGGTGAACTTTCAAGGTCAAGGTCACAAATAGGGCGTTAGCAATTCTGTCCGTCCGTCCGTTAGCAAATTCGTGTCCTGGCTATAACTTACTCATTTTTTCTCCGATTTTCAAAATTCTTTCACACAAATGTTCAGTATCACTTGAAGGTGTGTCGCGTACAAAACCCAATTGTGAACTTTCAAGGTCAAGGTCACAAATAGGGCGTTAGCAATTTTCGTGTCCTTGGTAAAACTTACTCATCTTTTCACCAATTTTCAAAATTCTTTCACACATATGTTCAGTATCACTTGAAGGTGTGTCGCGTACAAAACCCAATGGTGAACTTTCAAGGTCAAGGTCACAAATAGGGCGTTAGCAATTCTGTCCGTCCGTTAGCAAATTCGTGTCCTGGCTATAACTTACTCATTTTTTCTCCGATTTTCAAAATTCTTTCACACAAATGTTCAGTATCACTTGAAGGTGTGTCGCGTACAAAACCCAATTGTGAACTTTCAAGGTCAAGGTCACAAATAGGGCGTTAGCAATTTTCGTGTCCTTGCTAAAACTTACTCATCTTTTCACCAATTTTCAAAATTCTTTCACACGTATGTTCAGTATCACTTGAAGGTGTGTCGCGTACAAAACCCAATGGTGAACTTTCAAGGTCAAGGTCACAAATAGGGCGTTAGCAATTCTGTCCGTCCGTCCGTTAGCAAATTCGTGTCCTGGCTATAACTTACTCATTTTTTCTCCGATTTTCAAAATTCTTTCACACAAATGTTCAGTATCACTTGAAGGTGTGTCGCGTACAAAACCCAATTGTGAACTTTCAAGGTCAAGGTCACAAATAGGGCGTTAGCAATTTTCGTGTCCTTGGTAAAACTTACTCATCTTTTCACCAATTTTCAAAATTCTTTCACACATATGTTCAGTATCACTTGAAGGTGTGTCGCGTACAAAACCCAATGGTGAACTTTCAAGGTCAAGGTCACAAATAGGGCGTTAGCAATTCTGTCCGTCCGTTAGCAAATTCGTGTCCTGGCTATAACTTACTCATTTTTTCTCCGATTTTCAAAATTCTTTCACACAAATGTTCAGTATCACTTGAAGGTGTGTCGCGTACAAAACCCAATTGTGAACTTTCAAGGTCAAGGTCACAAATAGGGCGTTAGCAATTTTCGTGTCCTTGCTAAAACTTACTCATCTTTTCACCAATTTTCAAAATTCTTTCACACGTATGTTCAGTATCACTTGAAGGTGTGTCGCGTACAAAACCCAATGGTGAACTTTCAAGGTCAAGGTCACAAATAGGGCGTTAGCAATTCTGTCCGTCCGTCCGTTAGCAAATTCGTGTCCTGGCTATAACTTACTCATTTTTTCTCCGATTTTCAAAATTCTTTCACACAAATGTTCAGTATCACTTGAAGGTGTGTCGCGTACAAAACCCAATTGTGAACTTTCAAGGTCAAGGTCACAAATAGGGCGTTAGCAATTTTCGTGTCCTTGGTAAAACTTACTCATCTTTTCACCAATTTTCAAAATTCTTTCACACATATGTTCAGTATCACTTGAAGGTGTGTCGCGTACAAAACCCAATGGTGAACTTTCAAGGTCAAGGTCACAAATAGGGCGTTAGCAATTCTGTCCGTCCGTTAGCAAATTCGTGTCCTGGCTATAACTTACTCATTTTTTCTCCGATTTTCAAAATTCTTTCACACAAATGTTCAGTATCACTTGAAGGTGTGTCGCGTACAAAACCCAATTGTGAACTTTCAAGGTCAAGGTCACAAATAGGGCGTTAGCAATTTTCGTGTCCTTGCTAAAACTTACTCATCTTTTCACCAATTTTCAAAATTCTTTCACACGTATGTTCAGTATCACTTGAAGGTGTGTCGCGTACAAAACCCAATGGTGAACTTTCAAGGTCAAGGTCACAAATAGGGCGTTAGCAATTCTGTCCGTCCGTCCGTTAGCAAATTCGTGTCCTGGCTATAACTTGCTCATTTTTTCTCCGATTTTCAAAATTCTTTCACACAAATGTTCAGTATCACTTGAAGGTGTGTCGCGTACAAAACCCAATTGTGAACTTTCAAGGTCAAGGTCACAAATAGGGCGTTAGCAATTTTCGTGTCCTTGCTAAAACTTACTCATCTTTTCACCAATTTTCAAAATTCTTTCACACGTATGTTCAGTATCACTTGAAGGTGTGTCGCGTACAAAACCCAATGGTGAACTTTCAAGGTCAAGGTCACAAATAGGGCGTTAGCAATTCTGTCCGTCCGTCCGTTAGCAAATTCGTGTCCTGGCTATAACTTACTCATTTTTTCTCCGATTTTCAAAATTCTTTCACACAAATGTTCAGTATCACTTGAAGGTGTGTCGCGTACAAAACCCAATTGTGAACTTTCAAGGTCAAGGTCACAAATAGGGCGTTAGCAATTTTCGTGTCCTTGGTAAAACTTACTCATCTTTTCACCAATTTTCAAAATTCTTTCACACATATGTTCAGTATCACTTGAAGGTGTGTCGCGTACAAAACCCAATGGTGAACTTTCAAGGTCAAGGTCACAAATAGGGCGTTAGCAATTCTGTCCGTCCGTTAGCAAATTCGTGTCCTGGCTATAACTTACTCATTTTTTCTCCGATTTTCAAAATTCTTTCACACAAATGTTCAGTATCACTTGAAGGTGTGTCGCGTACAAAACCCAATTGTGAACTTTCAAGGTCAAGGTCACAAATAGGGCGTTAGCAATTTTCGTGTCCTTGCTAAAACTTACTCATCTTTTCACCAATTTTCAAAATTCTTTCACACGTATGTTCAGTATCACTTGAAGGTGTGTCGCGTACAAAACCCAATGGTGAACTTTCAAGGTCAAGGTCACAAATAGGGCGTTAGCAATTCTGTCCGTCCGTCCGTTAGCAAATTCGTGTCCTGGCTATAACTTACTCATTTTTTCTCCGATTTTCAAAATTCTTTCACACAAATGTTCAGTATCACTTGAAGGTGTGTCGCGTACAAAACCCAATTGTGAACTTTCAAGGTCAAGGTCACAAATAGGGCGTTAGCAATTTTCGTGTCCTTGGTAAAACTTACTCATCTTTTCACCAATTTTCAAAATTCTTTCACACATATGTTCAGTATCACTTGAAGGTGTGTCGCGTACAAAACCCAATGGTGAACTTTCAAGGTCAAGGTCACAAATAGGGCGTTAGCAATTCTGTCCGTCCGTTAGCAAATTCGTGTCCTGGCTATAACTTACTCATTTTTTCTCCGATTTTCAAAATTCTTTCACACAAATGTTCAGTATCACTTGAAGGTGTGTCGCGTACAAAACCCAATTGTGAACTTTCAAGGTCAAGGTCACAAATAGGGCGTTAGCAATTTTCGTGTCCTTGCTAAAACTTACTCATCTTTTCACCAATTTTCAAAATTCTTTCACACGTATGTTCAGTATCACTTGAAGGTGTGTCGCGTACAAAACCCAATGGTGAACTTTCAAGGTCAAGGTCACAAATAGGGCGTTAGCAATTCTGTCCGTCCGTCCGTTAGCAAATTCGTGTCCTGGCTATAACTTACTCATTTTTTCTCCGATTTTCAAAATTCTTTCACACAAATGTTCAGTATCACTTGAAGGTGTGTCGCGTACAAAACCCAATTGTGAACTTTCAAGGTCAAGGTCACAAATAGGGCGTTAGCAATTTTCGTGTCCTTGGTAAAACTTACTCATCTTTTCACCAATTTTCAAAATTCTTTCACACATATGTTCAGTATCACTTGAAGGTGTGTCGCGTACAAAACCCAATGGTGAACTTTCAAGGTCAAGGTCACAAATAGGGCGTTAGCAATTCTGTCCGTCCGTTAGCAAATTCGTGTCCTGGCTATAACTTACTCATTTTTTCTCCGATTTTCAAAATTCTTTCACACAAATGTTCAGTATCACTTGAAGGTGTGTCGCGTACAAAACCCAATTGTGAACTTTCAAGGTCAAGGTCACAAATAGGGCGTTAGCAATTTTCGTGTCCTTGCTAAAACTTACTCATCTTTTCACCAATTTTCAAAATTCTTTCACACGTATGTTCAGTATCACTTGAAGGTGTGTCGCGTACAAAACCCAATGGTGAACTTTCAAGGTCAAGGTCACAAATAGGGCGTTAGCAATTCTGTCCGTCCGTCCGTTAGCAAATTCGTGTCCTGGCTATAACTTACTCATTTTTTCTCCGATTTTCAAAATTCTTTCACACAAATGTTCAGTATCACTTGAAGGTGTGTCGCGTACAAAACCCAATTGTGAACTTTCAAGGTCAAGGTCACAAATAGGGCGTTAGCAATTTTCGTGTCCTTGGTAAAACTTACTCATCTTTTCACCAATTTTCAAAATTCTTTCACACATATGTTCAGTATCACTTGAAGGTGTGTCGCGTACAAAACCCAATGGTGAACTTTCAAGGTCAAGGTCACAAATAGGGCGTTAGCAATTCTGTCCGTCCGTTAGCAAATTCGTGTCCTGGCTATAACTTACTCATTTTTTCTCCGATTTTCAAAATTCTTTCACACAAATGTTCAGTATCACTTGAAGGTGTGTCGCGTACAAAACCCAATTGTGAACTTTCAAGGTCAAGGTCACAAATAGGGCTTCAGTATCACTTGAAGGTGTGTTGCATACAAAACCCAATTGTGAACTTTCAAGGTCAAGGTCACAAATAGAGCGTTAGCAAATTTTGTGTCCGACAAATAAAAGATTACTATTACAATAAGCAGTTTTACTCTCCTTGCTATTGCCTTAGCCCTAATAGAGTCCTCATATGCGCAACTTCTGAAGGTTCACACATTGTGTAAATAGAACAGCCTTCGGGCGTATATTGCCCCGTCTCGCGGTGCTCTTGTTGGTATTGCCGAGTTGCTGAATAAAACTAAACTGTTTATCGTTCCGAATATTCGGAGTTATTCGTTCTTTACTTGTTGTTGACGGTTGGAGTGCATACTGCTTTTTGAAGCTATGATAACGTCACTCCCCTTGTCTTAATTTTGTCTCCTCGCTACAGAGTAATAATAATGTGGTTTTGTGGACAACGTCGACTATGTCAGAGTCTATTCTGAACTGAGTGACAGAGATGGGCCAGTGGAGAAATGTAATAAAGTCCTGCCCTCACTTTCAGTCTTTCTTCGGACATAACTGCTTCGTTATCGTATAGAAAAATCCAGATAATCACATTTGTTAACAAAATGTTTTTCACTTTCATTTTCGACTCGCGCGGGAGACTAATCAAATTAACCAATCAAATCGCGTAAAAAACTTCACACCAGATGCAGTATCTGGGCGACGTCACTACCGGAAATAAATTTGCAGTCTCCAAGCAACAAGTAGCGACTCTTTCGCGACCGTGAAACGAAAGCAAAACATCCTGATGTGAATTCAGATTAAATTGTCTATTTAGAGAGGGGGATTTGGGATTTTATGCGGTGGCATTGCCGTATGATGGAATTCTGTCTGATTTGTATGCGTTAATCCCGCAAAGGCGCATGCTGCCATTTGCATTTTGACACGGCTGGTTCCCGAAAACAATGATTGATAACTCCAGTACAGCGCAAGCGGGAACCAACTTGTGATTACATAATATTCGGGTGTTCTCCGCGGGAGATATATACCAAAACGGGCCAAGCGTGTATCACAGCATGACAGCATGCTAAAGGCGGTTTGTGTGTGTAGAGAACTAACAGATAATTTTCCTCAGGGAGACAGGGAGGAAAATATAGGTCACTAAAAATTTACCGCAGCAGAATCGGTAAAACGGTAGAAACGGCTACCGAATCGGTAGGCCGGTAGACCACCACTGAAAATGGTAGAATTCACCTACCGTCTGTAGTTATCACATGTATGAAAATGTATGCAATAAGCAACTACATTGGGTTTCTAGAAATGATTAATATTAAACATGGTTAAAAATTTGATTTAAAAATGTGGGGCTGGTTTGACCAAAAAAATAATTCATGTGAGGCCAGTTTGACCTTTTGGAGGCCGGATTGATTGTAAATCGTAATATGCAAGTTAATTATCGTCGATTTTGAACACAACCGGACAGACAAAATTGATACATATTAGGAATATGAGGTCATCTTGAGCAAAATCAACCTTTATGCTTTGTTTTAGATTAAAGAGGAAGTCCCTACAATGAACGCATATTTTCAATAATATAAAACTTGGTATTTGTTATGCTCAATCATTATTAAGAAAGTTGCCAATATGAACTTATATTGAAAAATGCCCATGTGATACAAATAAACCAATTTCATCAATACTGATAATTTTTGTTCTACAACACAATATTATCGGCCTTTTTGTGATTGTGATCACCTGATCTCTCCATTTTTTATGTAATGGCTCTTCTAGGAAGTGGTGGGAGAAACGCGAATAGGGCGAACAGTTACTAAACTAAAACCCAACCGGAATAAAACAACCATCAGAGAGTAAAATCGGGATCAGCGATATCAAACACATGGATGTTTTGTCATTATAAACGGTAATTTGATGGGGTTTCTTGCGGTATATTACTTTTTAGCATATAAACAAATGAGTTTTGTATATTTTAGGTGTTTTTTGAAATGCTTCAAATGTTGGGATTTCCCCGTTAAATGGAACCATATTTTTAAAAATTAGAAATTTACCAGCAATATTTATGTATGCGTGCGGAACATTATATTTGACATATGCATAACTTTTTGGGTACAGACACTAAAAGATAAAGATTTCATAACAATTTAAATATCCACATATGTGTAGCAGGCTAAAGGATCCCCTGGATGGAATTGAAGCATACAAAATGGGGACATAGTTTTAAATAGAAACATTTTTCCGCAAAACTAAATCCCTTATGTAAATTTGAGCTAGCTAGAACGTTTAGATAATAAAGATTATGGTGTGAAAGGCTTTACGTGATAAAAAAACACGGTGGAAAAAATAAAATAAAGAAATAGTTTTAGTGTATAGTTAATGGAAATTAGTTTGTTATGTTTGCAAATAAAGATACAACTTTGCGATAGCCAGTTTCAAAAAGTCCGAAACCAGTCTGGTAAGGGTAGTAAATGTTTATATCAACATCGCTTTATCGTACGTTGGTGTCAAACCGAAATGACAAATCGGCCACAGATCACGAAGTTCTTTGGTGGTGGGAGAGATGAGGAGAGGAGGAGTTAAAGAGAAAACCATGAAAAGAAAAGTGTAGCAAAAATGGTATAAAGCCCCATCTACCCAGATGTGTACTCACAATATGTGATACCGTTCTAGGCCTACTTTCGATTTAACGACTCAATTGGATCAAAGTTATTTTCAAGTAATTTGACAGTATAAGAGTGTTTGCCTGAACATGTAAGACATAGAAGATCTGTTGCGAGTTGTGAGAAATGGTAATTTCCATATCTTAATACTTTTATTCATGGCCAGTTATGAACCACTCTTTTTTTCTAAATGACCGATAAAAACATTGCTTGAACACCATTCTAGTGTTATCAAAACAGAGCATTCATAAATAATTACTAAAGCAATAATCCAACCAAAACAGGCCCCAATACACAAACAGTTCTCTAATTCCATATACATGAGTGATAACAAGGTTGCGTAAATTACATTATGCAAAACGATTTAGAGGTATAAGGTCTTATCTGTCATATACGAGGGGTGTTCCAAAAATAATGTCACTTGCATCGGTGCTCATATAGCGGAAGTGCTTTTGTTCATTTTAATTTGCTCTGCCCTTCAAAATACTCTCCGCCAGCCAGAATACTATTAGTTACACGGTTATTTGGCAGGGTGTACGGGCTGGTATGACCGGGTTAGATCCCGTATTTCCTGAGGCGTTAGCCGATGGAAATACGTGGTCTAACCCGGTCATACCAGCCCGTACACCCTGCCAAATTACCGTGTAACGAATTTATTACCAGTCAGAGATCCGATTTACCTAATTATGAAACGAACAACTCTTATTTTGCTGACATTAGATCTCTAATTGTATGACGGCATGACAAAGAAAACATGACGTCACCACAGGGCAAATATGACCACGTCTCGGAGCAATTTCGAAAGAGGAATTGAAACTTCACTTGTAAACATTAACGGTAACACGTTGTACTGATAAGTTGATAGTGTTAAATTGAGGAACTTATGAGGTACAGTTTTTTACGTTTATTATCGATTATTTGGTCGTAATCCATCCAGAATTATTGGAGTAAGGACGATATGAAATTTCGAATCGACGCTAAAAATAAAACAAAACGAATGACGTCAGGCGTCAAATTTGAATAATTCTGTATTCTCCGTGGAAGCCGCTGAATACGGTACTGTACACCCCGGCAGTTTTTGGCCAATCGAATTCCAAGGATTTACTCTGACTGGTAATATAGAGAATAATAGGTTAGTGCCGTAGATGGGACACCTTTATCCGACGAGGGGAGAAAACGTTGAGGCGAGGCTTGCCGAGCCTCAACTGTTTTCTCTCCGAGTCGGATAAAGGTGTCCCATCTACGGCACTAACCTATTATTCGATTTATCCAGTCAATATAGTTAAATGTCTTTTTTTATAGACTCATAACACTCTTGAAATAATTTAGATTGAAAATGCAGTTTTTCGATCAACGGATCCCTCCCTTTTCACTTCCATTTAGACGTAAATAGATCTAATGAGCTACCGCAGAGGAATATAGTTTCGATACTTGCATTACTAGAAGGGAAACGTGGTTGAATTTGAAAAATAAGATGATTTGAATCGAGGGTCGATAAATTATTTCAAACAGACATGATTATATTCTCTGGTCAAATTCGAGTTACGTAGTCTCGGTTTCTATTTTTAGATAGACCTAACGTCACTCATAAATCGATGGAACTGAACAGGCTATATTTAGGTTTATGACTATCACCGCCCCTGTAAGAGTTTATCAATGAAATTATCATGAGAGTGAAAAGAAAACATTTACTATTTACCTGTCAATCTTTGCTTCCAGGTTTGATTTTATCAAAAACGGGTTTTGCCAGCGGTGGATTAAATTAATAAAACTGATAAATCAACGTCATTTTGTATGTGGCCTCTGTGGCGTAATCGGTAAGGGCGACGTCTCTAGAGTGATTAGAATTAGTTTCAGGCGCGGGTTCGAATCCATCTGTAGCCAATTATTTTTATTTTTTCTCATTTGAATAATTCTTTTGGTGACCAAATAGATCTGTTAGATCTATTCCATCAACATGTTTATGCATATTTACAGAAAACTAAAATAGTTCCATGGTTATAGAATCATTACGCCTATCTACTAACCTAATAAACCTTCTACTACCGGAAGTAACCTAATAAACCTAAGTTTATTTGCACCCCCTTTATTATGTCACTAGAGAAGCCTGGTGACTGGATAAAAACCTTTTTAGCCGGTCAATCCATTTTTGGAAGCATTTTTCATACTCTTCAATGGGGACACCCATCAGACAATGATAAACAGCAGATCCAAGGGCATTTCTCGAATTGTATCTCCTTCCAGATAAATGATATTTAAGTTTTGGAAAGAGAAAATAGTCGCAGGGGGCCAAGTCTGGCGAATACGGAGGGTGCAGAAGGACGGTAACCTTCTCTGACTCCAAAAAGTCAGTCACAATACGTGCCTTGTGAGCGGGTGCATTATCCTGCAAAAGTCGGACATACTTAAGTCCTTTTTTGGGGCGGCTACTTTTGCAGTAGTTCTTCCAATTTTCTCAGAACAACGTTTTTATAGAACTTGCCTGTGACCGTTCTGCCTTTTGGCACCGGGATTTGAATAGCTGGACCCTTATTAGTGAAAAAAATAGCATACAAAACCTTCTTTACCGTTCGTATTCGTTTGGCAATACTTGGGCGTCTGGCATTTTTAGTGGCCCATATTCGGTTGGAAACCTTCTGCTTTGGTTCAAAATAATACGCCCAGGTCTCATCACCAGTGACTATATTATCAAAAGCCTTTTTACTATATTTTAGGTACATTTTGAGAAGTTTTTTTGCCATTGTTACACGCGTCTTCTTTTGCTCATCCGTTAACAAATGGGGTATCCATCTTGCATTTATCTTTCTAACTTTTAGGTGTTTCTTCAAAATTGCATGAACTCTTGCTAACGACAAGTTTGTCATTCGAGCCAATTGTCTTACGGTGAATCGAGCATCAGTTTTGAGGATATTTCGGATTTTTTCTGTTACCTTTGGTCGTAGTTGTTGCAGGACGACCTGGGCGAGCAGCATCTTTCAGTTGCAGCTGCCCAGCACTGAATTTAGCTACCCACTTACAAACAGTCCTGTGGGACATTTGGCCCTCCCCATAAATGTCACACACCTCGCGGTGAATATCTGCAGCCTTTATGCCGAGTAATGACCTACCTTTTATATAGGCCCTAATTTCAAGAACATTTTCAGCTCGTTTTCCTGTCATTTTGTGTATAGTCTAACGAATAGGCTATGAAACGATGTACACTGTACCGAGGCAAGTGAACGTGTGGACGAGATATTTACCTGTGTCACGAGCCAGTGATCACTCAATCGACACGAGGTGGTTTTGTGCATGAATTGCACGATTTCCGCGAAATAAAGCACAGATGACATTATTTATGGAACACCCCGCGTATGACCTTTTCATTCTGATTACAAGGATTTTGGATAAATTCGTTAGAAAGAAAAGGTCGTATTTGGCAGATGTGGCCTTTTACCACAAACTTTACATCAAATGCGTATTTACCGCAAAGTATTTTTCATATTTGCAGATAAGACCTTTGATCAATATCCTAAAAAGTATTTTGACTACAAGTTAGATAATTTAACAGAAGTTTATACAGATATATTAGCTTTGAAAAATGAAAAAAGTCATTTTCTGACAAAATATTGGATACGACCTTTTACCACTAATGTGGCTATAAAGATTTTGAAAAGCAGACTAAAGGTTAATAGTGTTAAAAGAAACCAGATCAGATATGTATGTATACATGACTCCTGTAAGAAATGTAGGAATCGGGTCTGCTTTGTTTGCTTTAACCTTTATCACACGTTTGCCGACGATATTATTGATTGAATTAATTGAAGGTACATGTATGCGTGTGATTTGTTGTACCTTATAAGCAAATATGGTAGACCCGGACCAGATGCTAGCTTATCAAAGATTGTCCTCTCACTAAATATTTCACATATTAAAACTAGCCTAGGCTAATATATTAAATATAGTGGGCGAAACGACCAGATACAAAACGTCATGGCAGCGAAACAACCAGGTGGCAAACTGGTTAGTGGGCGAAACGTCTGTCACCTAAGTAATGTCATAAGCAAGCAGAGCTGACCCTAATCAGACTGCCTCCTACATTTGATTTAGGACTGCTCTGTTTGCAATTTCGAGAAAAGGTGTTCATATGAATGAAAGGGTTAATTAGATTGTTGCATGGAAGCAAGAATTTTTGGCCATGTAAGAAACTGTAAAATCATATCTCTATAATATGTCATAACTCATAAGCAAACAGTATACCCTGATAAGACAGCTCTACTTTGTTTGCAAAGGCATAAAAAGGCGTTTATATGAGTAAAAGGATAGGAAGACCAACTTGAAAGTATAACAATTGAATTACTACACATAATTTCACAATTAATACTAATGCATAGACCCGGATAAGGTGCATACATTAAAACAGATACATACAAACAGAGATTGGCAGCTATGCAAAATCATATTAGCCCTATTATTATTATTCATGTAAGAAATAATGACCTCATGAACATTGATTAGATTAATTTGTTTAAGGTGGCGAGATAGTTTTGCCCCAGATATCGAAAAATCATATTTAAAACTACCTAGAGCCATTTTTTCTGAGCCTAGATGGTTATATTAATTTATTTGATTATTTATCAGAAACATCGATAATCCTTAATTTATTTGATTATTTATCAGAAACCGACATTTGAAATCTATTTAAATGTGCCAGTTTGAATTTATTCAAACGGCGATTTCAAGGTTATCTTTTGGACTAAACTTATTGTAATTGGTAAATATATGAATCATTAGCATGTCCAGGGAACCGTGTCACAGATTTTTCATAAACTCCGTTTGGGAGTTATGCAGTATTTTAATTTTAAGACCCCTAAAATTCTGCCTTCCGCTACGTTTCTTTTGATTTTAGACGATCGAAGCAAGATATCAAAAAGCTGTGACACTAACCCCTGGCTAAGACAATGCTCTTTGCTATGCCGCAAACCGCGTATAATTCAGACAGAGATTAGAGAATTTATGATTGTTTGAAAAAGCCAGATCCTTTAAATGTCAAAAACATGAAAAGGAATAGAAAGACCCCCATTGTGTTGCGTAATCTTATAATTATCTATAGCTTTCAAACTATATCCAATGGAGAGCTTATAAAAGATGTGTTATATTTTCCGCTAAGCTCCTCCCCCTTTCTTCCATCCGATCAATTGAAAAAGCTGATTTAATTGCCGGTTTCCCATAAATCACAGATCAGAAAGCTTATCTAGTCATGTTGCCTACATAGTTTGAGGCTACCGAGAGGGAAATGCCAATAAATAGCCACCTATTGCTTTATCGCCTATGTGCCCTAATTATTAGTTCCCCCCTAGGTGCCCCTGATAAGCCTTCCTCGTAAATGGCTGACTGGCTGAGTCAGAGAAAAGCTCAATGGTAATAAAGTAAAAGGGGTTTATACGGCTTTTGTGGTATATTTTATTGTATTTCGTTAATGCAATGGATAAAAGAGACTAGTATCTATTCATTAATGCAAAAATATAAAAAATGATTTTTTTGAGTTCCTAACATACTGTGGCACCTTAAATAGCATAATTATGTACACTGGAATTTTTCAGACGTTGGCGCCGCACGCAGCTCTTGTTTACATAAATATTCATGAAGTAAATCCTATCCAGCCTTTGTCCTCAACCTAATATTTCTTGTTATTACTTACGGTACCGTATATAATTATATTATGGCCAAAGTTTGTACAAATTAGAAATTTAGTAAGGCGATTTAACCCCTTCCTTCATATTTATAAACACCTGTTCATGCATTTGCAAAAAGGGCAGACCCAGATCAGACAGCTCCCTATGGGAGCTGTCTGATCAGGATCTGCTCTATTTGCTTTTGACTTGATATTGATCCGATTCTACATTTTTTGCCAACACAAAAAAATCCCTGGAAAAGGTTGCATTATAAAACTGCAGCGAATGAATATTCATGATGTTATTTCTTACAGGGAAAGGGTTAACTTAAATGACTACCAGTCTACCAGCAAAGTTGGGTTTTGTTATGTTAGAAATAATGAAAACATTTTTCTTGAACTGTGAATTTAACCCTTTGCCTGATAGACATCTTGTTGCACCTTGCAAAAAGAAGATGAAGGGATTCCTATGGGAGCTGCCTGATCAGGGTCTGCCCTGTTTACTTGATGTTTTAATTAGATCTGACCAAATCATCCTGTGATCTTATAACATGAAAAATCATCAAATGGTTATCAATATTCATATGTCATTATTTCTTACATGAGTTTTCATGATGTAAAGAGTTACTCTTTCCCTCATATAAATGCCTTTTCACGCAAACAGAGTAGACCCAGATCAGACGGCTCCTATAGGAGCCATCTGATCAGGGTCTGCTCTGTTTGCTTTTAACATGATAAATATCTGATTCTACAGTTTTTGTCTATGCAAGAATATCCCTTGAAAAGTTTATATTGTAATAATTTACTTATAAATATTCATTATGTCATTAATTCTTACATGATATGCTAATTATTTAGGCTATTGGTCATGTATAAAATACATTTAAACTGTTTTTTATTACAACTCATTTGCAGATTATGGAATAAATAGTATTCTATACCAGAGGGGTATTTATCCACCAGAGACCTTCACAAGAGTACAAAAGTATGGGCTGACCCTTCTTACAACAACAAATGATGACCTGAAGAAGTACCTCTCACAAGTCATCACACAGATAAAAGGTACCCGGAATGGAGATAAGGCATCTTGTAAAAGCTCATAATCCCTTGCAGCAATCACATCTTATATCTTTTCATGAAGTTCTGATGATATGCTGCCATTGGAATGAATATTGCAACTTTCGCCCAAGTGGACTTGACAAAAATGTTTTGCACAAAATGACAAGAATATAATTATTTCACAAATGAAAAACTTTCTTTGTTGAGAAAGGCAGGCCATATTTAGCATGTTTGTTTTCGCAGAAGAAAAGCAGAGACATTTTCATATATTGGAAAACTTTGACATTTTGTCACAGTGGAGACATCGGCATATCTATACCTATGATATCAGACTCCAACATTACAATGACAGTATTAACTCTTTCAACAGTTTTCAGAGTGGAATTGTCCATCATTGTTTATTGCTAGAGTCCATACAGTATGAACGAGTAAACTTTGTTAGAGGATTATGAATTACAACAGTGAAGACCCTAGCTGAACTGATGATGGAGGATTATGAAGACAAACAGTGAAGATCTTGATCAGAGGGCTCTTCAAGGAGTCCTCTGATCTGGGTCTTCACTGTTTGCAAACTTGGTTAATCTAATCATTGTTATAAAACATAAAATAAGGAAATTCATTGCCATTGCAAATAGTAGAGAATCAGATGTGTAACATATGTAATAGCAAACAGAGCCGATCCTGATCAGATGGCTCATACAGGAGCTGTCTGATCTGGTCAACTCTGTTTGCAAAAGCTTAACAAGAGTGGATTATCAAGTAAAGTGTTACAGAAATGCTTGATGGAGTATTTGCAGCCTCTGTTTGAGATTAAAGAAATCTTCAACATGTTTAACCCATTCCCGCATATTGACGCGCCTTTTGACGCCTCTGAAAAGTCACTTTCTGAAACCATTCTGAAAAATAGAGCATTTGCTCCACAGGAGCAAAATTTAATGCTCTATTTATCACAGTTGTTTCAAAACTACACACTTCTGAAAATTTCCTTTTCCCTAGTTAATGCTCCTTTTTGGTAGATTTAATCAAAGAGGTTGGATCTAAAAATAGCCTATGTGGGAATGGGTTAAAGCCGTACTGCACTTCATTTTGATGTACTGTTTGAAGCTTAATGTGAGCTTTGTTATATTTTTAACTTGTTACAGATTGGTTGATGAATATGTCTTTAAACAAATTGGTTGTTGTGATAAAAAGTCTGAGCACAAGTGAGGTGTTGGAGAGATGGCAGTTTGATGTAGACTGTGATCAGAGTGTGAAAACAGAGAGGTAAGTCAATATCTGCCTGAATATCACTAACAATATGCCTGTTAATTAATATTCATCATGTCATTTCCTACATGAATATTCATAAAGTAAAGTGTTCAAACACGTCTTAATCTGCAGCTTTGAAACTACAGTATATTGGCGATATTTCGAGGACCGATGGGAATAAACAAAAACATCGGATTATCACAATGCTGGAAAGAATCGAGAGCATTTTGTGACTGTTATTTCTTAAGAGCATTGTTTTACGACAACAGGAAGCGTATTTCTTCACAGTCGGTGTAGCGTTTTTATGGCGCCATATACTAGTCGGTCTCTTTACGGCAACGAGTTCACTTGTCTAGTGAACATGCGCAAGACAAAATAGTTTTCTTCAAGTCTGCACTAGTTTGGTTGTAAAATGTTCATGTATTTGTTTACTCTTCATGTATTTAATAATAATTCGCTGTGTGAGATAATTACTACTAATCTACACAAAGATAAACTTTTTAAAAGTCTTGAATTTTAATAAACTCCAAGTACGTCGATGCTCCAGAGTGGGCCCTGTACTTTAATCGGAAGAAGAAGAAGCGAACGAATATTTTTGCCGTAGTTTTCGCAACACCTTGGCATTCTAAAGCAGAAGGAATATAGCCGAGGTTTCCGATTGCATTTACACATTCGTAACTGATTAGCATATAGACCTACATCTTCAGCCAATCAAACTGCCTTTTGCATCGCATTCGGTCATTTCCGTTTGACCCGTACTCAAAATTAGAAATAGGAAGTTTCATAAAGGACAAGGTCAAAGAAATCCCATATACACATTTATCACGCATCGAACAGCGTGTTTTGACTATGGCACCCAACCTCAAAACAAGTCTAAGTCTTACAAGAAGTAAAACCGTAAAAACACGGGGTTCTATCGGCTGATCAAAGTAAGTACTATCCATAGAAGGTTTTCAACACATATTCAATCAAATTATATTCCAGTGTCAATAACAACTGTCTCTTCTATGTATCGTGTAACCGCCGAGTCTGCTCAAGACGTTTGTGTCGTGTAAAAGCGAAAGTAGGTAGCAATTTGTTGAAATGTCTTTCCCAGCTTACAACTCTACTTCAGACTGTAGTTCTGAATTTGAGTTTCATCAGGTTCCAAACAACTACCGTAATTGTATGTACATGTATGGATCTACTTAGTAATTAAAAATAAAAACAGTCTACCTTCAAATTTGTAAGCAGACTACATTTATTCAAAATAAACGAGTGCTGAACATGGAAAAATAAATGTTATGTGTAAGAATAAGTTGAACAAAAAATGTAGGATTATAGGTAGCCTTTGTATCATTTTGATGTTGTGCTTCAGTTTTTGCATCAGCTTTGGACATGAAAGCATTAATTGACCCTTTACTTCATGAATATTCATATAAGAAATAATGACATCATGAATATAATTAAGATATTCTTTTGCCATAGTAGAAGCTAGAAGCATGTCAATATATAAACAGCAGATCATGAGATGGCTCCTTTTGTTTCAGTCTGTCATATTTTTATGCCCCCAATCAAGAATCAAGGGGGTGGGGTGGGGGGGCTGACTTTGTTGGTTTGTTGGCTTGGCTCAAACTTTAATGTTGGCAATAACGTTGTAGCCATTGCACATACATACTTCAAACCTGGCATGTCTATGCAACTTACAGAGGCGAACATTTTTATTTATTTATTTAATTTTTATTTTTTGGGGGGGGGGGCTTATTAAAATCAAGGTTATATTACAGTTAAATGTCACATTATGGGTCAAATTTATATTTGTCACAATCAGGGGCATAGTGTTTCACAAAAATGTGTTGTTATTAATACTGTTATCAATTCCAAGACGTTATTGTTATTAACGTGTACATCAATTCCCCCCCCTCCCCCTTCACATAACATCCATATCAAACCTGAACGCCATTATGGCCATTCAGGCCTTTGATTTTAACATTATCATAAACTTAAACCTGTATAACGCATATATATATATATATATATATTGTACGGTTTGTATGGATTCTTTCCTTTTATAAGTGATACCACAAAACATCATTCAAAGCGGTGACCAAAGTTTCACTAGTTTGTACTGGTCCGTTCAACAGACCCTTCACAATAAATCTAAAAAAAATTCCAAACCATTAGGCATATCTCTAGAACAGTCGTAACTTGTATCATTGTACTACTGCATTTTATTTTGCCTAATTTTCATTTTGTCGACATTCATTTAAGTGTTCATGTTGAGTTGGGTGCTAAAACAAGCATTATCGTTTCATTCTCATGCTGTTTAGGGATAAAGAAAATCAGGGCAAGTTGATCCAGTTGTGAAATTAATAATTGGAACACTCGGATATGTTCATGCTGTTTAGTGATAAGGAAAAGGGGCAAGTTGATCCAGTTGTGAAATTAATAATTGGAACACACGGATATGTTCATCTGAAATACTCTAAAATTATATTCTCATTTCATCTCTCGTAACAAGAGTTGGGTTGTACGAGACACTCTAAAAATACAGAAAATGTCGCAAAATTCCAAGTATTAAACGAAAAACACTGAACAATTTCAAAAAATTTCAGGAATAAGACGCTATTTGGCACACTTTCAGTTGTACTGACACTTTCACTTTTGAGAAAAATCACTATACGTTTGCGAACGAATGCAAATTATGATAATAATGTAGTATATTACTTAGTCTATTATTGGTAAATTCTCATCATTATATACTCCAAATTAAAGTCTGCATTCAATGACAGTGTTTTCACACATTTAGTAAATTAAATGCTCCACGTGCAGATCTCTGAAAAGGTTACAAAAGGGTATCGAAGGTCTGAATATTGACCTAGAAGGTGTGAAAACATCGTACTTGAAATAAACAATCAATAAAAGGAACTATAATGATCCACGGGACCGACACACATCCTCGAATTTTCGGATTATCAGTATTCAGATTAATGCAGGTATTTTCAATGAGATTTGATTTCAAAAGTTCCCTCGGAACAGGGGTCGTCTTTGAACAAGTGTCGAAATAACGCTGTTATACTGTACATGAATAAAAAGTCTACAATTTTAGTTGTGAAGGTTTACACTTTTTATACGCCCGAAGGGACGTATTATGGTATGGTGCATGTCGTCCGTCCGTCTGTCAGTCCGTCCGTTAGCAATTTCTTGTGCAACTAACTCCTCCTTCATTTTTCAACATAATTTCTTCAAACTTTCAGGAATGATAGATACTGATGTGTAGTTGTGCATATCAGTGAGATAACTCTCATATCATTTTTCATTCTGGAGTTATAGCCCTTTGATAGTTTCGGGTAGCAATTTCTTGTGCAATAACTCCTCCTTTATTGTTCAACATAATTTCTTCAAACTTTCAGGAATGATAGATACTGATGTGTAGTTGTGCATATCAGTGAGATAACTCTCATATCATTTTTCATTCTGGAGTTATTGCCCTTTGATAGTTTCGGGTAGCAATTTCTTGTGCAACTAACTCCTCCTTTATTTTTCAACATAATTTCTTCAAACTTTCAGGAATGATAGATACTGATGTGTAGTTGTGCATATCAGTGAGATAACTCTCATATCATTTTTCATTCTGGAGTTATTGCCCTTTGATAGTTTCCGTTAGCAATTTCTTGTGCAACTAACTCCTCCTTTATTTTTCAACATAATTTCTTCAAACTTTCAGGAATGATAGATACTGATGTGTAGTTGTGCATATCAGTGAGATAACTCTCATATCATTTTTCATTCTGGAGTTATAGCCCTTTGATAGTTTCGGGTAGCAATTTCTTGTGCAACTAACTCCTCCTTTATTTTTCAACATAATTTCTTCAAACTTTCAGGAATGATAGATACTGATGTGTAGTTGTGCATATCAGTGAGATAACTCTCATATCATTTTTCATTCTGGAGTTATTGCCCTTTGATAGTTTCGGGTAGCAATTTCTTGTGCAACTAACTTCTCCTTTATTTTTCAATTTAATTTCTTCAAACTTTCAGGAATGATAGATACTGATGTGTAGTTGTGCATATCAGTGAGATAACTCTCATATCATTTTTCATTCTGGAGTTATTGCCCTTTGATAGTTTCGGGTAGCAATTTCTTGTGCAACTAACTCCTCCTTTATTTTTCAACATAATTTCTTCAAACTTTCAGGAATGATAGATACTGATGTGTAGTTGTGCATATCAGTGAGATAACTCTCATATCATTTTTCATTCTGGAGTTATTGCCCTTTGATAGTTTCGGGTAGCAATTTTTTGTGCAACTAACTCCTCCTTTATTGTTCAACATAATTTCTTCAAACTTTCAGGAATGATAGATACTGATGTGTAGTTGTGCATATCAGTGAGATAACTCTCATATCATTTTTCATTCTGGAGTTATTGCCCTTTGATAGTTTCGGGTAGCAGGTTCTTGTGCAACTAACTCCTCCTTTATTTTTCAACATAATTTCTTCAAACTTTCAGGAATGATAGATACTGATGTGTAGTTGTGCATATCAGTGAGATAACTTTCATATCATTTTTATACGCCCGAAGGGTCGTATTATGTTATGGTCTCCATCGTCTGGCCGTCTGGCTGGCTGTCCGTCTGTCCATCTGTCTGTCCGTCCGTCCGTCCGTTAGCAAATTCGTGTCCTGGCTATAACTTACTCATTTTTTCTCCGATTTTCAAAATTCTTTCACACAAATGTTCAGTATCACTTGAAGGTGTGTCGCGTACAAAACCCAATTGTGAACTTTCAAGGTCAAGGTCACAAATAGGGCGTTAGCAATTTTCGTGTCCTTGCTAAAACTTACTCATCTTTTCACCAATTTTCAAAATTCTTTCACACGTATGTTCAGTATCACTTGAAGGTGTGTCGCGTACAAAACCCAATGGTGAACTTTCAAGGTCAAGGTCACAAATAGGGCGTTAGCAATTCTGTCCGTCCGTCCGTTAGCAAATTCGTGTCCTGGCTATAACTTACTCATTTTTTCTCCGATTTTCAAAATTCTTTCACACAAATGTTCAGTATCACTTGAAGGTGTGTCGCGTACAAAACCCAATGGTGAACTTTCAAGGTCAAGGTCACAAATAGGGCGTTAGCAATTCTGTCCGTCCGTCCGTTAGCAAATTCGTGTCCTGGCTATAACTTACTCATTTTTTCTCCGATTTTCAAAATTCTTTCACACAAATGTTCAGTATCACTTGAAGGTGTGTCGCGTACAAAACCCAATTGTGAACTTTCAAGGTCAAGGTCACAAATAGGGCGTTAGCAATTTTCGTGTCCTTGGTAAAACTTACTCATCTTTTCACCAATTTTCAAAATTCTTTCACACATATGTTCAGTATCACTTGAAGGTGTGTCGCGTACAAAACCCAATGGTGAACTTTCAAGGTCAAGGTCACAAATAGGGCGTTAGCAATTCTGTCCGTCCGTTAGCAAATTCGTGTCCTGGCTATAACTTACTCATTTTTTCTCCGATTTTCAAAATTCTTTCACACATATGTTCAGTATCACTTGAAGGTGTGTCGCGTACAAAACCCAATTGTGAACTTTCAAGGTCAAGGTCACAAATAGGGCTTCAGTATCACTTGAAGGTGTGTTGCATACAAAACCCAATTGTGAACTTTCAAGGTCAAGGTCACAAATAGAGCGTTAGCAAATTTTGTGTCCTGGCTGTAGCTAACTAGACCTACATCATTACCTTTAAGGTCAGTCATATTTGAAGGTGAAAGGTTAAACGCACTTATGTCACGTTCGGTTTAAACTTTCTCGACTTTTTTTCCAAAGTTCAAAAAAGTCTGAAAGTCTGAAAATGATTGCTATGTACACTGTTCTTACCATGCTCATATCTTGGATATTTATTCACTTATTTCAAACTTGTTCATTCTGGAGTTATTGCCCTTTGATAGTTTCAGGTAGCAATTTCTTGTGCAACTAACTCCTCCTTTATTTTTCAACATAATTTTATAGAACAGCCTTCGGGCGTATATTGCCCCGTCTTGCGGTGCTCTTGTTTATTCTGGAGTTATTGCCCTTTGATAGTTTCGGGTAGCAATTTCTTGTGCAACTAACTCCTCCTTTATTTTTCAACATAATTTTATAGAACAGCCTTCAGGCGTATATTGCCCCGTCTCGCGGTGCTCTTGTTAGTGTTGGTTAAAAAGTTAACACATACAAGACAGTATTTCTGCATGCAAACTTGCTTGTGTTTTTGTTTAATCTGCTTTAGCAGGGTACATGTATAACAAGAATCACTTCTCCATTGTTTGCCATTCTTTATTTATATCACACTTCCAACAACAAATGACACATTTTACTTCAATCATCCTTGTTTTCTTTGTATTGATGTTTCACATCCTGCCATACCAGTTAGTGAAGAAGGGGTATGGACTGTGAGACGACTTTGTAGCTGATCATCTCTTATTCCTTTATTTCAGTGCTCCTCGACAAAAATCCGAAAAAGAAATCAATGGTGAGATCCGTGCTGTGATACGGCAGATAACAGCTTCAGTTACATTCCTGCCTCTCATAGAAGAACCTTGTAAGTATGGTTTACCAATAACCGTTGTTTAATACAAATTTACGTCTTTCAATGCTAATATACTTTTGGCTGCAAAAATCGTCTGCTACAACTCTAAAAGTACATTTATTTTCTTCCATTTCTTGTCAGAAAGCTGAGTCTCAAACAGTTTTAATTCTAATGAATTGCAGGTATATTTGGCATCTAAACTTAATCCAACGTGCGAAAGTCAAGTCATCACAAATTGTTTAATATTGTTCAATGGGTAACCCGTTCCCTGTTCTATGTTTATTCCAAATTTTAATACCTACTGAATATTCATGGAGAAAAGTTATAATGAAATATGGAAGATGGAACATTGTAGCCATTTTAGAAAGTAAAGAAACAGATTTTTCAAATGCCATTAGCAGATACAGCAGACTCTGATCAGACGGCTCCTATAGGAGCTGCCTGATCTGGATCTACTTTGTTTGCAAATGTGTGATAGAGATGCCTTATGATGATGGAGAACACATAAATTTTTGGTTGTGACAGAAATAGTAGTCTGATCTGTATAATTCAAGCATTTGCAAACAGAGTAGACCAGGTCAGACTGTTCCTGTAGGAGTGGGTTCATCTTAGGAACAAAGGTGCCCGACGTATGCTGGGACTCACCCAGGGAGTCCCCCAATTTATGATCGAAGTATGTAAAACTAACCTAAAACTGTCTATTTGCACCTTAAACCACTCCAAAAAACAAGAAAACCACGACCTGGAAACATTATTCCTATCTGGTCTATATAATTATGTATTGAAAGGTAGTTGACTAGGTCAGGTGAGCGGCGGAAAATACAACAGTCATGTTTTCAAAGTCTTACAGCAAAGTCAATTCAACACCAATTTCAATCATCTAGGTCTTGATCGGTTCCAAATTCCATATACTAATCGGCATAATTAATGCCTTCCTTAAATATTGCTCACTCTTGTTGCTGCAAGACCACGAACCTGAAAAACCGCTACCACGAAGCGATGTGACTCTGGAGAGGGTGCATAGACGTATATAAGGGGATATAATATATGTCTTTGTTAAACTTTTCAACAAAAACACGAATTATGCTGAAACACTATCGAAAACATTAAACTCACCACAGTTAAAACAATGATGGCTATTTCCAGTCTACTACAAGGCACCAGTTTTCTTTCTCCTACTTTCCTTTTGAACGGAGGTGGCTATTTCGCTGTGGCCAGGAAGTAGTAGTCAATTTGCATATCGAATGGTTTATGCGCCGGGTAACAGCAAAATGGCCGCATCCGTTCAAAAGGAAAGTTGGAGAAAGAAAACTAGCGCCTCGTAGCAGACTGGAAATAGCAAGCACCGTTTTAATTCGGTGAGTTTAATGTTTTTCGATAGTGTTTCAGCATAATTCACATTTTTGTTAAAAAGGTTAATGAATACCTCTGAAACCGGAAGGTTCTCAGCTTTCATATTTAGCACATGGCATCATGTTCAGGTCCTGTACAAAAGTTGTGTAAATTGTGCCCTCAGGATTAAAATTGGCCCCGCCCCAGGGCTAGCCAGTATTCAATAGAAACATATAGTGAAAACTTTGAAAATCTTCTCCTCTGAAACTGGAAAGTTCTTAGCTTTCATATTTGGCATATAGCATCATGTTCAGGTCCTCTACAAAAGTTATATAAATTATGCACCTGGGGTTAAAATCGGCCCCGTCCCAGGTGTGGCTAGTTTTTAGCTCACCAGAGCACAAAGTGCTCAGGGTGAGCTTTTGTGATCGCCAGATGTCCGTCGGCATGCGTCGTCGGGCGTCAACAATTTGAACCTTTAAAAATCTTCTCCTCTGAATATACAGAGTTCTCAGCTTTCATCTTTGATACATAGCATCACCTATAGGTCCTCGTCAAAAGTTATAAATTATGCCCCCTGGGGTCAAAATTGGCCCCGCCCCAGGGGTGGGAAGTTTTCAATAGAAACATATAGTAAAACTTTGAATCTTCTCCTCTGAAACCAGAAGGTAATTAGCTTTCATATTTGGCACATAGCATCATGTTCAGGTCCTCTACAAAAGTTACATAAATTTTGACCCTGAGGTCAATATTGGCCCCGCCCCAGGGGTGGGCAGTTTTCAATAGAAACAAATAATGGAATCTTTGAAAATCTTCTCCTCTGAAACTGAAAGGCTCTCATCTTTCATATTTGGCACAGAGCAGCATATTCAGGTCCTCTACAAAAGTTGTATAAATTAAGGCCTTGGGGTCAAAATTGGCCCCGCCCCAGGGGTGGGCAGTTTCCAATAGAAATACATAGTGAAAACTTTGAAAATCTTCTCCTCTGAAAGTAGTAGGTTCTCAGCTTTCATATTTGGCACATAGCATCATGTTCAGGTCCTCTACAAAAGTTATATAAATTATGCACCTGGGGTTGAAATCTTTGAAAATCTTCTCCTCTGAAACTGGAAGGCGCTTAGCTTTCATATTTGGCACAGATCATTATGTTCAGGTCCTCTACAAAAGTTATATAAATTATGCCCCTGGGGTCAAAATTGGCCCCGCCCCAGGGGTGGTAAGTTTTCAATAGAAACATAGTAAACCTTTGAAAATCTTCTCCTTTGAAATCAGAAGTTTCTCAGCTTTCATATTTGGCACATAGCATCATGTTCAGGTCCTTTACAAAAGTTATATAAATTATGCCCCTGGGGTCAAATTGGCCCAGCCCCAGGGATGGGCAGTTTTCAATGGAAACAAATAGTGAAATCTTTGAAAATCTTCTCCTCTGAAACTGTAAGGCGCTCAGCTTTCATATTTGGCACAGAGCATCATGTTCAGGTCCTCTACAAAATTTGTATTAATTATTGCCCTGGGGTCAAAATTGTCCCCGCCCCAGGGGTGGGAAGTTTTCAATGGAAACAAATAGTGAAAACTTTGAAAATCTTCTTCTCTGAAGTTCTCAGCTTTCATATTTGGCACATAGCATCATTTATAGGTCCTCTACAAAAGTTATATGAATTATGGCCCTGGGGTCAAAATTGGCCCTGCCCCAGGGGTGGGTAGTTTTCAGCAGAAACATAGAGAGAAAACTTTGAAAATCTTCTCCTCTGAAACTGAAAGGTTCTCAGCTTTAATATTTGGCTCATAGCATCATGTTCAAGTCCTCTACAAAAGTTATATAAATTACGCCCCTTGGGTCAAAATTGGCCTGCCCCAGGGCCGGCTAGTTTTCTATAGAAACATATAGTGAAAACTTTGAAAATCTTCTCGTCTGATTGTCTGGTGAGCGCTTCAGGGCCATTCTGGCCCTCTTGTCTATAGAAACACGTAGTGAAAACTTTCTCTGATTGTCTGGTGAGCAATATCAGGGCCATTCTGGCCCTCTTGTTCATTTTTTTGTCCTGCCAATAAGTCCTGTTCTACTGATCCCATTGAAATCAAACATCACACATGGAACAGGCTTGATAAGAGGAAGTGTCATGCACAAGGGCCATAACTAGTTTTAGTATTTTTGGAGTTATTCACCATTTTCATTTTTGTTGTCAGGCCAATAAGTCCTGTTCTACTGATGCCATTGAATTTAAATATCACACATGGAACAGGCTTAATGAGAGGAAGTGTCATGCACAAGGTCCATAGCTCTAGCTTCAGTATTTTTAATCCCCCACCGCATAGCAGAGGGGGGGTTATAGGAATGACCTTCGTCTGTCTGTCTGTCTGTCTGTCCGTCCGTCCATCCATCCGTCCGTCTGTCTGTCCATAACAATTTCGTGTCCGCTCCATATCTCCTATACCCCTTGAAGGATTTTCAAGAAACTTGCCCCAAATGTTAACCAAGTTGAGATGATGTGGCAGATATGTGAGCTCAAGGTTAAGGTCACATTTGAAGGTCAAGGGTTTTAACCTTCAATTTCCATTGCATTTTTGTGTCCGCTCCATATCTTCTAAACCCTTTGAAGGATTTTCATAAAATTTTGTCAAATGTTAACCAAATTAAGACGATGTGCAGAACACATGTGGCAGTCATGTCGGCTCAAGTTCAAGGTCACATTTGAAGGTCAAGTATTTAAACCTTCAGTTGCCATTACAGTTTCGTGTCCGCTCCATATCTTATAAAACCCTTTGAAGGATTTTCATAAAACTTGAGTCAAATATTAAATGAATTGAGACGATGTGCAAAACCCATGCGGCAGTCATGTTGGCTCAAGATCAAGGTCACATTTGAAGGTCAAGTGTTCTAACCTTTAATTTCCATTACATTTTCGTGTCCGCTCCATATCTTCTAAAGCCTTTGAAGGATTTTCATAAAAGTATAGTTAAATGTTAGCTAAATTGAGACGATGTGCAGAACACATGTGCCAGTCATGTCGGCTCAAGGTCAAGGTCTTATTTGAAGATCAAGTGTTCTTACCTTCAATTTCCATTATAGTTTCGTTATCTCCTATACCCCTTGAAGGATTTTTAAGAAACTTGCCTCAAATGTTAACCTGGGTTGTGCTACCACAGTGAAATCATTATTGGTAATTAACAATTACAATATTATTACACTTTGTCAAATTAAATACTATCTTGTCTTGTGTTGTCTTATCCTAATGCATGAAATGCAGTTTTAAAACCCATTGTATCACCTTAAGATCAATGTCTTAATTTAGGTGACGGCGGTGGGGGATATAGCTGTCCTTTGGACTGCCTTGTTGGAGTTATTCCCCTTTTTCCTTTTTTTTGTCGGGCCAGTAATTCCTGTTCTACTGATGCCATTAAATTTAAATTTCACATATTACACTGGTCATTATTCTCATTATTGTTTTGTCTTAGTTTCACACTTCTTACATATAGATCATGCTCCAAGTTAGGTAGCATCATAGCTGGATTTATGTTATACCCATTTACATGTATACATGTGCTGCAATTGTGTCAAGTTTAAAATTGGTGGGAAAAGGGTCAGTACACAGGCAGGCAACACAACTGTTCAGAGGAACACTTTTCTAGTTATGTAATTATTTTCCAGGAAATGTTTGCTTTTACAAAAACTGTAGAACCAGATCCATATGTCATAAGCAAACAGAACAGACCCTGATCAGATGGCTCCTACAGGAGACGTCTGATATTAGTCTTCTCTGTTTGTAAAGGCATGAAAAAAAACATTTATATAAGGGGCAAAATAAAGTTTGTCTGAATATTTAAAAGAGGGTACATTTCATCTGCTATACTTTCTTGCAGGTAGCTTTGATTTGCTAGTGTATACAGACAAGGACTTGGACGTACCAGACTCATGGGGCGAGTCTGGGCCACAATTTATAGCAGACTCGGAGGAAGTCAGACTACGTTCTTTCACTACGACTATTCACAAAGTGGAACCTATGGTGGCTTACAAGAAGAGCTGAACGTCTCAGTGCAGAAAAACTTGTGTACATAGATGAAATTTAATTTTCAACAGTAGAATTATCTAAGTGTTTAATCCTCTACTCCATTAATATATTCTTATTAATGCCTTTGCAAACAGCGTGGACCAAGATCAGATGGCTCCTGTAAGAGCCGTCTTAATCAGGGTCTGCTCTGTTTGCATAAATGAAATAGTATAGATCTGATTCTGCAGTGTCTACCATGGCGAAAAATTCCTGCGTTTGTGTGTCATTTTAAAAAATCAGCGAATTGATATTCATGTTGTGGTGTAAAAGGTTAAATAATTAATCTCTCAGAGTTCAAATCATAGGAAATTGCAAGCAACATTTATTTGCTGTAATGAAAGGCTTAGATTATGACAGATGGTGAAAACTTAAATAAATGTTCATTTGTGACGAGACAAGAAAAAGTAAAATCATGTTTGCTATATATGTGTATAGCTGAACTGCTAATACAGAGAACAAGTCTAATGGATGTTATAAGTTGCTGGTAGAAATATGTCTACGCAGTCCAGCCCTTTCATTTGGCATTTTGCTACTACCAGTGAGACGAGTAATTTAGCTTATCATGATCCAAACTGTATCATATTCTGGTTATGCCTTTGAAAAGAATTGAATGAATGTAGGCTTCAAAGTGCTGCTTGGAAAATATTCTTGATAGACAAAGTTTTGCTTAGCATGTAGAAGATTAAATTTCAACATGCTCGACAAATCGGTATTTTCACATATTTCCTGTGCTTGATTACTCAAAGTAGACTGTAGATAAATCATACTTGCTTCTTTGTAACCCTTGTCTGATCAGGGTCTGCTCTGTTTGCTTTTGGCATGATAAAGGTCTGATTCTGCAGTTTTTGTTGAAGCAAAACATTCCCTTGAAAATGTTACATTATAAAATTCTGCTAATAAATATGCATGATGTCATTATTTATTACATGAATATTTAAGAGGGAAAGGGCTAAACACTGGATCCTAGTGAGATCCCAGTCAGGGTTACAGGTAAGGTTTTGATGCAATTGGGTATGTACTCCTTGATTTTTTACAGAATTGGGTATTTGCAATTTTTATTGGGTATTGTTCATATTCTCATCAGGTATTCTAAAAAAAATTGTTTTTTGCTATATTTATTTGCTTTGTGTTTCTCTTTTTTTTTTTTTTTTTTAAAATTGCTTTTTCCACAATTTTAATTGGATAAATACCCCAATACTCCCATTATCTGTAACCCTGCCAGTGATACTTGACGTCTCAAAGGGGTCCACACTGCTGGATCCTAGTGAGAACCAGTGATACTTGACGTCTCATAAGGGTCCAAACTGTTGGATCCTAGTGAGTTCCTAGTGATACTTGACGTCTCAGGGGTCCACATTGCTGGATCGTAGTGAGATCCCAGTGATACTTGACGACTCATAGGTCCAAACTGTTGGCAGAGGTTATCACTAATTCACCATTTCTTTGTAACAGTTAACCCATACCCTGTTGAATATTCATGTATGAAACAATGACATTGTGATTATTTATGCGCTGAAGTTTTTGATATTAGTAGAAACTGTAGAGTCAGATCTATTATTTCATGAACAAACAGAGCCGACCATGGTCAGATGGCTCTTACAGGAGCTGTCTGATCTGGGTCTACTCTGTTTGCAAAGGGTGAAAAAAAAGTTTTTTGTGTGGGAAGGGGCTAACCAATTACTATAGAACTATTACTATTTACTATATATAGCATATTATGATAAGGAATGATATTTTTATGAATATTTTTTATTAATTCGCTTAATTTTTAGCTTGTCTATTTTCGAAGAAAAAAGTCGAGCTATCGTGATCACTGGGTCGTAGGTGTTGGCGTCGTCATCGTCAGAGGGCAAAAACTTTAATATAGCTGATTAATCAAAAAGTATATAAGAGGCATCAACATGAAACTTCATAGGTTGGTAGATCTCTTTGAGGAGAAGTGCATGCAGTGGACAAGCACCAAATCAGACAACCGTTGGCACCGCACACGGCTCTTGTTAGCCTGTCTGTTTTCCGCTTTGTCATTGTTGCTGTCGTTATCCATAAAACTTTAATGTTGGCTATTACTTCTTTACTATTCATGCAAATCTTATAAAACTTCACACAATTGTTCACCGTCACAAAGGCTACAATTGAACAGATACACTTTGGCACCTGCATTGCTCTGTTATGATTGCATATTGACAAGGGAATATTTTGGTCATGGTGGGAACTAGAATCAAATCTAAATTATTCTACTAGTGGACAGAGCTGACCCTTATCACACAACTCCTAAGGAGCTATTCTTGTTTGCAAATACATGTACATAGATAAGTGTCTATCAAGTAAAGCAGTAACTCTTTTCTTCATATAAGCCCCTTTCCATGCATCTGCAAACAGGGTAGACCCAGATCAAACGGCTCCTATAGGAGCAGTCTGATCTGGCTCTACTCTATTTGATAATGGATAATGGTAGATCTGTTTCTTTACAGTAAACATTGCAGCCATTTTAGAAATTTACTATCTAAAATGGCTGCAATGTTCCCTCTTCCATATAACTAGTTTTGCCAATGAATATTCAGTAGGTATTGGTTGGGATAAACATAGAACAGGGAAGGGGTTAAGGTGATACTAGTTAGCATATAAAAGGCATAACCCAAAGGTTTACAACTTGTATATTAGGGTTTATTTGATAGTGCTAACTACTTATACATTTTGAGGCTGGTTATGATATGCACTCAGTAATTGAAACCCCTGTCATATCACAAAACCACAGTCATGTATGTATGTGTATTTCTTGTTGTTTGTGTTTCAATTACATGTTAGATTCAGTGTTCAGTAAAACTATTAATTTAATACCCCTCTTTATAAAAGGGAGCATATGTAATGTTTTGCTCATGTCAGTTGGTCAGTACAATCACAGCAACTCATTGACCTTTTCAGCTAGAATTCTCATATTTATTAGGAATGTTGCCATGAGCAGATCCTTCCAGCTGGCTGGCGGTAAGTCGGTGGTTCTACCCGGATGTTTTTCTGGGCATGATACAATGCAACTTGTTCCTTGCACAGAAGAACCTCTGGGGTCTTCCTCCATCTGTAAGTAGCTGGACGTCCTGATATGACTGAAATACTGTTAAAAGCGATGTAGAACCCAAGAAACCATGAGCAGATACCACTATTGATTGCGAGTTGCAGATCAATGTCAAACTAGACCAACTAGTTTCTGATCAATAATTCTTAAATCTGTTTACCTAGTAATCATATTTGGTACAGAATTTGGTCATAATAAGTAGAAAAAGTTTCGAACTGTTAGAGGGACTTCATTCTTGACATGTGTAATCATCTCATGAAGCTTCAAGATTTGAGCGGGGCCCAGTGTTCTCAATAAGAACAGGTCAGGAAGTAAAGAAATGAAAGTTGAAAAGCCTGTTACAAATTTTTAATTTCGGACCATTAGAGATAGACTTCATGCATGCTCGCTTCATGAAGCTACAATTTTTGAGCTGTACTATGTCAAGAGTATACTTCAAGGTCAAATGTCAAGATTATAGGTTGACTGCCATTAAGGAGGGCATACATCGTTTTTAGGCCCTTTTCTGGCACTTCTGGGGGAAATAAATTTCAATAATTTGAGTTGGTTTTTTTTCTGCACTTCAAATTTGGAAAGCATTTTTGGTCCCATTTTAAATTGTAGTGCATTTTGTAGCATCTTAATCAAACTTTGGTGTATATTGGGATTGTTTTTCTAAAATTGAGGAAAAGGTTACCTATTTTGCATGGAGCCGAGGAGATACCAGAAAAAGGACCGGTTTTAGAAACATCTCTTGTTAAAATTTATGTTGCCTTATAACCTAGTGTTGAGTATGGGAATGTGTTGTTGAATTAAATCCAGGATCCATGCTTATAAAGCTTTTTAGTTGAGTCTGAGTATGTTCTCAAGCTTTTGATTGGTCAGATTTGAGCCAAAGGCTTAAATCTGACCAATCAAAAACTTGAGAACGAACTCGGACTCAACTAAAAAGTTTTATAAGCATGGATCCAGGACCTTTGTTTCAATGTAAAAATAACTTGCAGAAATGGTACTTCTTTAAATTCTTGCATAACTTTCATCTGCAGTATTTCTACCAGTGCATTTTGCTTTCGTCCTTTTCAAGAATCATTGATAGTGTATCAAACAGTGGATCATGATGATACAGCAAGTCACTTGGCATCTCGTCCTCGTCCGGAGATTATAAAACGCTTTGCTTGAGTCTGAGATCATTCTTGAGCATCTGATACTTAAAAATAATCTCAGACTCAAGACTTGGAAGATTTATAAACTCAGACCCTGATCTGTTTGCAAAAGTCATCAAAAATGGTCCATAATGTTGAAAGAATTGACCGAGTGCAGGGGCTTATATGTATGGTTTCTTGACATAGAATGCATCTAATACTTCTGCCTTATCAAAGGACTGCCAATGAAGGGAACGTTTGGCAATATGGCCCATTCCCATCAGACGGGTGACTTTCAAGGGGCCATTTTGCCCTTTGACGTCCATGACACCAAACCTAGGACAGGATTTTTAGGGGCCATTTCTGTATTTTTTCAATACCCCCCTGATACCTTTGAAATGATAAACGTGACCATGACCCCTTGCTGTAAAATGGCCCCTAGTATACCAGTCAACTGCTGAGAAGGCCCCTAGTCTCTTTTTAATCGCACTGAGTCCGTCCTTGTATCCTAATACATTGTTGCTAATCTAGAACTTCCATTTGTTGAACAATTTTTCTCAAATTTGCTTTAAGAATTGTCATGAATAAAAGCTTGACTATAATACAAATTATGCCCTGAGTTGTCTTTCTGTGCGTCCCCAGTTATATCTCAGAAAGGGTTGGAGTTTTTCTTTGAAACTTTGTGCAAATGTTCAGTTCTATTAAGGAAAGTGGACCTGCAAATATCACTCACATTTTGGTAGGAACAGCAAAGTTATTACCCTTTGTTTGCTGAAAACGTAATCTTTTTTCCTGTCCAAGGCCATATCTCAGAAAGCAGTACATGTACAAGGAAATGTGGTCCTTCAAGTATCTATCACTATCACTCTGTCCGGACACTTTTTTGTGTCATCTGCTGAGAGGCAGTGTCACTTAGGGATCACTTTTCCGTCGTCAGTCTGTCTGTCTGTCCTTCACACTTTCTTATTTTGGCTGTCATTTCTTAACTCTTTCCCTCATATAAACGTGTTTTCACGCATTTACAGAGTAGACCCAGATCAGACGGCTCCTCTAGGAGCCGTCTGATCAGGGTCTGCTCTATTTGCTAATAGAATCTGATTGATCCGTTTCTTTGCTTTCTAAAATTTCTACAATATTCCACCTTCCATGTTTCGTCATAACTATTTTGTTAATATATATTCAGTAGGTATTAAACTTTGGAATAAACACAGAACAGGGAAATGATTAACTAATCATTATAGAGCTTTCAAATTTCACATGTGTCTTCCTCTCATTGAGGACCATTGATGTAATTGAGGTCCATCACTCTGCATGCAATGTCAGCTGAGAACAGGTGACTCGTGTTCCTCCGAACACTCTTGTTTAGTGTCTAAAAGTAGTTGACATAGAACCATGCAACTTTGTAGGATCACCTTGGTATGATAATAACACTAGAGTTAGCCCTTCTCACTGGCCATACTGTAGCAGCAAAGTCGTAATTTGTGTTATTCTTAACTCTTTTTCTCATATAAGCGTCTTTTCACGCCTTTGCAAACAGTAGACCCAGATTAGACTATTCCTATAGGATCGGTCTGATCAGGGTCTGCTGTTTGCTTATGAAATTATTCAAGACAAGAGCTTCTACAAATACAAATCAATCCTGTGTACATAATTATGAAAATTCATGATGTCAATATTTCTTACATCAATATACAACAGGTAAAGGGTTAACCTTTACCAGTTCAATATTGATTTTAAGAAATAATGACATCATGAATATTTTTTAGCCGAAATTTTATAATGTAAAGTAAATTCTTTGCTTTAACAAAATTGTAGAATCAGATCTATATCATGTCGGGATGTGCACAGCCTTGAAAACTCCTTGAATTTCAGGGGTTCCCTTGAAAAGTGCTTGAAAACATGTACAGTAAAACCTCTCTATAACGACCACTAAATTACATCAAGTATTTTGTGCTAAAGGCAGGTGGATGCTTAAAGCAAGGTAAAAGTAAAACAACGCTCCTATAGGAACATTCTATTTTACTTTTACCTTGCTTTAAGCAACCACCTGCCCAAAATACCAACTCATTAACACAATTTAGTGGTCGTTATAGAGAGGTTTTACATGGGGAGTTGGTGCCGCAAACGTCTTCAGTTTTAAAGTTATTTATTTTATTTTTTGATACATGTACACATAATAACTAATGGTAGATGTGCAAGACGTAATTTTCATGTGTTTACCACTGGCTGTAGCAGAATTATCTCCCCCAGAACTTTTGAGTATTTTATCATTTTGGCATGAAACATGGGGAGTTGATGTCGCGAACTCCTTCAGTTTTAAATCTATTAAATATATATTTGAGATACATAATAACCATGAGTGGTACATGTGCAAGACACAATTTTTATACTTGCCTTACATATTAAACACTGATAGTACATGTGCAAGACATAATTTTCCTGTGTTTACAGCTATTACAGAATTTTCTCACTTGTCATTTGGTCCTATTACATGAGTAGTTTGTGTCACAAACTTGGATTTGCAATCAAGGCTGTTGTGTGGGGGTATTCATCACCTTTAGTGATAGTTCGAGTATTGGTCTACTCTGCAATGGCGTGAAAACATGTTTATAAATTAAAGGGTTAACTCCAACATTATTATACCCCGCAAACAAAGTTTGAGAGGGGGTATATAGGATTCAGTGTGTTGATGGTCTGTCTGTCCGTGGCACATCTCGATTTGCAATCAAGGCAGCTGAATGAGGGTATTCCATCACCTTTAGTGATAGTTCTAGTTTGAACTAGAGCAATGAAACTTTGTAGAATGGTTAGTCATTATTGCACCCTTGCTAGGTTATGATCTGCACTCACTAACACTAGTCATAGGCCATACTAAAGATACAAAATCAAAGGTGTATGGAGATATTCTAGTTGTAATGAAATAATAACTTTATAGTAGAACCACATCAACACACACAACGAAGTTACACAGAGTATATACTTCTTTACCCTTCGGTCCGTCCGTGTATCATAATACATCGTTGCTCATTTAGCACTTTCATGTTTTGACCAATATATCTCATAATTATGGGGTATGTGAGTTTGCTCACTAAAGTTCTTTAATTCATACTAGCGGACTAGTGCACAGCTAAACCAGCAGTGACACCTGATCAGCTTGGAATAAACTATGGACTCAGATAGGTGTTCAGGACCTTCACTGTTTACAAACTGTTAACTATTTCTTGTAGCCCTTATTCTATAAAAACTAGAATTGTCACATGATGTCAATTATTTTTTGTGCAAAAAGTTAACTTATTCCCTCGTATAAACATGTTTTCACACATCTGCAAACAGAGTAGACCCAGGTCAGACAGCTCCTATATAAGGGTCTGCTCTGTTTGCTTATGAAACTTGATAGATCTGTTTCTTTACTTTCTAAAATGGCTACAATGTTCCACCTTCCATATTTCATTGTAACTATTTTGTCCATGAATATTAACACATAACCCCCTAGCGACGCATTTTTGCGCCTCTATAAAATTCACATTGTCAAAGCATTGTGATAAATAGAGCATTTGCTCCTACAGGAGCAAATGCTCTATTTATCAATAGTTTCAAACTATCAAAATTCTAAAAAAAATCTTTTCTCTAGTTAATGCTCCTTTTCGGTAGATAAATTAACAAAGGTTGGGTCTAAAAATAGCCTAGGACAGAGTGAGTTAAGTAGGTTTTGAAATTTTGAATAAGCATGGAACAGGGAAAGGGATAGTGATACTGGTTTGTTAATATAGTCACTGATAATAAATAACTTGTAATATGAAGTTTTATTATACATACATGTATCAAACATATACCAAGTTCTTAACCCATTCTCTTGTATTGATGCCTCAGTAACAGTAAGTTTTTGAATGCTATATTGATCCCAATGGTTTCAAAACTACACTGGTCTTAAAGCAATTCTTTTTTCTAGTAATTTCTGTTTTTTCACCGTAGATTTATTCAAGGAGGTCGAGTCTAGAAATAACATTTTACGGAATGGGTTAAAAATTGTCATCTGCAGAAGAGGGCTTTTCCAATACTAAGAACCATTTACCAGTAATGGTGACATTCAAAAACAGTTTGGATCAAATTAGACAAAGAAACTCAGTGTCTCATCAAAAATCCAAATTGTTCTTTTTGTTTATTTTTTCTAAAATTATTTTTGCAGATGAAGTCAAAAGGCCTTTATTCCATGAATTAACACATTAACACATAGTGACGAATTTTTGCGCCTCTATAAAATTCACATTGTGAAACCATTGTGATAAATAGAGTATTTGCTCCACAGGAGCAAATGCTCTATTTATCAAAATGGTTTCAATACTACACAATTCTAAAACTCTCCTTTTCTATAGTTAATGCTCCTTTTCGGTAGATTAATTAAACAAGAGGGCCAGAATGCGCTCACCAGACAATCAGAGGAGTTTTCACAATATGTTTCTATAGAGAACTAGCCGGCCCTGAAACTGGAAGGTTCTCAGCTTTCATATTTGGCACATAGCATCATGTTCAGGTCCTCTGCAAAAGTTATATAAAGTATGACCACGGGGTCAAAATTTTGACCCCAGGGGAATAATTTAGAAAAACTTGTAGGGGACCTGAACATGATGCTATGAGCCAAATATGAAAGCTGAAATTAACCTTCCAGTTTCAGAGAAGAAGATTTTCAAAGTTTTCTCAATATGTTTCTATTGAAAACTGTCTACTACCCCTGTGGCAGGGCCAATTTTGACCCCATGGTCATAATTTATATAACTTTTGTAGAGGACCTGAACATGATGCTCTGTGCCAAATATGAAAGCTGAGAGCCTTCCAGTTTCAGAGAAGAAGATTTTCAAAGATTTCACTATTTGTTTCTATTGAAAACTGCCCACCCCTGGGGCGGGGCCAATTTTGACCCTGGGGCCATAATTTATATACCTTTTGTAGAGGACCTGAACATGATGCTATGTGCCAAATATGAGAGCTGAGAGCCTTCCAGTTTCAGAGAAGAAGATTTTCAAAGATTTCACTATTTGTTTCTATTGAAAACTGCCCACCCCTGGGGCGGGGCCAATTTTGACCCCGGGGCCATAATTTATATAACTTTTGTAGAGCACCTGAACATGATGCTCTGTGCCAAATATGAAAGCTGGGAGCCTTCCAGTTTCAGAGAAGAAGATTTTCAAAGATTTCACTGTTTGTTTCTATTGAAAACTGCCCACCCCTGGGGTGGGGCCAATTTTGACCCCGGGGCCATAATTTATATAACTTTTGTAGAGGACCTGAACATGATGCTCTGTGCCAAATATGAAAGCTGAGAGCCTTCCAGTTTCAGAGAAGAAGATTTTCAAAGATTTCACTATTTGTTTCTATTGGAAACTTCCCACCCCTGGGGCGGGGCCAATTTTGACCCTGGGGCCATAATTTATATACCTTTTGTAGAGGACCTGAACATGATGCTATGTGCCAAATATGAGAGCTGAGAGCCTTCCAGTTTCAGAGAAGAAGATTTTCAAAGATTTCACTATTTGTTTCTATTGAAAACTGCCCACCCCTGGGGCGGGGCCAATTTTGACCCCGGGGCCATAATTTATATAACTTTTGTAGAGCACCTGAACATGATGCTCTGTGCCAAATATGAAAGCTGGGAGCCTTCCAGTTTCAGAGAAGAAGATTTTCAAAGATTTCACTGTTTGTTTCTATTGAAAACTGCCCACCCCTGGGGTGGGGCCAATTTTGACCCCGGGGCCATAATTTATATAACTTTTGTAGAGGACCTGAACATGATGCTCTGTGCCAAATATGAAAGCTGAGAGCCTTCCAGTTTCAGAGAAGAAGATTTTCAAAGATTTCACTATTTGTTTCTATTGGAAACTTCCCACCCCTGGGGCGGGGCCAATTTTGACCCCGGGGCCATAAATAGTATAACTTTTGTAGAGGACCTGAACATGATGCTATGTGCCAAATATGAAAGCTGAGAACCTTCCAGTTTCAGAGGAGAAGATTTTCAAAGATTTCACTATTTGTTTCTTTTGAAACCTGCCCACCCCTGGGGCGGGTCCAATTTTGACCCTGGGGCCATAATTTATATATCTTTTGTAGAGGACCTGAACATGATGCTCTGTGCCAAATATGAAAGCTGAGAGCCTTCCAGTTTCAGAGGAGACGATTTTCAAAGATTTCACTATTTGTTTCTATTGAAAACTGCCCACCCCTGGGGCGGGGCCAATTTTGACCCTGGTGCCATAATTTATATAACTTTTGTAGAGGACCTAAACATGATGCTATGTGCCAAATATGAAAGCTGAGAGCCTTCCAGTTTCAGAGAAGAAGATTTTCAAAGTTTGCACTATATGATTCTATTGAAAACTGCCCACCCCTGGGGCGGGGCCAATTTTGACACTAGGGCCATAATTTATATAACTTTTGTAGAGGACCTGAACATGATGCTATGTGCCAATTATGAAAGCTGAGAAGCTTCTGGTTTCAGAGGAGAAGATTTTCAAAGTTTTACTATATGTTTCTATTGAAAACAAGGCACCCCTGGGGCGGGGCCAATTTTGACCCCAGGGGCATAATTTTTATAACTTTTGTAGAGGACCTGAATATGATGCTATGTGCCAAAGATGAAAGTTGAGATCCCTGTAGATTCAGAGGAGAAGATTTTTAAAGGTTCAAATTGTTGACGACGAACGACGCACGCCGATGGACGACGGACAACGGGTGATCACAAAAGCTCACCCTGAGCACTTTGTGCTCTGGTGAGCTAAAAAGGGTGGGTCTAAAAATAGCCTAGGAGATAATGACAAATGACATCATGAATATTGATAAAATTTTATTATGGCACATGAACACAGGAAATGTTGGCCATCACAGAATCTAGAATCATATATATATATGTATATCATTTCATAGCAAAAAGAGCAGATCCTAATCAGAAGGGACCTTTAGGAGCCATCTGATCTGGGTCTATCCCATTTGCAAAGGCGTAAAAGGCATGATCAGTGTTAAGCAGTTTTGATCCTGGTGAGATTACAACTTACTAACCTGTTACTTGATGAATATTCTTAAAATAAATATTGATGAGACAATTTTTTATTATGGCATATGACCAAAGGGAATTTTGGCAAAAATTAGATCCAATATATTTTATAATCAAATAGAGCAGATCCTGACAGATGGTACCTACAGGAGCCATGGGATGTGGGTCTATTCTGTTTGCTTATGTAAAAAGTGTCTCTATCAGGTAAAGGGTTAAGCATACTTTGCTTCTCATTTGGATCCAAACCGTTTTTCCAAGGTCACTAAAAATTCACTGCTGACGAGTGATTCCTTCAGTACGGTACATTGAGACACACTGTTGCAAAGTACATGTAGTGTCTCCCTAATGATACCACAATTTATTAACTCATTCTCTCCTAGGCTATTTTTAGACCCAGCCTCTTTGAATGTATCTACCGCAAAGGAGCATTAACTAGAGGAAAGGACAAATTTAGAATTTTGTATGTTGAAACCATTGTGATAAATAGAGCATTTGCTCCTATAGGAGCAAATGCTCTATTTATCACAATGGTTTCATAAAGTGACTTCTATAGATGCGCAAACATGTGTCACTAGGGGATAATGTGTTAACATAATAAACTGTAAGAACAGGTTCGCTTAATGCAGGGCAACAGTAATGCAGAAAGATCTTATATGCAGAAAGATCCTATATGAGCTTTCTGCATAAATTTTGTCATGCATTAAACTACCACCCGTTTTAAAATTCCAGAGTAAAGACTTTCTTTTGCGTGGTTGCATTGGCGAGACTACTGTTCATGTATACAGTCTTTGTGTAAGATTACTGGTAACGAGCTAAACTTTGTTTTATCCATGGCAAGAATGATGTGACTTTAGCATACACTCCTGGGGCATTTGCCTCTCCACACCCTGCACCCCATGAGGTAGCGCCCATTACTGTGTATCGCCCATTAATATCGCACACCAGCGGCCCACCAGAATCGCCTGAACAAGAATCTATCCCACCGCGCACGTATCCTGCACACACCATATTTGAAGTGATATCCTTATACAGTTTTTTACAATTGGAATCATCAATGAACGGTACCGTTTCAGCTTTCAGCAAGTGTTGTAATCCTGGAAAAAAAATATACGGACACATTTTACTCTTTAATCACTATGAATTAATGTGTTAATCCTTTTCCTGTCCAATCTTCAACACCTACTGAATATTCATTGACAAAATAGTTATAATAAAGGATGTAAGGTGGAACATTATAGCCATTTTAGAAACTAAAGAAATACATCAAATTCCATTAGCAGAAAGCTCCTAAAGGAGCCGTCTGATCTGGGTCTACTCTGTTTGCAAATGCATGAAAATGTGTTAACTATATGAAGGAAAGGGTTAATCTATGCAAATGGTCTGGATCCAAATGAAATGCTGAGTTACCTCCTTGTCCCATTCAAGTCCAAACTATTTTTGAACTTATTCCCTCATAGGCTATTTTTAGACCCAGCCTCGTTGAATAAATCTACTGAAAAGGAGCATTTACTGGAAAAAGGGCAATTTTAGAATTGTGTAGTTTTGAAGCCATTATAATTAATACAGCATTCAAAGTCCCATTACTCTGGTAAAAACGCTCGGAGCAACAATGTCCTTCTTTATGTACATGTTCACTTCAACGTTGTTCATCTGTGAAATAAATCCTTTTGTATACGAGTTGGACACAAGATTTTTTCACTAATGTGACTATACATATATTATATAGTGAAGTAAATTTCAGTCCCATAAATGGCTGGAGCAAACATTTCCTTCTTTTTTAAACACCAACCCCCCCCCCCCCCCCCCCCAAAAAAAAATAAAATAAATAAATATATCTTTTGCTCTGTCTGTTGGTTGGTTTGACTCCCAACATTAACGTTATTGCACATACATACTTCACAGTGTTTCACAAACACATCTTGTTTCACTTTGTTATATAGTGAAGATAATTTCAAAGTCCCATAACTCCGTTAAAAATAGTTGAGGCAAAAAATTCCCTTTACAAACATCTTTACACCAGTGTTGTTCATCTGTGAAAGTTTGAAGTATATCCTCCCATTGGTATATGAGGAGTTTGACACAAAATAATTGCAGCATGTATGTACATACCAACACAGACGAACAAGACCAAGGCTATAGGGTAAAGTGATATTGAATCGGACACGATTGACTCGGACGTTTTTCAACCCCTTTATACACTGCTTGAAAGCAGTTTAACTAGCATAATCTTTACTTTGTCGGGTACCTTAATGCTTACTTTCACCAGAGTTACCTACCTTGAACTCATTTACTTGCATACATTCTTCACAATAACAACGCTAGAAACCACCCAAAAGCACCAACTTTTAAATTTTAAAGTCCGAGAAAACCGCATTTGGTTTTAGTTTCTTGAGTAATAGCAACAATTTACGAGTGTTACAAATGGTGGAAATCATGTTTTTGTTGAAGAAAAATAAATATACATTTAAAAGACATCTGTTATTCAGGTTTTTAGTAAACAAGAAGTGCCACGCTCTCTAATAATATATGTCAAACTGATTTTGAGTCGGACGCTGTAGCGTTTATATACACTCTGTACCTGGTGGGTCATCTCCTATGATTGAACAGCAGGGAAACCAAATGTCATTCTACAATATTTATAGTAGATTCTAGATATACATTGTATATCTAGGCTCTATCTTTTTTATGACACATAATACTATGAAATCTCACAATTCAGAGCTTAATTAACGTATGCACACAATGAATCTTTCAAGAAAATGAAACCGTCCGACTCAATATCGAAAGTGTCCGAGTCATGATCGAATTAGGGTTACCTATATTTCCGTACTTTTTGGCCCTGTTACATGTGTGTTTGATGCATATAAAGCGCTAGAAGAGCTTAAAAGAGATCAGGCCAGGTACCAGTGAACACCGGAAGTGTCTAGCTGAACGCACAGACGTTTGACATGAGGAAAAGTGGAATAGGTGTCCGACTCACGATCAGTTTACCCTATGCCTCCCACCGTGTAGAAGGCATCAGCACTATCAAATAGATCTGACCCTGAAGACACTGCATCTCGTCTGGATACAAATTGTTTGCAAAGTTCTTCAAAACTTAGACCATAGGGACGAAAGAGATAAAGCAAAAACTTTATGAATTATTACTTGCTCAAAAGCTGGAGACTGCTGCTTGAAAGAAATGCATTAAGCATTACTTATGTCCTGCATTAACTCATTCTCTCCTAGACTATTTTTAGATCCAACCTTTTTTAATCAATCTACCAAAAAGGAGCATTGACTAGAGAAAAGGAATTTTTTTAGAATTTTGTAGTTTGAAACCATTGTGATAAATAGAGCATTTGCTCCTATAGGAGCAAATGCTCTATTTATCACCATGGTTTCACAATGTGAATTTTATAGATGTGCAAAAATGCGTCACTAGGGGATAATGTGTTAACCTACTAACTGTCTTAACCCTTTCATCCATATACATGTATATGCCGTTTGGCACTTTTTCAAACAGTAGCTTCATGTACTACTGTTTGAAAAAGTGCCAAAAGGCATATCTAGATCAGATAGCTCCTCTAGGGTCTGCTCTGATTGCTTATGAATGTAGATCTGATTCTACAGTTTCTGTCATAAAATCATTCCCATGTTCATGGTGCCATAATAAAATTCAGCTTATTGATATTTATATAGTTATTATTTCAGACTTGAATGTACATAGGGTAAAGGGTTAAATTCTGGCATTTAATCCTTTACTCATTGAATATTCATTAAAGAAATGATGATATGAATATTAATTAGGTTGATTTTGAAAATGACATATTAACACATGAACTTCTCGCCAAAGCAGAATCTGTAGAGAATAGATCTATAATATTCCAAAAGCAAAGAGAGCAGACCCTGATCAGACGGCTTTAGGAGAAAGGCGTATTATGGAGTAAAGGGTTAAAAATTGTTTGAGGGATTTCTTTACAACTGTAATCCACCTACCATTCTCAGTTGTTCCCCATCCTGAGATGTGGCACTTCTCTCCCACGTCATATTCTGTGTTCTCATCTGGAAGGCAAGCCGGCTGCACATGGTCGCTGAACTTTATTCCCTTACCATCAATTGGTTCAATTTTAAGCAGTGCCAAGTCATAGTCGTAGGTAACATCTAGCAAAAGTTTTAAAAGATATCTTTATCTGAGTGTTTTTAGCCCTTACTATTTCCTTCATATAAATGCTTGTCATGCATTTGCAAACAGAGTAGATCCAGATCAGATGGCTGTTATAGACGGCTCTGTTTGCTAATGGGACTTCCATATCACATTTTTTGTAATACTATTTTTTTCCACAAATATTCAGTATGTATTGAATTTTGGAATGTACATAGAACAGGGAAAGGGTAAAGGATATTTCTACCATGAAATCTAATCACACTTCGGTACACAACCTCTCTCTACAATGACCACTAAAAGGGGGTCTAATTCCGAGTCTTTATCCCTTTACTCCATGAATATTTAGGCAAGAATAACATCCTGAAATTAATTTGCTGAATTTTTATGAGACGACCCTTAACCCTTGACCTGTTCTACGTTTATTTCAATTTTCAATACCTACTGAATATTCATGGACAGAACAGTTATAATGAAATATTTGGAAATAAAGTTGGAATATTGTAGCCATTTTAGAAACTAGAGAAACATTTATCAAATTCAATTAGCAAACAGAGCAGACCCTGATCAGAGGCCGTCTGATCTGGGTCTTCTCTGTTTGCAGATGCATGAAAATGCGGTTACATGAGGGAAAGGGTTAATGCAGTGTCTCATCATATTTTTATAAAGAAATGAGAGAAATTTATTTTCAGTATAGATGCTGACGAAAATTGTTCCAAACGAAAAATTACCGTTACTTAGCGTGCAAAGAGTTAAAAATTCACTGCCATGGCAAACTTAGAGAATCAGATCTTTCCCATAAAGGCAAACAGAACAGACTCTGATGAAATAGCCCCTAATAATTCCCTTTGACTGTCATACTGTCTTGTGAGATCTTATGACATTCCAATTTTTCATTGCAAATTTCTGTGATAAGATGGGCTCAGTGCATTTTTCCATAATAAATTATATTTTGCTGTTCAATGAAACTATATGTGATATGCTATTTATTTAAAATACTTTCTATTTTTACAGGTTTCTATTTTATAGGTTATTTGTTTGTATTGTTACTGGATAATCTTGATTATGTCGGACAATAACTTCAAAGCTAATGTTTATTTGTTGATGTAAACCGACTATTCAACCCTTTCCCTCATATATACGTGTTTTCACGCATTTGCAAACAGAGTGGACCCAGATCAGACGGCTCCTAGAGGAGCCGTCTGATCAGGGTCTGCTCTGTTTGCTAATAGAATTTGATAGATCTGTTTCTTTACTTTCTAAAATGTCTACAATGTTCCACCTTCCATATTTCTTTATAACTATTTTGTTAATGAATATTCAGTAGGTATTGAAATTTGACCTAAATATAGAACAGGGAAAGGGTTAAAGAGATATTTGATCTGGGTCTCTTCTGTTCGTAAAGATGTAAAAAGACAAGAATATCAAGTAAGCGGTTAAAGACATTCCATGTTTAGTCATTAAGTGGTTGCTTGATAAAGGTTTTACTGTGGTTTGATTAACCATAAATACAAATGTAAGAAATATTGATATCATAAATATCAATTAGCAGAATTTTTACAATGGCATATGAATAAAGGAAATTTTGTCAATGACAGAAACTGTATAATCAGATCTTTATTATTTCATAAGCAAATGGAGAAGACCCTGATCGGACGTCTCTTACTGGACTCGACAGATCTGGGTGTACTGGGCAAAGGCATGAAAAGGTGCATCTATGGAGTAGAGGGTTAACCCATTCTCTCCTGACACCTTTTTGCGTCTCTATAAAACTCATTTTTTGAAACCATTAATTGTGATGAATAGAGCATTCACTCCATAGGAGCAAATGCTCTATTTATCACAATGGTTTCAAAACTCCACAATTCTAAAATTCTCCTTTTCTATAGTTAATGCTCCTTTTCAGTAGATTAATTCAAAGAGGTTGGGTCTAAAGATAGTCTAGGAGGCAATGACTTAAAGTAAGGTATACTATGCCTTGCTTTCATTTCATTTGTTGTCTTTTTATAGCCCTTTACCCATTCCCTCCTACTGACGCAGTTTGAGGCCTATATAAAAGTCACTTTATGAAACTATTGTGATAAATAGAGCATTTGCTCCATAAGAGCAAATGCTCTATTTATCACAATGGTTTCAAAACTATAATTTCAAAATTTTCCTTTTTTCTAGTAAATGCTCCTTTTCAGTAGATTTATTCAAAGATACAGGGTCTAAAAGAGGGTTAAAGAATGGCATAGTGATTATAATAAATTTTCATGAATCCTTATACTGCTGTAAAAAGATTATGTTTGCTCAAACTGATCTCGATTAATTTTTACTTGCAATTTGTTCTTACATGCTTTAGAGAACCTATACCTTTGATACTGATAGGAAGGACTCCAAGTTACTTGTCAAGACTTCAAATTACTCATAGCCTCTAGTTAATCCAAGTGGTTTGCAAATGTCTGTCAGATTATGATCTGTTTCAGCATTGATTTTGTACAATGGGACTGAAATCCTGAGCATCATGGAAAGGTTGAGGATATGATACTTAGTTATGCTGTCTTCCAAATTGGTTTATTCGTTTTATAATAAACTCTTGACCTTAACCCTTTCCCTGTTCTATGTTTATTTCATTTTTCAGTACTCACTGCATATTCATGGCCAAAATAGTTATAATGAAATATGGAAGGTAGAACATTGTAGCCATTTTAGAAAGTAAAGACACAGATCTTTCATATTCTATTAGCAAACAGAGTAGACCCTGATCAGACGGCTCCTCTAGGAGCCGTCTGATCTGGGTCTACTCTGTTTGCAAATGCGTGAAAACACGTTTCTATGAGGGATAGGGTCAACCTAATGTATATCATTTAGACAAGATTTCACGACTTCATGAATACTCATGAACTGAATTCTTATAATGACATATGGAAACAAATTTTTGGCCATGGCAGAAACTAGAATTAGACGGGTAATGGACGAGGTGTACTATTACCGAAGCATACCAGGACAAAGAGTATCAGATTAAGATACAAAGTGTTTCGTTACGAAATAAAATCCACTTTGTTTTTGCTCAAATCGTTTTATCTTCGATCAGTACAAGGAATTATCCAATACACTAGATGGGTGTATGTTTTGCTCTTACTTCAGCTCTTAACCCAATCCTGTATATTGATGCCCCATTAACATTTCTGTAAAAGTCACTTTAAGAAACCATTATGATAAATAGAGCATTTGCTCACAGGAGCAAATGCTCTATTTATCAATGGTTTCAAAACTACACAATTCTGAAAATCTCCTTTTCTCTAGTAATTGTTCCTTTAAGTAGATTTAATCATAGAGGTTGGATCTAAAAATAACCTATGCGAGAATGGGTTAATTCAGAGTATATCAATAGATTTTGTTGCTCTTGTGTATTTTGAAGGAAAATTTTGACACTCTTTAATCATTCGAAACTTGTTCTTTTCTAAGATATTGCCAAACCGTTGATTTATGAGTCTAACAAATTGGACTAAGGATAACAGTACGTCATGTCAAGACTAAATTAATTACATCCAACTATAATATATTAATCACAATTTTGACATTTTCGTGTACTACCAATCCAATCATAATTAATAATGATACCAGTTGAAACAAGAGGGTCGTCACGGGTGACAAATGCCCCCAAAGTGTTTGACACCGAAATGCATTTTGGTGGAAAAACAATACAATGTAATGCAGGTGTAACATGAAATTTTGATGCTGTTAAAAATGACACAGGAGTCAGTTCTTAACATTAGAAACAGAACCTTTGACGATTATGATAGCTAAGAAAAGAGCCAAGCGTCAAAACTTAGTTAAAAAGGACCCTAAGTCATTCTCAACGTTAAAAAGGACCCTGGGTTGATTGTCAACGTTTAAGGTATAGGAGATATGCTCTGGACAAGCTTTTTGTATCTGGTAAGATATAGGAGATATGCTCCGGACTGTAAAATTGAGGTCAAAGGTCAAGGTCAAGGTCAGTGATCTGAAAATGGTACATGACTCTCCCCCATCCCAAGATGAACTCACAAACCAAATTTGGATTCCGTAGCTGGTAAGGTATAGGAGAAATGCTCCAGACAAGCTTTGTGTAAAATCTAGGTCAAAGGTCAAGGTCACAGTGACCTGAAAATGGTACGCGACACACCGCCATCCCAAGATAAACTCGCACATTAAATTTGGAATCCATAGCTGGTAAGGTATAAGAGATATTCTCTGGACAACCTTTTTTGTAAAATCGAGGTCCAAGGTCAAGGTCAAGGTCACAGTGACCTGAAAATGGTACGCGACACTCCGCCATCTGAAGGTGATCTCACAAACCAAATTTGGAATCCGTATCTGGTAAGGTATAGGAGATATGCTCTGGACAAGCTTTTTGTAAAATCGGTCAAGGTCAAGGTTAAGGTCATAGTGACCTGGAAATGGTACATGACATTCCGCCATCCCAAGATGAACTCACACACCAAATTTGGAATCTGTAGCTGGTAAGGTAAAGGAGATATGCTCCGGACAAGCTTTTTGTAAAATCGGTCAAAGGTCATGGTCAAGGTCACAGTGATCTGAAAATGGTATGCGACACTCCTCCATCCAAAGATGAACTCACACACCAAATTTGGAATCCTTAGCTGGTAAGGAATAGGAGATATACTCCGGACAAGCTTTTTGTAGCTGGTAAGGTATAAGCGGTTTTTAAAATCAAGGTCAAGGTCACAGTGACCTGGAAATGGTACGCGACACTCCGCCATCCCAAGATGAACTCACACACCAAATTTGGAATCTGTAGCTGGTAAGGTAAAGGAGATATGCTCCGGACAAGCTTTTTGTAAAATCGGTCAAAGGTCATGGTCAAGGTCACAGTGATCTGAAAATGGAGGTCATGGTCAAGGTCACAGTGATCTGAAAATGGTATGCGACACTCCTCCATCCAAAGATGAACTCACACACCAAATTTGGAATCCTTAGCTGGTAAGGAATAGGAGATATACTCCGGACAAGCTTTTTGTAGCTGGTAAGGTATAAGCGGTTTTTAAAATCGAGGTCAAAGGTCAAGGTCACAGTGACCTGGAAATGGTACGCGACACTCCGCCATCCCAAGATGAACTCACACACCAAATTTGGAATCTGTAGCTGGTAAGGTAAAGGAGATATGCTCCGGACAAGCTTTTTGTAAAATCGGTCAAAGGTCATGGTCAAGGTCACAGTGATCTGAAAATGGTACGCGACACTCCTCCATCCCAAGATGAACTAACACACCAAATTTGGAATCCTTAGCTGGTAAGGTATAGGAGATATACTCTGGACAAGCTTTTTGTAGCTGGTAAGGCATAAGCTTTTTTTAAAATCGAGGTCAAAGGTCAAGGTCACAGTGACCTGGAAATGGTACGCGACACTCCGCCATCCTAAGATGAACTCACACACCAAATTTGGAATCTGTAGCTGGTAAGGTAAAGGAGATATGCTCCGGACAAGCTTTTTGTAAAATCAAGGTCAAAGGTCAAGGTCAAGGTCACAGTGACATGAAAATGGTACGCGACACTCCCCCATCCCAAGATGAACTCACACACCAAATTTGGTATCCGTAGCTGATGTGACAAAGGAAATATACTCCGGACAAAAGGTACACACACCCACACACACACACACCCACCCACCCACACACCCACACACCCACACACCCACCCACACACGCACGGTGCGATCACTATATGCCGCCAAAGCCTAGCTTTGGGGGCATAAAAAAATGGTACGCTTCAACCAAAAATTGTACTCTTTGATAATGGTATTTTTTGATAATGGTACACTTTTTCCATAAACCAAATCGGACCTACATTGTATATTGTTCCAAAAGCAAACAGATGAGCCTGATCTCAGATGGCTCATACAGAAACCGTCTGATCTGAGTCTACTCTGTGTAGGCATCTCTACCAGGTAAATGTTTAACCCTTTACTTCATGAATATTCATATGAGAATTAGTACAGTAAACATCAAGTATTTTGTGTAATAGGCAGGTGGCTGCTTAAAGCAAGGTGAAAGTAAAACAGAACGCTCCTATAGGAGCGTTTTGTTTTACTTTCACCTTGCTTTAAGCAGCCACCTGCCCTAAACACCAACTAATTAACGCAATTTAGTGGCCGTTATAGAGAAGTTCTACTGTAACATCATTATTATTGATAAGATTATTTTAATAATAACACATGGATACAGGAAATTTTAACCATTGCAGAAATTGCAGAATCATATTTGTAGTATTTCATAAGAAACAGAGCAGACCCTGATAAGATAGTTCTTACAGGCATTTTTATGGAGAAAAGGGTTAAAGTGCAAAATGGTATGCAGCTGGAGCTATTTAGTTGAAAATTAAATGTACTTGTTACAAAGGTTCTGTGTGATCTCACCATCATAAAGTGGGTGCTTGAGAATGACCTGTACTTCAAATTCTTGCTCATAGACATCTTGCCGCTTGTTGTTATGGTCCCCAGTTCTCAACAGAATTTGACTCTTGTGGATGTCACTGTTCAATTGAAAATCAGTAAATAGACACATGAACAAATTACAGTAGACCATCTCCCTACAATAGCTACTTACTGAATGAACATTGGGGAGGTGTGTTAAAATCAGGTGGCTGCTTAATGCAGATAAAAGTTCTTCCTCTTTTAGAGCTTCCTTTAATTCTGCATTAACTGTTTGCATGCTAATCAATTGTTGTCTACTGTGATTTTGAAAGTTAGATTTTCCTTCATATCTCTTAACCCTTTCCTCCATAAATACACCTTTCTACACCTCTGTAAAAGTCACCTGTTGAAACCATTGTGATAAATAGAGCATATGCTCCTATAGGAGCAAATGCTCTATTTATCACAATGGTTTCAAATTACAAAATTCTAAAAAAAATCCTTTTCTCTAGTTAATGCTCCTTTTCAGTAAATTTATTCAAAGAGGTTGGATCTAAAATTAGCCTATGAGGGAATGGGTTAAGATTCATATAGTGTCAAACAGTTGGTGTCTGATAAGATGGCAAATTGGTTTGCAATGGTTACCATTAATTAGCTGCTAGATATTCAGAGAGCTTAACTGCCACTTGCCTTCCTAATTGATCAATAAAGAGTTTAGCTGCCACTTGACTTCCTTATAGATCAATAAAGAGTTTAGTTACCACTTGCATTCCTTATAGATCAAAAGAGTTTAGCTGCCACCTGCCTTCCTTACAGATCAAAAGAGTTTAGCTGCCACCTGCCTTCCCTATAGATTCAATAAAGAGTTTAGCTTCCACTTACCTTATAGACCAATAAATAGTTTAGCTGCTATTTGCACTCCTTATAAAGAGTTTAGCTGCCCCTTGTCTTATAGATCAGTAAAGAGTTTAGCTGTCACTTACATTATAGATCAATAGAGTTTAGCTGCCACTTGCTTTTATATTCATAGATCAATAAAGAGTTCAGCTGGCAAGTAAATAAAGGGTTTAGCTGCTACTTGCCTTATTCTTATGGACCAATGAAGAGTTCAGCTGCCACTGGCCTTATAGATCAATAAATAAAGCTGCCACTTGCCTTACAGATAAAGCGTTCAATAAATAGTCTTAGAATGGCCGCTTTAAAAATGTTTTACTGTAATAGATATTTATCCTGAAAATGTGAAAAGTAGACTACATAATTCTTTGCTTTATTTGATAAACAGCAGAATACTATACTAAGACTGCAAGATCAGCACCTAAAGGGGAAGTCCCTACATTTCACGCGTTTCAAAAACACCTAGAATATACAAAACTCATTTGTTTATAAGCTGAAAAGTAGTATATCGCAAGACAACCCATCCAATTACAGTTTATAATGACAAAACATCCATGTGTTTGATATGGCCAATCCCGATTTTACTCCCCGATGTTTCAGTTTTATTCAGGTTGGGTTTTAGTTTCCTAACTGCTGGCTATTTGCGTTTCTCCATTTCTGAGAAAAGCTATTACGTAAACAATGGAGGGATCGGGTGATCAGCGGAAAATGCGGAAAATTTTAATGGAAAAGGCCAATAATATTGTGTTGTAGAACAAAAATTATAAGTATTGATGAAATCAGTTTATTTGTATCACAGGGGCATTTTTCAATATACATGTAAGTTCAAATTGGCAACCTTCATAATAATGATTGAGCATAACAAATACCAAGTTGTATGATGAAAATATGCGTTCATTGTAGAGACTTCCTCTTTAATGTCACTTCAAAGTAGACCTATTTATTTATCTGTAGTACTAAATGTACCATAAATATGTTTGTTCTTGTAATTTAATGTGATGTTACCATAAATTCATAAAATTTGAAAAATAAATTCAAACAAACATCACAATAATCATAAATTTTAGATCCAGATGAGACACCAAGTAATTTCACATCTCATCAGGATCAAGCTTGACACTCAGATACTGTTTAGTTTAGCTGAAGCCATTTTAGCAGATGTTTGCAAATGAAATTTACAGTGTTGAAACCCTTTAAGTGTTGATAAGGTCAACCCTTTACTTCATAGAAACACCTTTTTATCTACAGTAAAACCTCTCTATAACGACCACTAAATTGTGTTAATTAGTTGGTATTTTGGGCAGGAGGTTGCTTAAAGCAAGGTGAAAGTAAAACAGAACACTCCTATAGGAGTGTTGTTTTACTTTCACCTTGCTTTAAGCATCCACCTTCCTTTAACACAAAATACTTGATGTAATTTAGTGGTCGTTATAGAGAGGTTTTACTGTATTTACAAACAGAGTAGAGCCATCTAATCCGGGTTTGCTCTGTCCCTTATGGAATAATATAGATCTATTTCTACAGTTTCTTCTGTCATGGTAAATATTCTCTTGGTCATGGTGCCATTATAAAAATACATGTACTGCTAAATAATATTCAAACGGTCCTTATTTCTGATATGAATATTCAAGGAGTAAAGGCTAACACTTTCCCTCATACATTTCCTCATACAAAGGTCTTTTTCACATCTTTGCAAACAGGCTAGACCCTGATCAGACAGCTCCTGTAGGAACCTTCTGATCAAAGTCTACTCTTATTGAATAATATAGATGCCATGTGATTTCTGTCAAAGTAAAAAAATATCCTGTGTTCATATATCATGATAAAGTTTCAGTCAATAAATATTCATGATGTCCTTATTTTTACATAAATATTGAACAAGTAAAAGGGTTAAGACTTAAAATATGTACTAACACAAAGCAGTGAGCTGCACTGAGAATCCAGTATTCACTGAGAATTGTTCCCCCACACCAATGGCCATGGTATATTGTTCCCATTGCATCTGTATGGGCTATCTTCCTCACGCCTACCTGCCAAGGGTAGAAGCCCTTCGGAGCTGTGAATCCTCCAACAATACGTGCAACCTTGGGTGGAGCAATCTCACGCTCTGTAAACTCGTCATCTACTTCCCTTCGTTTCCTCGAGTTTTTCTCCAGTGGCCTATGACCTAGAAAATGAAAGTGTGTAGTATTGTTTTTTCAATATTTTGCTGTGTATTTGGTTAACACATTCCCTCATAGGCTATTTTTAGACCCAACCACTGTGAATAAACCTACTGAAAAAGAGTATTTACTACAATATCAGAAAAGTTTAGAATTATATAGTTTTAAAACCATGGTGATAAATAGAGCATTTGCTCCTATGGAGCAAATGCTCTATTTATCAATATGGTTTCAAAATGTGATTTTGACCTAGGCCTCACAAGACATCAATATGAGGGGAAGGGTTAACCCATTCCCTCATATTAATGCCTTTTGACGCCTCTGAAAAAATCACTTTAAGAAACTATTGTGATAAATAGAGCATTCGCTCCTATAGGAGCAAAATGGTCTATTATCACAATGGTTTCGAACTACAAAATTCTCAAATTTTCCTTTTCTCTAGTTAATGCTCCTTTTCGGTAGATTTATTCAAAGTGGTTGGATCTAAAAATAGCCTATGAGGTAATGGGTTAACGATAGTTGTTTGAGAATGTTAACTTTATCTAAGGTGAAATATGCTTGGAGATGAGTATTCAAAGACTATGTATCTCAGTAAGTTACCCTTAATTTTTCAGAATTAATTGACAATAGTGTTCATATGTGTAATTTGAAATTATAGCCACTTTAACCCATTCCCTCATATTGACGACTCCTGACGACTAAAAGTCACTTTGTGAAACCATTGTGATAAATAGAGCATTTGCTCCTATAGGAGCAAATGCTCTATCTATCACACTGGTTTCAAGCTAAAAGATTCTAAATTTTCCTTTTCTCTACTAGATAATGCTCCTTTTCAGTAGATTTATTCAAAGAGGTTTGATCTAAAAATAGCCTATGAGGTAATAGGTTAAGTACCTTTAGTCTGCACCCTTTACCTCATATATATGTATTTAATGGCTTTGCAATCAGAGTAGACCCAGATCAGATAACTCCTAGGATTCACCTGATCAGGGTCTGCTTGGTTTGCTTATGAAATACTAGAGATCCAAGTCTACAGTTTCTGCCATAGCTAACAATTACAGTGTCCATATTCCATTTAAATTGCTGCTAATCAACATTCATATTGTCATTATTCATGATGTCATTTTTCAATACATAAACTGTTAAACTCAGTTACCACATGGAACTCCTGTCCAAGTGTCATCTATTTGTGGCCCCTCGTCAGTGGGTTCTGTATTGGAACAGACAACACCAGCATCCTCACCATGTCCGCAGTTACTTGTACCCCACCCAGCATGCTGGCACTTAGCTATAGTACTTTCAGAACCTGTGCAATCGACATCATCAAGCCATATCTCAGTGTTCTCATGACCAGGACCATAATATGCATCCGTACGAGCAGTACCCCTCCTTTCAAAATATGAAGCAATTATATGGTTACCAAAGTCCACTTGCATTTATCATTTAATATGCAATTTAATCCTTTACCTTTCTACCCTTTTGGAAACAGAGTAGACCCAGATAAGATGGCTCTTGAAAGAGCAGTTTGATCAGTGTCTGCTTTACTTTATGATATAATATATGATTGTACAGTTTCTGCCATGGACAAAATTTCCTGAGTCTGTGTACTATTATAACAGCAAATCTAATCAATATTCATGATGTCATTATTTATTAGATGAATATTCCTGTAAGAAATCATGACATCGTGATTATTCATTAGTTGAAGTTTCATAATGTAAACTTTTCAAGGGAATTTTTTGCTTTGACAAAAACTGTAGAATCAGATCTATATATTGTCACAAGCAAACAGAGCAGACCCTAAACAGACAGCTCCTAGATGAGCTGTCTGATCTGGGTCTACTCTGTTTGCAAATGCGTGATTAGGCGTTTGTAATAACACATATTTACCACACATAGAACTGTTCCTTGCCTGCTCAACACTGACAACACATTAGCAGCTCCATTAACCCATTCCCTCATATTGGTGCCTTTTGACACCTCTATAAAAGTCACTTTTTGAAACCAATGTGATAAATAGAGCATTTACTCCACAGGAGCAATTGCTCTATTTATCACAATGGTTTCAGAACTACACAAATTTAAAAAAGATCCATTTTTCTAGTAAATGCACCCTTTCAGTAGATTTATTCAAAGAGCATGGATCTAAAAATAGCCTATGAGGTAATGGGTCAAACAAAAGACAAGATTTGATGCTATAACTATGCAGGATTATGATAAGACAATGTCACAAAACGTCTTACTGAAAGTATCTAACTATCTATATGTTGGGTTGGGTCTAGGGCACTGCCACACTATATTGGATATTGGATAGTTTAGAGTTCTAAAATTCTGAAGATAGCTAACTTGCTTAACCTTGATTTGACAATTTTCAACTATATTTATTACAACAATGTTGTATGTCAGCTTCTTAACCCTTTACTCCATAAATATGCTTGTCTATGCCTTTGCAAATGGAGTAGACTCAGATCCGATAGCTACCTGTATCCCAGCATGCGGCACACAACAGTGGCATCTTTGTCATCCCACTCATCATCACACACAGTCCCACGTATACTTCCTTTTACCAACTCCACACGACCTTCATTACTTGACTGCCCATCAACAAGCTCAAGTACAATATCTGATCCATCTAAAATAAGACAAATCAAACTATATTATAACTGCTACAGTAACTACTGTATGGCCAGACAAACATAAGCACTGTATGGCCAGACAGACATAAGTACAGTAACTACTGTATGGCCAGACAAACATAAGCACTGTATGGCCAGACAGACATAAGCACAGTAACTACTGTATGGCTAGACAGACATAAACACAGTAACTACTGTATGGCCAGACAGACATAAGTACAGTAACTACTGTATGGCCAGACAAACATAAGCACTGTATGGCCAGACAGACATAAGCACAGTAACTACTGTATGGCGAGACAGACATAAACACAGTAACTACTGTATGGCCAGACAGACATAAGTACAGTAACTACTGTATGGCCAGACAAACATAAGCACATTCATAGAATTGATATCCGCTGCCAAAAGTATTACCTAATGAAACTCTAAAAAATTGGGGAGGGGGGGGGGGGGGGGGTTTAGATAATCAATTTAAAACATGAAGGCTATGATAGCCCTGGATTGCTCAACTAGTTTTTACTTGCCTTTGATACATACCAATACCTTAAATAGATATTTTGACCAACTTTATGAATATTAAGCCAAATTACTGCTTTCTACTGCAATCTTCAATAACAGTGTACAAGTTTTGATACTGAATGAGCCACAGCAAGGGGAAATGTGCCTTATTGTATTACAAAAAGTATAGACCTAGACTGGATGCAGTGCCTCTGATCCAGTCTTACTACTTTTTGCATTAGTTGTAGTTTGTATATATACTATATAGTTTATTCTAATATAGTGAATCATTACATATCGGATTGGATGTTGCACTGGTGACATGGTTGCTGATGTGTTTCTGAACTGTTTGAATCATAAGGTCTGTTTTATCTTGACACTGCTTGTATAAAGGATATTCAAGTACTTAATGCAAAACAATGTTGAATGCAATACAGTATCCCTCTGCCATCAGCAGGGATAAGGGCAATACATATGATTCTTGTGTATCAAAGGAGAATACCTCCTAAAAGCCACACGGCATCTGAAAAAGTAATACATGGGAACGGTGCCATGGCAATAACAAATATTCATATTGAGTTTCATTGAATTCTGTCAATCCGTTACAGAGATATAGCATTGGACAGGAAAAAATATATGATTTTTGAGTATCAAAGGGCAATAACTTCTAAATGTTACAAGTGACCTGGAAAAGTGATACATGGGAATGATGTCCCAGTGATAACGAATATTCATGTTGATTTTCATTGAATTCTATCAATCCGTTACAGAGATATGGCATTGGACAGAAAAAAATATGTCATTTTTGCGTATAAAAGGGCAATAACTCCTAAATGTCACAAGCGATCTGGAAAAGTAATACATGGGAACGATGCCCCAGTTATAACAAATATTCATGTTGAGTTTCATTGAATTCTGTCAATCCGTTACAGAGATGTGGCATCGGGCGGAAACAGGAAGGATGGTCAGACGGACAAACCCAAAACAGTATCCCTCTGCCTTTGGCAGGCGATAATAAGCACAGTAACTACTGTATGGCCAGACAAACATAAACACAGTAACTACTGTATGGCCAGACAAACATAAACACAGTAACTACTATATGGCTAGACAAACATAATAAACACAGTAACTACTGTATGGTCAGACAAACATAAACACAGTAACTACTGTATGGCCAGACAAACATAAACACAGTAACTACGGTATGGCCAGACAAACATAAACACAGTAACTACTGTATGGCCAGACAAACATAAACACAGTAACTACTGTATGACCACACAAACATAAGCACAAAAATGAGGCAAATAGTGCAAACCCAGATCAGTCATATTCTACAGGAGCAGACGGATGGGGGTCTTAACTATTTGCTACTATGAGCATAATTAACTTATTCATCTTTAAAAACTATTGAAGAATGGAGACTAGATTCCTAAAATTCAAGGTAAATATCTCAAGTTTGGGAAATGAAACGGATGAGTGTTAACCCTATGCTTGATGAATATTCATGTAAGAAATATTGACATCATGAATATTTATTAGCTGAAATTCTAGAGTGGTATATGAACACATGTTCTGGTCATGGTTGAAACTGTTGAATCAGAACCATAAGCAAACAGAGCAGACCCTGATCAGAAAACTACTACAAGAGTCATCTGATCTGGGTGTACACTGTTTGCAAAGGCAACAAACAGCAATGTGAGAAACATGGTCAAAAGGATAGAAGAAAAATGTACCATGAGATTTGAAGAAGACTATTTTAAATTAAAAGCAAAGTTACCTAGTGTTGAAAGGGTTAACCTTTAAAATGGTAATTGCATTTTTTCATACATTTGCAAACAGAGCAGACCCAGATCAGACATCTCCTGTAGGGTGTTTACTTATACAGTAAAACCTCGATTATTCGAATTTTCGTTATAAACGAATTTAGACCCTTTTAGGCAGGTGGCTGCTTAATGCATAATGAAAGTCATGCAGAAAGCTCCTAGAGGAGCTTTCTGCATGACTTTCACCATGCATTAAGCTGCCACCTGTCTTAAAGATCAATAATAATATGTATTTTAGTGTTCGGATAATCAAGGTTTTACTGTACATGTATGTTACTAGTCTGATTCTCTACAGTTTTGCAATATCCTTATTTCATATTTCTAACACAAGATTTAATATTTTTTATTTATTATGGGCATATATAGTCTCAAACGATTATTCATGAGATAAAGGATTACAACAAAACAATGTCTTTTCTACCTGGGCCTTCTGTCTCTGGCGGGGTGTTGGTGCACACCACACCAGCATCCTCTGAGTGCATGCAATCGCTGATCCCCCAGTTACTGCTCTGACAGTTGGACAAGGATACTTCTGTCCCCTGACAGTCTACATCATCCAGCCATATAGCCCCACTGCCAACACCGTAGGTACCTCCTGTCACAGCCTCGCCAGATCTAGTCAATGACAGTTAATGGCAAGTGACCAACACTGATTTGAGTCCCACCATTAGAAAAGCTGGTTTTAATGACATCAGATAATTATCAACACTGTTCATGGACTTGCCTTTTGATACCTTTGCAAACAGATTTGACCCAGATTACAAAAAAATGGCTCCTGCAGAAGCTATTTCATCAGGGTCTGCGCACTGTTTGCTTAAAGAAAGTTGATTATTATAACTGGCAGAGTCTGCCATAAATATCCATGTAGTAAAGGGTTAATACTTAATAGTCCTATGCATGAACAATAATAGTCCAGTAACAACAACAAGCTGGTCTGGGTCCTGTCAAACTCCAAAGACACCATTTTTAACGAGGCAGCTAGCATTTGGTTCTAAATCTAGAGCCTATCTTACAATATATCATAAGACCATATTTATCATGAGTCCTGAATTAGAATAATTACTTCTTTTCCCATAACTCCTATTATAACACATTCTAGTATGATTATTTATGCTACCCCATACAAAAGCACAACACACAGTATAAAACCAGTAATTGTTATTGTAAATTCTAACATAAGATGATGGAAACGGAACATTGTAATTGCTGTTGTTGGAATTTATGATAAACTTATTTTCTGAACACTTAACACATTCCCTACTAGCGATGCATTTTGGCACCCCTGAAAAGGACACTTTTGAAACCATTGTGATAAATAGAGCATTTGCTCCAATGGTTGAAAAACTACACAGTTCTAAAAATAATTCTCCTTTTCTATAGTTAATGCTCCTTTTCAGTAGGTTTATTAAAAAGAGTTTGGGTCTAAAAATAGTGTAGGGGGGAATGAATTAAGTAACTCAGCAATCTCATCAGGACCCAAGCTGTTTGACAATTGGACAATAGTTTCTCAACAGCTTGATCAAATTAGAAAAATAAATGTAAATGTAACAGGGTATTAAACAATGAAAATAAGGGAATTTATTGCACGAAAGTATATGTGTACCATATAAGGAACCAGAGCAGACACTGATCAGACAACTCCTACAGGAGCTATCTGATCCAAGTCTGATCCTGATCTGATCCTGTTTGCAAAGGCTTAAAAAAGCTGGGATTATAGAGCAAAGGATTAACACTACAACAAACAATTTGGAACTAGATGAGAACTGAGTAACTCAGCAAATCCAAACTATGTGATGTTCTGGCGCTCTTATTGAAAACATTAGGAAGAATATGAATAAAACCATCTGACAATCTCTCACTCTTATTGAAAACAATTGGAAGAATGTGAATACAAGAGTGTTCAGGGGAACACATGTGTGACTTGCTCACAGGTGACACAAAAACTGTTAATCCGCTCGAGTGCGAAAATCAGACCAAAGGAGAATAACTCAAAAAGTATTGCATGTAGAGTAATTAACCTTAATTTATATCAATGGTCCTCAATGAGAGAAAGACACATGTGAAATTTGAAAGCTCTTTAATGATTAGTTTAGAAATGACAGCAAAAACAAGAGTACCGCATACGGTACATAATACGCCCACTTGCAAATGTTCTCTGTTTCAACATGCCTCATAAGTGTTGACATTTTCTAATCTGTGCTTCAGATCTTGATTTCCATATTAAGGTGATACTATTTTTTAAAATAAATTGAAGTAAATATCATTTCAAATGAAAAGTTATGGCCATCCTCATATTTGCATAGATTTGCATTATTTTTTTAAGTGCAAGGGCCATAACTCCGAAACAACAAATCAAATGATCCTCAGAATCGACTTAGCTTCAGGTCTTGATGCATTAAACATGTGTATGAAGTTTCATTAATATCTGTCAAACAGTTTAGAAATCAGCGGACAAACTATATGCATATATTTGCATTATTTTTTAAGTAAAAGGGCCATAACTCCGAAACGACAAATCAAATAAACCTCAAAATCTACTCAGCTTCAGATCTTGATGCATTAAACATTTTTGTGAAGTTTCATTAATATCTCTCAAATAGTTTTCCCAGAAAACAGCGGACAAACTATTTGCATATTTTTAGGACAAGGGCCATAACTCTGAAATGAAAAATCAAATGAACCTCAGAATCAATTCAGCTTCAGATCTTGATGCATTAAACATTTTTGTGAAGTTTTATTTATATCTCTCAAATAGTTTTCCCAGAAAACAGCAGACAAACTATTTGCATGTATTTGCATTATTTTTGAAGGACAAGGGCCATAACTCTGAAAAGAAAAATCAAATGATCCTCAGAATCAATTTGGTTTCAGATCTTGATGCATTAAACATTTTTGTGAAGTTTCATTAATATCTCTCAAATAGTGTTTCCAGAAAACAGCGGACAAGCTTTTTGCATATTTTTTAAGGACAAGGGCCATAACTCTGAAGCGAAAAATCCAATGAACCTCAGAACCGACTCAGCTTCAGATCTTGATGCATTGGACATTTGTGTGAAGTTTCATTAATATCTGTCAAATAGTTCTCCCAGAAAACAGCGGACAAACTATTTGCATGTATTTGCACTATTTTTAAGTAAAAGGGCTATAACTCCGAAACGACAAATCAAATGAACCTCAAAATCGACTCAGCTTCAGATCTTGATGCATTAAACATTTGTGTGAAGTTTCATTAATATCTTTTAAACAGTTTTCCCAGAAAACAGCGGACAAACTATTTGCATTTTTTTAAAACAAGGGCCACAACTCTGACATGAAAAATCAAATGAACCTCAGAATCAACTCAGCTTCAGATCTTGATGCATTAAACATTTGTGTGAAGTTTCATTAATATCTGTCAAATAGTTTTCCCAGAAAACAGCGGACAAACTATTTGCATGTATTTGCACTGTTTTTAAGTAAAAGGGCCATAACTCCGAAACGACAAATCAAATGAACCTCAGAACCGACTCAGCTTCAGATCTTGATGCATTAAACATTTGTGTGAAGTTTCATTAATATCTCTCAAATAATTTTCCCAGAAAACAGCGGACAAACTATTTGCATTTTTTTAAAAAAAGGGCCATAACTCTGAAATGAAAAATCAAATGAACTTCAGAATCAACTCAGCTTTAGATCTTGATGCATTAAACATTTGTGTGAAGTTTTATTAATATCTCTCAAATAGTTTTCCCAGAAAACAGCGGACAAACAAAATGTTGACGGACGAACGAACGAACGAACGAACAAACGAACGAACGAACGAACGAACGAACGAACGAACGAACGAACGAACGAACGAACGAACGAACGGACGGACGGACAGGGCCACGACAATATACGACCACCTTTATTAGGTGGGCGTATAAAAAGAAAGTGTGAAGGACAGATGGACGGACAGACAGACAATGCAAAAGTGATCCCTAAAAGGCACACTGCCTCTCTGCAGATGACACAAAAACCATCTGATACTCAAGCACTCTTACTGAAAACAATTGGAAGAAAGTGAATAAAACCATTTGACAACCTAGCATTCTTATTGAAGACAATTTGAAGAATGTGAATAAAACTATCTGATACTTTGGCACATTTATTGAAAACAATTGGAAGAATGTGAATTGAGGATCCATCAAGGATGAATAGAGAGTAAAACAGTATTAAAGATATAAGATGATTTTTAACAACAAACAGCACAGATCTTGATCAATAGGCTTCTCCAGGGTCTACACTGTTTGCAAATGCCAGTTACCTTGTTTTCTGCATTCAAAGGGTTAAACCATTGACTATGACAAATGCAGGCCTACCTGAAGCCCATCATTCTGCAGACAACCTTTGCATCATTGTTGTCCCAGTTATCATCACAGACAGTTCCCCGCACACCATTCCTCTCAATCTCCACTCTGCCAGACAGTGTGGTTGAGCTCTTGGTACCATTCACAATATACATACTACCAGCTGCAAAGGAACAAACGCTGCAGTAAAATCGTACTTTCTGGATTACCTCCAAGATACATGCACATGTATCTTTACTTTCAAGTTTCATCATCGAAGTTTCAACAATTCTAACAGTATAATTTGTATAGTGATAGTCACTACAAATCACAATGGTTATGTCTTTTACTAACCTTTTATTGGTGTAAATGCATTAACCCTTTACCTAATGAATATTTATGCAATGATTATTACTTCATCATTGCTTGAATTTTTCTTTTGTCACATCAACCCTTTCCCTGTTCTATGTTTATTCCAAATTTCAATATCTACTGAATAATAATGGACAAAATAGTTGTAATGAAATATTGAAGGTGGCACATTGTAGCCATTTTAGAAAGTAAAGAAACAAATTTATCAAATTCCACAAGCAAAATGAGCAGACCCTGATCAGATGGTTCCTATAGGAGCCATCTGATCTGGGTCTACTCTGTTTGCAAATGTGTGAAAAGGCTTTATATGAAGTAAAGGTTTCACAAGGGAAAGGAACTGGAGAATCAAATCCACATTTACATTATTTTCCTTTGAAGGTGTCTGAACTGGATCTTCTATGTTTGCAAAGGCATGAATAGGTCTCACTTGCAGGGCTCTTTTTCTCTATATAACAGATACCTCCGATTTTCTTTAAAATCATGCAGTTTTCCCCTACAAATGGGTTTACCTCAGGTTTTTTCTTCCCTAATTGGTAAACTGTGCATGATTGTTTCCCCTAATTAGCCATTTTTACTATATAAAAGCGAGTAGCAAATTTTTCCCCTCCAAGCGAAAAAAAGGCCTGCTTGCAGGTAAAGTGTTAAATGAGGCGATTTTATCAAATTCAACTTTTAGACAATAACAAGTATGGACCAGGCCATGATTAATTTTGATTAGAACAGTGCATATCATTTATTGTTATATCCACAAAGAGCTAAATTTTTACCTATAAATTTGTAATACACAGATCATGCTATAATCCTTATAAACAATAGCAATATGAAAACTACATTCCCCTATAATCTATCCCTTTACTCGATATACCCCTTTAAATGTCTTTGCAGACAGAGTAGACTCACATCAGATTAACCTTGTAGGAGTTGTCTGATCAGGGTCTGCTCTATTAGCATATTCAATGATACAGATCTGGGTCCATGCTTATAAAACTTTTAGTTGAGTCCGAGTTCTTTCTCAAGTTTTTGATTGGTCAGATTTGAGCCTTTGGCTCAAATCTGACCAATCAAAAGCTTGAGAACTCAAATCTGGCAAATCAAAAGCTTGAGAACAAACTCAGACTCAACTAAAAAGCTTTATATGCATGGACCCTGATACTACAGTTTCTGCCTTGGCAAATATTTCTCATGTTAATATGCCATTTTAAAATTTCATCTAATTAATATCCATGATGTCATTATATCAATATTCATGGAGAAAAGGGTTAAGCAGTTCCAAAACCATCGTGTTTCACAAACATGATCAGAGTATCGAACAGTTTGGAACTTGATGATACATCAGGTTACTGAGTGTCTCATCTGGATCAAACCTGTTGGCAAAGGTTATCATGAATTCACAACTAGCCTGAAAAGAATTAATAGTCCACATTTGTAATAAGTAAATAGTACAAAAGGTGTGCTTACAGCTGCAGGAGTAACTAATAGTTCAATGGTTACGGTATGTATGTTAGTAAGATATAAACAGTGTGCTTACAGCTGCAGGAGTAACTAACAGTTCAATGGTTACGGTATGTATGTTAGTAAGATATAAACAGTGTGCTTACAGCTGCAGGAGTAGCTGCCATGCCCGTTTTCATCCTCACATTTTGCACCACAGTCACATTGGCCATCACACATTTGGTAAGCTTCAATACACTGCTCTGTACTACAGGTGAACTGGCTGTCTGTGCAGGCTGGTAAATAAAGTAAAACCTCAATGATTCGAACACTCAAATACAAATCATTATTGATCTCTAAGACAGGTGGTAGGTTAATGCAGGGTGAAAATCATGCTGAAAACCCCTCTGGGACCTTTCTGCATGACTTTCACACTACATTAACCCATTACCTCATAGGCTATTTTTAGATACAACCTCTTTGAATTAATTTACCGAAAAGGAGCATTAATTAGAGAAAAGGATTCTTTTTAGAATTTTGTAGTTTGAAACCATTGTGATAAATAGAGCATTTGCTCCTACAGGAGCAAATGCTCTATTTATCACAATGGTTTCACAAAGTGACTTTTACAGAGTCGTCAAAAGTCGTCAATATGAGGGAAAGGGTTAAGTAGTCACCTGCCTAAAAGGGTCTAAAGTCTTCAATAAATTTGAATTTTAAAAGAAAAGTCAAGTTACTCAGTCTCCTCTGGATCAAAACTATTTTCAAGTTGATCACAGATTCTCCCATGGCAGCAAAAGAGTTAACCCTTTTCTCCATGAATATTCATGAAATAATTATATAAGAATATTAATATTAATTTTTATAATGGCACATGAACAAAAGGAGTTTTAGCATCAGGTCTACATGATTCCATAAGTAAATAGGACAGGCCCTGATCAGATGGCTTCTACAGGAACGATCTGATCTGGGTCTACTCTGTTTGCAAAGGCATTAACAAGAGTGTTCGGAGGAACACATGTGTCACCTGCTTGCATCTGACACAAAAACTGTTAATATGTTGGAGTGCGAAAATCAGAACAAAAGGGGAATAACTCAAAAAGTATTGTATGCAGAGTGATGGACCTTAGTTATATCAATGGTCCTCAATGTGAGGAAGACACATGTGAACTTTGAAAGCTCTATAATGATTAGTTTAGAAATGACAGCAAAAAAGAAAGTGTGACGAAAATCAGAACAAAGGGGAATAACTCAAAAAATATTGATTCAGAGTGATGGACCTTAGTTTCATCTATGGTCCTTGATGAGAGGAAGACACATGTGAAATTTGAAAGCTCTATAATGATTAGTTTAGAAATGACAGTCAAAAAAGAAAGTGTGACGAAAATCAGAACAAAGGGGAATAACTCAAAAAGTAGTGCATGCAGAGTAATGGACCTTAGTTACATCAATGGTCCTCAATGAGAGGAAGACACATGTGAACTTTGAAAGCTCTATTATCATAAGTTTAGAAATGACAGCCCCCCAAAAAAGTGTGATGGACAGACAGACAGACGACGGAAAAGTGACACACTGCCTCTCTGCAGGTGACAAAGTGTAAAGTAAAGGGTGAAAGAATATGTTCACAGATGTTCATTTGAGACTAAATAGTGTGTACCATAATTATGAGTACAAGGTGTTAAAAAAGAAAAAATGATCATGAAGTGAATGAGCCATGCCATAAGAAAGATACCTTTGGGGCTTTGAAAACACTGCAGACCTTAAAATTTATCATACTCAACTGTACAAATTAATGTCTGTTAACCCTTTCCCTGTTCCATATTAAGGCAAAATTTCAATACCTACTGAATATCTATAGATGATTAGTTAAAATGAAATATATTAGGTGGTCTATTGTAGCCATTTTAGAAACTAAAGAAACAGATGTATCAAAATCCATTAGCAAACAGAGCAGACCCTGATCAGGTGGCTCCTATAGGAGCTGTCTGATCTGGGTCTATTCTGTTTGCAGATGTGTGAAAATATGTTTATATGAAGGAAAGGGTTAAAACTTTTATCAGGAACAAGTTCAACATACTATTGATGAATTCACCATCTTTAAAAATTACAGACTGACTTTCAGTAAACTGGGGACCTGATGAGATGCCAAGTTACTTAGCAGCTCGTCTGGATCCAAGCTAATTACAAAGACAAGTCAGCTTGAACTTAACCCTTTCCCTGTTCTATATTTATTCCAAATTTCAATACCTACTGAATATTCATGGACAAAATAGTTCTAATGAAATATGAAAGGTGGAACATTTTAGCCATTTTAGAAAGTAAAGAAACAAATCTTTCAAATTCTATTAGCAAACTGGGCAGACCCTGATCAGACTCCTCCTATAGGAGCCATCTAACCTGGGTCTACACTGCTTGCAATTGCTTGAAAATACGTTTATATGAAGGATAGAGTTAAAGAGACTGTTCCTGACAGCAGTCAGGATCTATGCTGTTTGGCACTAATAAGCAGTACTATGTATACTATCACTACAAAGAGAGTAGACCCTGATCAGATGATGATGACCTGTGTTGACATGTTTTTATGGTGTATTTATGGTATTTTTTTGCCCTGATTAATCTCTTCAGTCATGTCATATACAATAAACCCCCTCTAAACCGGATGTTCAATTTAGTATAAATATAAGTCTTGGAGACAGGTGGCTGCTTAATGCAGGGTGAAAGTCTTTCACCGTGCATTAAGCTGCCATGTGCCTAAAAGTATCTAAATTATTCTCTTTTAGAACCTAACCAGTACATAGGCAAACAGAGTAGACATATTGCTTTCTAAACGATATATTGGCAAAGAATTTATGAAGAAATACCGTTCTAAAACAAAAAATACATATTTTGACAAGTTCATTAAAGGCAGACAGCAGGGTTTTAATTGGAAGATTTCTAAAAACAAATACATTCACAAATGCATAAGCATGCTGAAACATTATTATTATCACTTTGATATAGTATGTAAGACTTTATAATTAGCGGTATTTACATGTCAGTATTTGAGTTTTTGATTTCAGTCTTGGTAATAAAAAATATCAAGGAGAAGAGAATCTAGCAGTAAAAATAGCTCATGGGGAGTAGAATTTCTTGTGATAAAAGGAATGTACGAGGAGTGATAAAAAAGTTTGAGGAAAAGTATTACCATTTCTTTATTTCATATGCGATACTAATGAAACTCTGATCACGATTTAGAACTCTTTCTTTGCTATCAAAATATAAAATTTCAAATTCATTCTATTCTGGATAAATTGTCATGGTATCCATAGCAACCTCATCATGACATATATGTGGCCCAAAATTCAGATTTATATATATTACCATGATTTTCATACTTCGTGAAGTCTAGTTTATGCGGTTTATAAAATACGTCAACAACTTTAACAGTAGAAATGCCGTGAATATTAAGCACAACGTTATTAATGTTATTTCCGTTGTATGACGTCATTTCCGTATATGAGCTGTGTTTCTGGTAAAAAGGTGCAACGATGAACGTTGAACAAAGAGCTGCTGTCAAGTTTTATGTCAAAAATGAATTTTCATGCATTAAAGTTATAGAATATATGACGAATGTCTGTGAGGATGCTGCTCTGAAAAATACTGCAATCTAAAAGTGGTTTAAACGCTTTGAAGAAGGACGGGAAACCTTCACTGATGACGAGTGCAGCAACCACCCATTAACATTAACGTCGTCAGACGTCGCTGTCATCATGGAGCTGCTGGACAAGGATAGACAGATTACACTGAGAGAACTACACACAGGCAAATTAAACAAACTGTTTGTATTCTATAGTTTTATTGTTAAAATAAAAAATAAATAAAGTTAGGCGAATAACTATTAAAATTATTCATAACGCTTTATCCACCATTCTTAGGTTCTGAGAAGACACTTTCTGAGGGTCATGAGGAAGAAGAGGGCCGAGCACCTGCCGCGAATAATATTCCACCAGGACAACACCCCTTCACATCAGGCAGCGACAACACAGAAGGCACTCGATCAGCTGGGTTATGAGATTTTAGACCATTCTCCGTACAGCCCTGACCTGTCACCATGAGACTTTTTCCTGTTTCCCGTCGTGAAAAGCTATCTCTGCGGGATACATTTTAACGATACAGACAAGCTCTCCATCGCAGTACAGGCAGTCTTCGATAACATCAGCGTTGAAACATTCAGGGAATGTTTTGTCAACTCGTGGATACAGCGGTGCAGAAAGTGTATCATGGTCAATGGGGAATATTTTGAAAAAAGATTAAGCACAGTCCCTGGTTTACATCTCCAGATTACAGTGAAATGACATCGACGTCAAAACGTCTTGGGCCAGGTTCCGTGAAGTGATGTTGCCATAGAGACTATGATATGCTCATTGTTTGCACGATTTGAATAGAAATTTGTCATTATACTTGATTTGAATTGATCTATATTTACTTGAAATTTCATTAGTATCGCATATGAAATAAAGAAATGGTAATACTTTTCCGCAAACTTTATGATCACCCCTCGTATTATTATACTGAGGCGTTTTGTGAAAGTAATTCACAAAAGTAATATGTATTGTGGACAATTTTAACAGTCTGTCAGCTTCAACATATAAACAAAGGACAAGCTTAAAAGAGATTTAAGTTCACTATAAGTCACTGCTTGTACCACATTCAATTTAGCTATAAGGTAACGGTCATAACCATTATGTATTTAATTAACATTTTACCTGTTCAATATTCATATTAATAATAACTACATCACTATTAATATATATATTAACCCTTCTCTTGCTGAATTTTAAAATACATTTCTCCTTCTTTACCCATGCCCTGTTGTATAATTACATATATCTTCAATGCGTACAAGTGTTTCGCTGTGCAATCACTGCTGTGGAGTGCACTGGTTGCACAATCAACTTGTAAACAGTGCAGACCCTGATGAGACAGCTCCTGCAGGAGCTGTCTCATCTGGGTCTTCACTATTTACAGGTAGGTATATTGACGTGAATTGCAAGCAAAGGGTTAATGTAAAATTTTCATGGAAAGCAGCATTTGCTTTGACAAAACTGTAGAACCAGATCTTTGCTTCAACAAAACTGTAGAATCAGATCTATGTCATGTCATAAGCAAACAAAGCAGACCCTGATCAGACGGCAACTACAGGAGCCATCTGATCTGGGTCTACTCTACTTGCAAAGGTGTGAAAAGTCATATTTATGGAGTAAAGGGTTAAAGAAATGATCACTGTATGCTAATCTCACATATAAGAGTGTTCCACATAATGAAAACAATTATAGGCTCAAAATGTATTGTCTGTCTTTCTTTACTCTGTTAGAAATGCATGTTCATGTCTTGATGCAGGACCCATCAGATCAGGGTCTGCACTGTATGCCTTCGAAATATTATAGACAGTCTCTGCCAATGCTTGCTAAAATATCCTGTAATCATATACAATAAAACCCCTCTAATGTGACCACTTAATGAATAAACATGGCTGTCTTTTATAAGCAGGTGGTTGCTTAATGCAGGACAAAAGTTATATAGAAAGCTCTCCGCATAACTTTCGTCCTGCATTAAGCTAACACCTGCCTTTGCCACTGTGAATTATGCCCCTTTTTGCTGGTCACATTAGAGGGGTTTTACTGTACTATTATAAAACTTCAAATACTTTATAATATATTCATGATGTCATTATTTTTTACATGATTATTCACCAGGTAATGGGTTAACTCTTTCGCTGACAATGTTGCATCTGTGATTACCCATGCAAACAGTCTGGATCCAGATGAGACGCCATGCAGCTCGACATCTCATCAGGATCCAAACTGTTTGTAACTGTGACTATGTTTTTTCAAACAAAAATGAACAAAAATGAAAAGAATATGGCAACAAAAAAGTGCAAAAGCCAAATGTAATGTAAAGATATCATGTATTGATTTTGACACTTTGATAACTTCTGCATTTTGTATGGATTTTATAGCTGATTATAAGCATTCAAGTGAAAATTAAGCTTTGATTCCAGTGATTTATCATGTAATAGATCACAGTTCATAGTTCAGATATTGGCAATTCGCCCATGAGGCCTTGTGACCTCAATTACTCCATGTTTTAACTTCACACTGATCTAATACACCAAAAATCACTGAGAGTCAAACATTTCTTAAACTTAATTTTCATATGAAATGGTGTTTCTACAAGAATTCTTTAGCCAGTGTGACATTAGGCACGAACAAGTTTAACCCATTCGCTCCTAGGCTATTTTAGACCCAACCTCTTTGAATGTATCTACCGAAAAGGAGCATTAACTAGAGGAAAGGAAAAATTTAGAATTTTGTAGTTTGAAACCATTGTGATAAATAGAGAATTTGCTCCTATAGGAGAAAATGCTCTATTTATCACAATGGTTTCATAAAGTGACTTCTATAGATGTGCAAAATGCATCACCAGGGGATAATGTGTTAATGTATAATTACATAAATGTTCTGAAATTGCAAAATGTGAAAAATTCTTACATTTCTGAGCAACACAAACAACTCCTGCCACCTCAAATGAGCGACAGTCATGCTTCTTCCAGCCTGGATGGCTACATTCCTCTATGGATGACTCTATGCCAACACAATTCACCTCATCCAGAAGGAAGCCAACATCTCCAGTACCAAATGTTGAATGACCTGTTGCCTTGCCTCCACTATAACAAAATATTTTTTCAGTTTGATTTTTGTATAAAACTTCAAAGAGAGAAGGCCTGAATCAGACAGATTCTATAGGAGCCGTCTGATCAGGGTCTGCCCTGTTTGCTTATGAAATTAGTATATATCTCAGTTTCTACCAACACCAACATTCCTGTGTACATAAATTACGCCACCATGAACATTTAGCTAATAAATATTCCTGATGTCATTATATATCAGTATTAGTCATGAATATTCAACAGGGGAAGGGTTAATACAGTAAAACCTCTCTATAACGGCCACTAAATTGTGTTAATTATTTGGTACTTAGGGCAGGTGGCCGCTTAAAGCAAGGTGAAAGTAAAACAGAACGCTCCTATAGGAGCGTTCTGTTTTACTTTCACCTTGCTTGCCTTTAACACAAAATACCTGATATAATTTAGTGGCCGTTATACAGAGGTTTTACTGTGTATGATTTACTGTGTTTGTGATTACATCTGCAAAATGTTTGTTTCCTACTGAAATGCTGAGCAACTCAAGAATCATCTTACATGTTTAATTATAATTTGTCACATAACCTACGGTGTGGGAGTACTGAAACTGAGTGCCTTAAAGCGTGGAAATGCACTACTTCATTTTTTCAGTCAAATAAGCAGTTTGAATGCTGCTGTTAATGAATCTTGAAGAGAGTATGTGGAATCAATGCATGACATATTTAATCGTTAGACAATCATAGCACTGCATGACCGATTCACTTCATGTGTGTCTACTGTTGTATTACTATGCTGTTTGTAAACAATGGCCAAAACAGGCATCAGTTGTAGCCTGTTTCACACTCTATGGCACTTTTTCAGGGTTATGTGATAAAAAAATTCTTACATTCATATCCATTAAAAATCACCAAAGTTAATGTCATATTATCATAGTAAACTCATTTCATAAAAACAATTTGTCATGAACACACAAGATTCTCTATATCCTAGTTTGTAACCCAAAAACAATTGAATCAGATGACATTATTTAGTGTGCTACGAGTTTATCATAAAACATACAAACTGCTTGATAATTAGCTCACTTGGTATATCCCAGCATTCCACAGACCACTGCAGCATCGTTATTGTCCCAGTTATCATCACAAATTACACCCCATTGCCCACGATATTTTACTTCCACTCTGCCAGAGCTCTCAGTGCCATCAACAAGCCTCACCTCCACTGGGTCTGCCACACCTAGAAGGTCAAAAGGTCATCATAAGGTCAAAAGTCATGTCCTTTACATGCCTGACCTTCATCTTTTTTGTTTTTGCCCATCACTTTCCATGTGTATGCATTCCCCCTGTGGAAACAATCATTGGTCAAAACATCACTAACATTGATGAAAATGAATTTAAAACAGTCCTAAATCAAAAGAGGTCAAGTAACCAGATATAACATTTTACTGTCACATTTCTAGTGGCAAGATAATGTCAATAAGCCCTGATTAAATGTACACTGACGTTTCAATAATGCAGTCACAATGATCTGAACACTTCAATTCAGTAAAAACTTAAGCTACTTTTAAGCAGAAGTCTTAGTCTGGGTCTTTAACTCATGGCAGACTTAATGCATTATGAACATTAATTAACTAATTTTCTTACACTGTCATATAAAACAAGTGAAAACCTGCTATGACAAATTCTATAGAATCACATCTGAGAGAGCCTATAAGCAAAAAGAGCAGACCCTGATCAGATGGCTCCTGTAGGAGCCATCTGATTTGGGTTAATTATTTTTGCAAAGGCATAAAAAACATATCTAAATGATACATGGGTTATGAGCCAGGTTTTACTTTATTCAAATATGATCTTCAAGGAGTAGACACTTCGATCAATGTATGAAAAGAAATGAAGAGGAAACTTGGTTTGAAAATTGAAGCAAATGAGTGTCTCGCAGGCAAAATTGTTCAAAGGACAAACCCGGAATATTTTTGGAACTAATACATTTATACTCATGAGGCACTATTGTTTTCTACACCTGCTTCTCCACCTCTGGGTTCGCCACACCTGAAAGGTTACATGGTCAAATGGATCTATCAGCACTATACACACAATTTGTTGACTGTATCTGTAAGGTAAACAAGCAAATGGTTACAGCTACACATCAACTTCTTAAGCTATATAGCAATAAGTAAAGAGTTAAGTTATAAGAATGGTGCCAACTTGTAATAATTTCTCTTGGAGAGGGCAAAATAGGTGTCCAAATATCTTCAGGTTAATAGGGTATAGAACTTAAAAGCAGCTGCAGCAGGCTCACCCTGTGAAATAAACAGGTAACGATATATGTATTAAGTCTACGAATACCATGCAAAAACAAGCTAATATATCAGTATAGTAACAAACTAATATATCAGTACTGTAACAAACTAATATATCAGTATCGTAACAATCTAATATATCAGTATAGTAACAAACTAATATATAAGTACAGTAACAAACTAATATATCAGTAGAGTAACAAACTAATATCAGTACAGTAACAAACTAATATATCAGTACTGTAACAAACTAATATATCAGTATCGTAACAATCTAATATATCAGTATAGTAACAAACTAATATATAAGTACAGTAACAAACTAATATATCAGTAGAGTAACAATCTAATATATCAGTACAGTAACAATCTAATATATCAGTATCATAACAATCTAATATATCAGTATAGTAACAAACTAATATATCAATACAGTAACAAACTAATATATCAGTACAGTAACAAACTAATATATCAGTACAGTAACAAACTAATATATCAGTATAGTAACAATCTAATATATCAGTATAGTAACAAACTAATATATCAGTACAGTAACAAACTAATATATCAGTACAGTAACAAACTAATATATCAGTATAGTAACAAACTAATATATCAGTATAGTAACAAACTAATATATCAGTATAGTAACTAATATATCAGTATAGTAACAAACTAATATATCAGTATAGTAACAATCTAATATATCAGTACAGTAAAAATCTAATATGTCAGTACAGTAACAATCTAGTATATCAGTACAGTAACAAACTAATATATCAGTATAGTAACTAATATATCAGTAGAGTAACAAACTAATATATCAGTATAGTAACAATCTAATATATCAGTATAGTAACAATCTAATATATCAGTGCAGTAACTAATATATCAGTATAGTAACAAACTAATATATCAGTATAGTAACAAACTAATATATCAGTACAGTAACTAATATATCAGTATAGTAACAAACTAATATATCAGTATAGTAACAAACTAATATATCAGTATAGTAACAAACTAATATATCAGTACAGTAACTAATATATCAGTATAGTAACAAACTAATATATCAGTACAGTAACAAACTAATATATCAGTATAGTAACAAACTAATATATCAGTACAGTAACAAACTAATATATCAGTATAGTAAAACCTTTCTAAAGCAACCACTCAAAGCAGTCTCACTGTTAACCCTTACTGTGCAGGAACCAATTAAATAAGACTTTTACAAACTGTGTAGACCCAGATCAAAGTGCTATCTAATAAGGGTCAGCACTGTTTGTCTTACAAATCATTTTCTTCAGAGATAAAATTTGCTACAACTTTTTGTTTCATTAATATTCCAGAAAGAAAGAGAAAGTTTCAGTTATCCAGCATATTAATGGCAAATAAAGTTTATTGACAAATGGAAGCTTAATGCAGCTCAAATGTAAAGCTTTCCAAATTTTTCAGCATTAAACATCCACCTGCTTTTGAATACTTGCATGCATATCTAATTACAAGGTGCTTACTTTTAAGGTTCTGTTTCGTAAACAATGCCATTTTTTATTCAAATGATCCATCAAAGCCTAAAATATTTATTTGACTAACTATACAGGTTTTATATTGTGTTAACTGTAACTTATACTATTATAAACTTTATAACTGTATTTAGAGCTTTATCTAAGTGAATATTTTGCTTAACAGTAAAGCTTCAATGGTTGATAAAATGTCAAATTTACATTAACCTTTAACTTAATGAATATAAATGTAAGAAAAATAACTTAATGAATATTAATTAGACAATTTTATCATGACATACAAACACTGCATCTAAACCACATGTTAGCCCTTTACTTCATAAATATGCCTTTCTATCCCTTTGCAAACAGAGTAGACCAAGATCAGACGGCTCATGTAGGAGCCATCTGATCAGGATCTGCTCTGTTTGCTTGATATAATATAGATATAATTCTACAGTTTCTGTCATGGTCAAAGATTCATGTGTCCATGATTGTGCTATTATAGCAATTAATCTGATTAGTATTCATTATGTCATTATTTCTTACAAGAACATCTATGGAGTAAAGAGTTAACCATCTAGCTTTCTCATTGAAAACCATTACTCACAGAATGCTATCACTAGCAGTGAAGTGCTTGTGAGTATGTGGCCAACTACATATAGCACTGGTGAACTGAACAACTAAGCTAAGAAGTCCCAAACTTATGGTCTCTTAACCCTTTCTCTGTTCTATATTTATTACAAAGTTTAATACCTACTGAATATTCCTGGATAAAATAGTTATAATGAAATATGAAAGGTGGAATATTGTAGCCATTTTAGACACTAAAGAAAGAGATCTATCAAATTCCATTAGCAAACAGAGCAGGCCCTGACCAGACAGCTCATACAGGAGCCATCTGATCTTGGTCTACTCTGTTTGCTTAATTCTGGCTTATGTGTAAGAATTAAAAACAAAACAGACAGCTCATATACATTGCTTGAGCCCTTTACTTCATGAATATTCGTGTATTGAAATAATGGCTTTTTGAATACTAATGAGCTGAATTTTGATCATGGGAAATTTTAGCTGTGGCAGAAACTGATGAATCAGATCTATATTACTTCTTAAGTAAGCAGAGCAGACCCTGATCAGATGGCTCCGTGGAAGCTGTCTGATATGTGTCTACTCTTTTTGCAAAGGTGTTAAAGGGTATATATCTAAGGAATAAAGGGTTAAGTAAACTGAGAATAAGATGACATCCAATGGAAACACATTACCACAGCTAGTCTCATCTGAAAGGTCCCCACAGTTGTCCACCTGATCACACAGCAGATCTTTGTTGATACACCGGCCATTGTCACAAGTGTACAAACCCTCACAATCAACTGAAACAAAGAACCAACCACACATTAACATCATCTGTCAACTTCAATGGCTTGGTCTCTTTTTCTCTCTAATACTAAAGTATGAACCTTTTATCTGTAGTAATATTCATAAATAATAATGACATCATGAATATTAATTAGATCACTTTTTATAATGGTATATGAACACATGACATTTTGGCTCAGGCAAAAACTGTAGAATTAGATCTGTATTAAACCATAAGCAAACAGAGCAGACCCTGATGGCTCCAACAGACATCTCATCTGGGTCTACTATGTTTGCAAAGGCGTGAAAAGTTATTTATATGAAGGAAATGGTTAAACTAAGTTGTAGTGATGATAAAGTTTACAGAAAAAGATAAAAACCATATTGCAACTATCAAGGGTTCTGTATGTATACAACTCATTTCAAATTATGGTGGTATAACCTTTACTCTAGGCTATCATTACTTGTAGTCAAATAATATTGGCTACTAAACTTTCTGATTCTTTTAAAATTGTGTAAAACCAGATTAAATGATTCCTGGAAAAGACATTTGATCAGGGTATTCACTATTAGCCACTATGTCAGTCTGATTTAAGGTTTATCAAAATGATGCCAACTGCCAAGTTGAATTATTGAGTGTGAGATTGTGTGTCAGAATACTTAGGATAACAAGGGTATCATGTAATCTATGTGGCAAATGAACATCAAATATTAAACTCTGGACGAGAGTGTACATGAATACAACACAAGTGTGTACATAGATACAACATGAGCATGTATATAGGTACAACATGAGTGTGTACATAGATACAACATGAGTGTGTACATAGATACATCATGTATATAGATACAACCTAAGTGTGTACATAAATACAACATGAGTGTGTACATAAATACAACATGAGTGTGTACATAAATACAACATGAGTTTGTACATAAATACAACATGGATTTGTACATAGATACAACATGAGCATGTATATAGATACAACCTGAGTGTGCACATATATACAACATGAGTGTGTACATAGATACAACATGAGCATGTATATAGATACAACCTGAGTGTGCACATAAATACAACATGAGTGTGTACATAGATACAATATGAGCATGTATATAGATACAACCTGAGTGTGTACATAAATACAACATGAGTGCGTACATAAATACAACATGAGTGTGTACATAAATACAACATGAGTGTGTACAACATGAGCATGTATATAGATACAACATGAGTGTGTACATAAATACAACATGAGTGTGTACATAGATACAACATGAGCATGTATATAGATACAACCTGAGTGTGCACATAAATATAACATGAGTGTGCACAACATGAGCATGTATATAGATACAACATGAGTGTGTACATAAATACAACATGAGTGTGTACATAGATACAACATGAGCATGTATATAGATAGAACCTGAGTGTGCACATAAATATAACATGAGTGTGTACATAGGTACAACATGAGTGTGTACATAGATACAACATGAGTGTGTACATAGATACAACATGAGCATGTATATAGATACAACCTGAGTGTGTACATAAATACAACATGAGTGTGTACATAAATACAACATGAGTGTGTACATAAATACAACATGAGTTTGTACATAAATACAACATGGATTTGTACATAGATACAACATGAGCATGTATATAGATACAACCTGGGTGTGCACATATATACAACATGAGTGTGTACATAGATACAACATGAGCATGTATATAGATACAACCTGAGTGTGCACATAAATACAACATGAGTGTGTACATAGATACAACATGAGCATGTATATAGATACAACCTGAGTGTGTACATAAATACAACATGAGTGCGTACATAAATACAACATGAGTGTGTACATAAATACAACATGAGTGTGTATAACATGAGCATGTATATAGATACAATATGAGTGTGTACATAAATACAACATGAGTGTGTACATATATACAACATGAGTGTGTACATAGATACAACATGAGCATGTATATAGATACAACATGAGTGTGTACATAAATACAACATGAGTGTGTACATAGATACAACATGAGCATGTATATAGATACAACCTGAGTGTGCACACAAATATAACATGAGTGTGCACAACATGAGCATGTATATAGATACAACATGAGTGTGTACATAAATACAACATGAGTGTGTACATAGATACAACATGAGCATGTATATAGATACAACCTGAGTGTGCACATAAATATAACATGAGTGTGTACATAGGTACAACATGAGTGTGTACATAGATACAACATGAGTGTGTACATAGATACAACATGAGCATGTATATAGATACAACCTGAGTGTGTACATAAATACAACATAAGTGTGTACATAAATACAACATGAGCGTGTACATAAATACAACATGAGTATGTACATAAATACAACATGAGTTTGTACAAAAATACAACATGAGTTTGTACATAGATACAACATGAGCATGTATATAGATACAACCTGAGTGTGCACATAAATACAACATGAGTGTGTACATAAATACAACATGAGTTTGTACATAAATACAACATGAGTTTTTACATAGATACAACATAAGCATGTACATAGATACAACCTGGGTGTGCTCATAAATATAACATGAGTGTGTACATAGATACAACATGAGTGTGTATATAAATATACATCATGAGTGTGCAAATAAATAGAACATGAGTGTGTGTGTATATAGATACAACATAAGTGTGTATATAAATACAACATGAGTGTGCACATAAATACAACATGGGTGTGTATAGGGCGAATCGCCGTGACGTCACGCGCACCTGTTATCTTAGCCGAGAAAAGCTTGGTGGGCAAAAAGACTGACAGCTGATATGTAAACAATAACAGAAACATTGACAGCACTTTGAAAACTTCTTTTAAAATTAATAAAACACGATTATGGTGCAATCGTTGATGATAATTACATCGATAGTACATGTAAAAACATAAACATGAACCGAAAATTGATTCTGGAAGATGAATTTACACGAAACAAACATCTTTATTTGGAGTCGGTTGTACAACAAATGACACGACAGATCTACAATAAACTATTTGCCAGCTATGTAACAAAAATAACAACAGTTTAACATGACAACCTGTGGAATTGAAAGATATAAGCTTTTCAAAGCATGGGTAATGCACAGTACAAAATTATAATCAGAAAAAGTTAAATATTGGTAAAATACACAAACCCTTTACCTGCTCAGTATTCATGTAAGAAATAATGATATCATGACTATTTATAAGCTAATGTTTCTAACGACATTTGTAGACAGGATTGTTCTGTTGGTAGAAACTGTAGCTATTACAATTTCATAAATAAACAGAGCAGCCCCAGTATGATCTGGGTCTACGCTGTTTGCAAATACACGATCACACGTTTATATTAAGAAAGGGTTACATCTTTGAATTATTAAATTTTAAGGTGGAATGACCTATCATTGTTTAACTGTAGATCCCATTCATTATGTAATAAGACTTAAATTTGCAATATGATTTTGAATAATAAACAGTGAAGACCCTGGTCAGAGGGTTGCTTGTTTAGCTAAATATATTGTCTGGGTCTACATTTTGCAAATGTCAGTACTTTTATTCACCGCATTCAAAGATTCTAACAATACACACTATTTGTTTTGAATACTAAAAATGAATTGTGTTAGACAGTTGGAGACTATATTATTACATTACTTACTCAGCCGAAATATTGCTAATTTACTTACTAGACCTAGGAAAACAGTAACGATCAAAGGTGCCAGATGGTCAGTAAATCCCCTAATTTCTCAGCAGGGGACAAGGGTCAGCGATCACGGAACTGCCATCTATCACACACTATATCTTATCAACAAAGTTATGAACTATTACGTAACAGGAATGCTTCTATCGTGACAACTACCAAACTATGTGCCAATTGTCTAAAGTTATGATTTGTTAAACAGCTTCCCGAACAATAGAAGATAACTATGTTTTGACTAAGATCTATTGCTAAGCATAATTAAATCCCAACGATTTAGATACATGTATATATATTGAAAAAGGTAGTTTATTGTGAAATATAGTTCTAAAGATAATATAGATTGATATGATCTAGATCTATTCTAAAATACTTTTACTAGATCTGCTACGGTACTGTACAGTAGCCAGAAAGACATTTTACAACACACGAATGAACGACATGAGACTGTATAACTCAATATCTAGATATTATTGAAATAAAACGAGAATTAAAATTTTAAATACTGTTGATCTAAATTATTCGACATATCAGGCATGTCCAACAAATATATAAGAATGTCTCCCATTTCAAAGAAAGGCCAGATCAAGGGATCGGGGTTTGGGTTTTTTTTGTGTTTTTTTTTTCAAAGTTCAGCTAGTAGTTTACAGGGCCGATTTATTCAAGTTTCTTGTTGTATCTAAACATGATTGTCATTATAGTCAGAGGATACAGTAAATGTACAGAAATCAACAATTCAAAACCAACACAGTCGTTAAATGATGTGTAGGCTAACTGTTGCCTATCCTTTACATAGAGATACATAGGTCGTTATTGGCGTTTTTGCCCACCAGTTAACTGCGCATGCGCGAAATCGACGGGTTTGTTTACAAACAGAGATTCGCCCTATATAGATACAACATGAGTGTGTATATTTAAGTGATTTCATATTAATTGTATATCTATTGCATATCCTTCATTGGCCGGACAGACAATCATGCAGTTCCTTCCGGTTACTGATTTCATATCTATTGTATATCTATTGAATATCTCTCCTTGACATGATAGACAATCATGTGGTTCCTTCCGGTTAGTGATTTGATATCTATTGTATATTTATTGCATATCTTTCATTGACAGGATAGACAATCATGCAGTTACTTCCAGCTAGTGATTTCATATCTGTTGTATATCTATTGTATATCTTTCATTGCCTGGATAGATAATCAAAATATCATGCGGTTCCTTCCAGTTAGTGACTTCATCCATGTGAAGTGCTTTTGAATACACATATCCTGTGTGAAAAGAGTGCAAAATAAATGTGGTATAATAATAATAATAACACTAATAATATATAAATACAACATGAGTGTGCACATAAATACAACATGGGTGTGCACATGATACAAGATGTGTGTACATAACAACACTATGAGTGTGCACATGATACAATATGAGTGTATACATAAATACAACATGAGTGTGGAAATAAATGAGTGTGTACATAAATACAACATACATGTAAGTGTGGAAATAAATAACATGAACGATCAGATTTATTTAATTACACTACAATTTGTAATTTTTGGTTGTATCTCATGATCTCACCAGCATTGTTTTCTTGAGGTACAATAGAAAATTACAAATTGTAAGTGTAATTGTTCTGAGTAATGGAGTTTAATCAATCTGATGATGAATCCAGATCAACCGTCATAGTTACAACATGAGTGTGTGCATAAATACAACAGGAGTGGGTATATAAATACAATATGAGTGTGTGTACATAAATACAATACCAGTGTGAAACATACATACAACATGAGTGTGTATATAAATGGAACATGAATGTGTATATAAATACACCATGAGTGTGTGTGTATATAAATGCAACATGAATTTATATATAAATACAATGTGTGTATAGATAAATACAACATGTACATAAATACAACATGTGTGTATATAAATGCAACATCAATGTGTATATAAATATAACATGAGCGTGTGTACATAAATGCAACATGAATTTATATATAAATACAACATGTACATACATACAACATGAGTGTGTATATAAATACTTGAGCAGGCACGTAGGCAACGGGGCCGCAGAGGCCGCGGTCGCAATATTTTCACCACCTGCGGATTTGGGGCCGCTAGCACAAAGCCTTCATTAGCCGCCGCTCATCTGTGATTGGAGTCGCAACTTTAATCTCTTGGTGTTGCAATTAACATAAGTCTAAAACTGATAGTTGCGGATTAGCGGTGATTTAATTAATGACATTACAGGTGTTGTTAACAACCAGTCCACTATAGGTAACTTCTACTGTCCTTTTATTTGAGAAAACATTATTGGCGCAAGCTTTTGATGATGAATCTGGAAGTCCGAAAAGAACCTAAGAGAAGATAATTAAAAACAGAGACATATTCATACATGCTTTCAAATGCTCTACAGAAGCTGTCTGATCAGGGTCTGCTCTGTTTGCTTTTGATATTATATATATCTAATTTTATAGTTTTTGTAAAAGCCAAAGAAAAAAGTCTTAAAAGGTTACATTATAAATCAAAGACCTGAAGAGCCATAATTGCTTTCGGGTTTGATATGGATGTTAAGTGTAAGGGAAGAAGTTGCTGCACATGTTAATCACCATTTTTGACGTCTTGGAATTGTTTAGTGTAATACTAAAAATATGACAGACTGTAACAACAGTCAAACCATAAGCAAAGTGGTTATTAGTCATAGTGACACTCAGACAGTCCTTGACCTCAACAGGTCAGAAATGCAATGCTGAGTGACAGTGTCCGTCTTTCAATTCGTATCAAAGCAATATCAAATGATGTGTATTTCAAAGCTATACCCTCGTTATTAATTACAAAGTCTAGAATTTTAACAGCTGTTTAGACAATGTAGTATGTTTTTTAGCTAAATTTTGTTCGGGGTTATATATGCACACACACACACATTAATCCAAAATCTTGGTTGATTCATAATGAACAACCACATTACACACAATATATCAAATGAACAGTAAATTCCTAATAAACCACGTGATGTTTTATTCTATCAAAACACCACCCTGAATTCCACTGATCATAACATTATATGAATTCCAAATTTTATATTCCAATGTATTCTTGAAAGTATGACTGACAGCATGTTGTTATTAACACTCTTATAAATAAATCATTTTTCAAATAAATTCTATCATTGTTCTATTCTTACTGGGTCTATTCAAAATAGCTAAACGAAGATTAACCCCTGTAAATATACATGATCAGAGTAGACATTGTTTTACACCTTTTTAAATATAACTTCATTTCCATCAGGATGTTGATGGCCAAAAATGACATAATCTATGGATATTTCATATCAAATTTGTTGTCAAATGTACTTTCCTGTGACATCTCCCAGTGGGGTTTCTTTGATTTTTGGGAAAGGATCTGGCCTTACCGGAGGGGAAACTAAGCGGAGAAATGAATGCTTTAGGGGAAAAAGTCAGAAAATATCAACATATTTAAAATGTTCATATTTTCTCTATCAAGTGACAGTACAATTCAATTAAGAGCATTCCATGCAGTTCTGAAGTTTAATGGTGTTTTTCTTGTGTGTTTTGTCTACAACTGCATAACTCTTGGCTATTACTAAAATTGTTAACATGTCATTTATGAGTTTTCATAAAACTCCATTATAAATCAGAAATCACAGTAAATCTCAACTATTCCATTAACTGAGACACATATGATCGGAATTTTGGTAGATAAAGATACCATCGGCATTTTTTTGTAAATGAAGAGGTCTACATGTATGTCTCGCATTTTTGCGATGACAATGGCATTAATGGCAAGTTCTATCTCGGGTTGTGGAAAAACTAATTAAATCCATTGTAGAGAGTAATACGTATACTAGCCTGTTAACACTGCAAGAGAAACATTCCTATCGTGTTTCATCAGTAAAATTAAGCTAATAGAAAAGAATGTGTTGTGGTACTGCGGGTATGAAAACGAAATTACAGACACTGCGAAAAATGCTAAATGCTATACGGATTACTCGGATCTCTAGGTAAGACGAATGTATAGAAATGCGGTTCGCATTTTATCCCGTACACGGTGTCAATATTAAAAGTGCCCTCTCCCTCCCTATCGGCGGAGAGGTAATTGATCAATGAAAAAACACAACAGGTTTTCTAGTTGGGAAGTCTTCGCTATCAATGGAGAAGAAATTTATAATCTATAGATAAGCTATTGCTGCCATAGAAACACCAATGTGTTGCGAAAATAAGGTTTGACTAAACACCAGGAACGAGGTTCATATCAGCGGATACGAGTTAATGAACTTCATATCCAGTCAAATCCGGTGTTTAGTCATGGCGATATTCTTTCGCGTTTTCTTTGGAGTATATTCAATAATTCAAGCTTTTGAAAGGTTGATCTTGTTTAGACTAGTAGAAATTGGCTTACAAGCGAAGTATAACTAAATGCATGAAAAGTTAATAAATACATCAAAATTTTGCAACAAAACTAGTTCAAAATTGAAGAGAACTATTTTTTCTTGCGCATGTTCACAAGAAATATTGAACTCTTTGCCGTAAAAAGAAAAGCGTCTGATCGCTATATTGCATTCTTCGAAAGCAATAAAAATCAGCTAATAAATTTCCATGATGAAATTCTTTCGTGAATATTAAACAGGGAAAGGGTTAAATATGTTTTCTGAGGTATGATGTCGATAGAACAGTGGCACCAAGTCACTGGTCATGTGCCTGACGAGCTCTGACACACTTGGTTTCTAATGAGATATTGAGTTACTTGGCATCTCATCGGGATCTACACTGTGTGCATATGACAGTTCATGTCTAGCAGGCACAGGTCAATACATCATAACATGCATACTGCTATAACATGCATACTGCTATAACATGCATACTGCTATAACATGCATTACATGTAATTATTATAATGTTTTGTATTAAATATGCAGAGTTTTTTTTATTACATTTTATAAATGTTTACTCATTTCTTGTGTTATACCAAATTCAGTGTCTTAGTCACGCAGGAAATTGACAAACAGAATGATGTTTTGTTGGTAAAAGATTAAAAGCTATAACAGTCTTAAATTATTGTCTATAATTTGCATCTTAGGAAACATAAATATAAAAAAATCGGCAAGGGAGGGGACACCCCTCCAGTTCCTACCCCATACAAGCTTGCTCTTATCCTCCGCAGTCCAAAATTTCAAAACTTGCCTTCGCCTCCGTTGAATGTGCACATAAATACAACATGAAATGCATTGCAGACCACACATACCACATATGCCATTTGGAAAACAATTCAAACACTAAAAAGTGTTTATACAATAGCAATTACAGTGTACAATTGATTTTTATTGATTAGTTTTTGAAGAATATTACATATATGCACTTGTTTTTACCAGAGTATAAGTGTGTATGGGGAGTGTCATTGTACTTTGAAAATTTAATATCTAGTTAAGGTTAAATGACAAAATCTATTGTGATAGATATTCTTAATACAGCATTTACTCACTTGTCTGTGAGACGAGCTCATACACGTTACTGCCAGCTGCATACGATGGCTGCCCAGAAGTTTGTGTGTTTGAAGCTGATAGGTCACATTTCCGGGTTTGAATTGAAAATACAAATGAACGACACACATAGGCAGTCCTAGAGAGACAGAAATCTGCACACTGAAAGGAAACAAATCTTCATTACAATCACAATCATAACTTCTGCAACAAGAAGTTCAGTTTTAACCTTTCATGTAAGAAATAATGACATCATGAATATTCATTAGATCAATATTTACAATAGCATATGAACACATGATTTTCTGGTCTTGGTAGCAACTGTAGAGTCAGATCTATTATATTTTCATAAGCAAACAGAGTAGACCCTGATCAAATGGCTCCTATAGGAACCATCTGATCTGGGTATAATCTATTTGAAAAACATTAATCTTTTACCTCATACAAGTGCTTTTTCACACATTTCTAAACAGAGCAGACAAAGACCAGACAGCTTCTGTGGGAGCTATCTAATCAGGGTCTGTGGGAGCTATCTAATCAGGGTCTGTGGGAGCTATCTAGTCAGGGTCTGTGGGAGCTATCTAGTCAGGGTCTGTGGGAGCTATCTAATCAGGGTCTGTGGGAGCTATCTAATCAGGGTCTGTGGGAGCTATCTAATCAGGGTCTGTGGGAGCTATCTAATCAGGGTCTGTGGGAGCTATCTAATCAGGGTCTGTGGGAGCTATCTAATCAGGGTCTGTGGGAGCTATCTAATCAGGGTCTGTGGGAGCTATCTAATCAGGGTCTGTGGGAGCTATCTAATCAGGGTCTGTGGGAGCTATCTAATCAGGGTCTGCTCTTTTTATTTATGTAAATGCAGTTGAACTTCGATATCTCGAACTCAGATATCTCGAACCTCGGGATAACTCGAACTAAAAGTTTGGTCCTTCCAAAATCTTACAATACATAATTGCTCTAAAATGTATCACTACGCATATCTAGAACCACATTTCACAGCTTAATGCAGTTCTACAGTAATGCTGAAAGCTCCTGCAGGAGCTTTCAGCATTACTGTAGACCTGCATTAAGCTATGAACTTGAGAAATTGTCCAGATTACAAATCGCATAACTCGAACTTCTGTTATCTCGAACTAATTTATATAGCCCCTTGAAGTTCGAGATATCGAAGTTCAACTGTATATGCATATCTGTATCTGATTATACAGTTTCTGTCAAGGGAAAAAGTTCTCTTACCCATATGACATTATAACAAACCAGCAAATCAATTCTATGAAGTCATTATTTCTAACTTGAATATTCATGAAGTAAAGAGTTAAACTCAATTATTAACTGGACAGCAACTCTATCACTCTATTCCTAGACTTAAGATCCAATCAGATTCTTGATCTGTTATTAGTATTTTGGATAAGTTCCAAAGAAGAGCTATGACTGAAAGAGACTTAAAATCCTTTTTGGAAAATTCTATTCACCATGGAGACCTGTTTGCATTAGTTTTGTAGTTTTGCATTGAGATACCACCTACCTTAAAGACCAAAAGTAGCTTGTGTAAGACAAGATATTCTATACTTATTTTGTTCTTACTGTTTCATTGGAAGTTCCCTCGAAGGATTCTTCGATAAGACTTGCGGGCAAACCTCTGTTAGGAAGCTGTCTGAACTGGAGGATACTATAAGCTGCAATAGAGCAACTGGATGGTACATAAAACCCTTTACTCCACAAGTACGCCTTTCTATGCCTTTGTAAACAGAGTAAACCCAGACCTGTAGGAGCAATCAGCGCAGGGTCTGCTCTGTTTACAAACTTAACCCTTCTCTTGCTGAATTTTAAAACACATTTCTCCTTCTTTACCCATGACCTGTTGTATAATTACATATATCTTCACTGTGTACAAGTATATCGATGTGCAATCACTGCTGTGGAGTGCATTGGTTGTACAATCAACTTGTAAATAGTGCAGACCCTGATGAGACAGCTCCTGCAGGAGCTGTCTCATCTGGGTCTTCACTAATTACAGGTATGCATATTGATGTGAATAGCAAGCGAAGGGTTAACATCATGCAGAGACTTGACATGTGCCCTTATTGTCTCCAATAGTACAGTAATACCCTTCTCAAATGAATCTAGTAACATTAATAATATTCACGGAGTAAAGGGATAAGGATACTTTGGGTAAGTTTGCAGACTGGGCTAGACCAGTCACTGTATCAAGTTATGGCCTACTTTATCAAGTGTGTTAACTCTTTCCCTCCTAATTATTCAAGAAACAATGACATTATGAATGTTTATTACTTGAATGTGAATACAAAATTTTTTTTTGTCCATGGCAGAAATGTATGAATCAGACCTATATAGTTATATAACCCATTACCTCATAGGCTATTTTTAGATCCAACCACTTTGAATAAATCTACCGAAAATGAGCATTAACTAGAGAAAAGAAAAGTTTTGAATTTTGTACTTTGAAACCATTGTAATAAATAGAGCATTTGCTCCTATAGGAGCAACTGCTCTATTTATCACAATGGTTTCATAAAGTGACTTTTACAGAGACGTAGAAATGCATATTTATGGAGGAAAGGGTTAAGCAAACAGAGCAGAGCCTAATCAGATGACTCCTACATGTTCTTGTCTGGATATGTAGAGCCATGTCTATTATAACTTCATAAGCAAACAGAGCAGTCCCTGATCTCCTCTAGGAGCCATCTGATCTTGGTCTACCCTGCATGCAAAAGAATGAAAAGGTATTTATGTGAGGGAAAGGGTAAACTGAAATCCATAAATCTTTTCAGAAAACAAATGCATGAACAGAGATACAGTAGTAACGTCCATCTACCCATCATATGGTAAGATATATAAAACAAAAAGAAAACCAAATCTTCCTCTTACCACAGCCTACTTCATCCTCGCCCTGGCTACAGTCAGGCTCCATATCACAGTGCCACTGGTTACTGATACACCTGCAACAAACACACAAATTAGAAATGAAGACACAGCACAGATTCCCTGTAAATTCTGATTTAGTACAATTTTATAACGTTCCAACTTGTTCAAGCTTTTGAATATTCATTAAAGAAAAAATAAAAATTTATTACCAGAATACATACATGTAGTTACCTATAATACAGACTATTCCTCACAAATAGTCACAAATATTGCAGGAAAAAAATGAACTGCTCGGATAGTTATTCTCACGCTGAGCCGATACTTTAAACCGGGTCTTTTCAAGCTCAGATCATGCAGCCTCCATGTATTTGGGAAAATAGTTAAAATGGCGGAAAATTCCGTGGAAGCCCAGTTATTCATGAATATTTCTGTCTGCTGCAGTATACAGTTTGGGATTTGTGCTAGCTAGCGACCGATACACATACTTGAGTCGACCATTCTGCCGAATATGTACTGTTCGGTGGGTGGCTTGGCTTCTAAACCCTCTCATAAGTTTGTACTGTGCAAGTGGTGTAGGTTGGGTTTAAAGATCATGGTCTTCCTCCGCCAATGGCTGTTAGGGTTGTAGTGAGGGCGTGGTGGCTGCCACGTGTGTTTTGATCTTCAATGGCTATGAGACGAGTTAGTTGCAGCTAGCACAATGCATAGGTCTACATGGAGTTTTCCGCTAGGGAACACAACCAATCCGCCACAATGAATTTCCATGTAATCCACTTCTCAAATTAAATCGGGTATTTAATCTTAGTTTGTGTCTTGTGAGTTCATTTTAACCTATTTGCAATAATATGGATACACAAAGACCTTTTATTCCTCCTTACATTAATATTCTATTCTGAGAGTTTTTCCTTTTTCTTCTTTTTCCAAAGTATTTTTCAGATGTTTTTCGTTGTTTTTTGTTGTGCTGGTTTTGCTTGTTTTTCCCCTTTCGTAGTTACTTTATAGGAGTCCTGTGAATGTTTCATATTGACTCATTGAACAAACATTTATAAAACTTGGACTTTAATAAACTAAAACAAAAACAAGAGGGCCATGAGGTCCTGAAGCGCTCACCTGAGATAACCCCTGGGATGGGGCCATTTCTTAACCAAAAGTCATCATTTGTACAACCTTGGTAGAGAACCATAAGGTAAAGCTGCATGCCATTAATTAAAGGTCTAAGCCTTATGGTTTCAGAGAAAACTAATATTTTATATTTTCCCCATGAAAAACTGATAAGCCCCAGGGCAGAGCCAAGTTTTGCCCAGAGGTCGGGTGTCGTAAGTTGAACATTCTTAGCAGAGAACTACAAGGCAAAGTTACATACCAAATATGGAAGGTATGGGTCTTATGGTTTCTGGGACTAAGACATATTTAAGGTTTTTCATTAGTAAGTCCATGAAACACTAATATGGCCCAGGGCAAGGCAATTTTTTAACAAAGGGTCATAATTTGTACAATCTTGGTAGAGGACTACATGGTTAAGCTGCATGTCAAATATTAAAGGTATTGACCTTATGGTTTCAGAGAAAAGAAGTTATTTGAAGGTTTTCCTATATAAGTCTATGTTAACCTGATAAACCCAGGGGTGGGGCCATTATGGCCTGGGGGTCATAATTTAAACATTCTTGGCCATTTTGGCCAAGGGGGTCATAATATGAACAATCTTGGTAGAGGACTAAATGGTTAAGCTGCATGTCAAATATTAAAGGTATTGACCTTATGGTTTCAGAGAAAAGAAGTTATTTGAAGGTTTTCCTATATAAGTCTATGTTAACCTGATAAACCCAGGGGTGGGGCCATTTTGGCCTGGGGGTCATAATTTAAACAATCTTGGCCACTTTGGCCAAGGGGGTCATAATATGAACAATCTTGGTAGAGGACTATTGAATAATGATATATAAGCAATAGCAAAGGTCTGGGTATTTTAGTTTCAGAGAAAAAGATTTTTAAAGATTTTCCTATAAAAACTGATAAGCCCGGGGCGGGGCCATTTTTGGTCCGGAGGTCATGATTTGAAAAATCTTTGTAGAGGACCATTAGATCATGCTACATACCTCGGATATCAAAGCTCTAGGCCTTACAGTTTCGGAGAAGAAGATTTTTAAAGATTTTCCTGTGAAAAATTGATAAGCCCCGGGCGGGGCCAATTTTGGTCCAGTGGTCATAATTCGAACAATATTTCGTTCACCCTAGCCACTGATGCTTTGGAAAAAATTCGGTTAAAATTGGGGCAGCCGTTTCAGAGAAGATGTCATTTGAAAATGTGGCGGGACACCGGACAACTTGCAGTCACAATAGATCATCCTCACCCTTCGGCTTAGGTGAGCTAAAAATTATGAACACGGGTATTTATCAGCATTGCAAAATCCATAGAATCAGATTTATACTATGAAAACTGATAAGACACTGGCATCATGGCTCCTACAGGATTTACTCTGTTTATTAAGGTGTCAAAAGGCCTTTCTATCAGGTCAAAGGTTAAATAATGAAGTAAAGGGTTAACCCCTTACTCCACAAATATGTGATTTCTAGGCCTTGGCAAACAGTGTATACCCAATTCAGATGGCTCCTGTAAGAGCCATCTCATCAAGGTCTGCTCTGTTTGCTTATAAAATAATATAGATATAATTCTTCTGTTTGTGCTAAATCCCTAATAATCCTGTATTCATGAACCATTCTAAAATCTAACTAGAGTTTGTTTTTGAGAAAAAACACATGTCTTCCCCCAGTACCCCGCCCCCACACCCATTAGAGGAATGAATTCACCCCCTGGCACCCTCTACCCTGGCACCCATAAGAAGAACAAATTCATATGTCAAAATAGTATAGGAGGAGTTAGCTGCACATTACTTTTTCGCTATTACTCTATATAAGGAAAAACTCCTAAGGGTCATAACTTCTGTCAAAATTGTTGCAGCCAAAATTCCAAACCACATGACCATCCTCACATATAGCTGGTTCATATGTAAAAGTTTGAAGTAAATCCCTCAAATAGTGTAGGAGGAGTTAGCTGCACAAGATTTTTTCGCTAAATATTCTAAATAAGGAAAGTCTACAAAGGGCCATAACTTCTGTCAAAATTGTTGCAGCCAAAATTCTGAACCACATGACCATCCTCACATATAGCTGGTTCATATGTAAAAGTTTGAAGTAAATCCTTCAAATAGTGTAGGAGGAGTAAGCTGCACAAGATTTTTTCGCTATATATTCTATATAAGGAAAAACCACAAAGGGCCATAACTTCTGTTAAAATTGTTGAAGCCAAAATTCCAAACCACATGACCATTCTCACATATAGCTGGTTCATATGTAAAAGTTTGAAGGAAATCCCTCTAATAGTGTACAAGGAGTTAGCTGTACAAGAATTTTCACAGATGGAGGGACGGACGGACGGACAGACAGAAAGCACAACATCAATATGTCTCCCTCCCCTAAAGGGGGAGACAAAATTATCATTCATGGTGTCATTATTTCTTACATGAATGTTCATGTAGTAAAAGGATGAAAAATGAAGTGGATACTTTCATTGTAAATGATTACTGTACCTGGCATTACTAGAGCAGTAGAATTTATCATCAGGGCATTCTGGAACTGCAGCTGAAAGGGATGAAGAAATCGCAGTAATATAATATAATAAACCTTTTGAGTGTTAACACTGCATGTTAGCACCTTGGCATTGACATCATGAATATTGATTCAATGAATTTTAATAAGGACATGTGAAAATGAACATTTGGCCATGTCACAAACTTTAGACATAGATCTATATTATATCATTAGCAAAAAGAGCAGATCCTGATTAGACAGCTCCTACAGGAGCCACCTAATCAGGGTCTACTCTGTTTTCAAAGGCATTTAAAAAAATCATAGATATGAAGTACAGGGTTAACCACAAATTGTCTGTACAGTTTGGATAAAAATGAGAATCAGGGTTCATGCTTATAAAGCTTATTAGGTGAGTCTGAGTTTGTTCTCAGGCTTTTGATTGGTCAGATTTGAGCCAAAGGTTCAATTCTGACCAATCAAAAACTTGAGAATGAATTCAGACTCAACTAAAAAGTTTGACAGTTTGAATTGTATCTTTCAAAATATATATCTTTCAATTTGTAGATATAATGGTCTTAACTCAAGGTTTGAAGATAGAAGGTCTTAACTCCTTACTCAACAAATACGCCTTTCTGTGCCTTTGCAAACATAGTAGACCCAGATCAGATGGCTCCTATAGGAGTCATCTGATCATCTGGTCTGCCCTATTTTTTTAATGAAATAATACAGATTATGATTTTACAGTTTCTGCATAGGCTAAAAATTCATATGTTCATATACAATTAACCTAGTTAACCCATTGCCTCATATTGACCACTTTTGACGACTCTGTAAAAGTCACTTTGTGAAACCATTGTGATAAATAGAGCATTTGCTCCTATAGGAACAAATGCTCTATTTATCACATTGGTTTCAAACTACACAATTCTAAAATGTTTCTTTTCTCTAGTTAATGCTCCTTTTCGGTAGATTTATTCACAGAGGTTGTATAAAAAAAACAGCCTATGAGGTAATGGGTTAATATCGGTATTCATTATGTCCTTGTTTCTTATATGAATATTCATGGAGTAAAGGGTTAATCCTTATCTTGCTAATGCAACCAGAAACAGAAGTTTTTCAAAAGCTTCAACAAATTGTAAGTAAAAGTGCAACTGATCAGAATTCAAACTGAGAATATTTTTTAAAGCTGGATAATGTTTAATTACCTCATAGAAACACCCTTTAATGCCTTTGCAAACAGAGAAGACCCAGAAGAACTGTCTGATCAGTGTCTGCTCTTTCTACTTATGGAATAATTCATCTGATTCTATATTTTCTGCCATGGTAAAACATTCCTGTGTTTATTTGCCATTATCAAAATTCAGCTAATTAATATTCATGATGTTATTATTTCTTCCACGAATATTCATAAGGTAAAGGGTTAAAAAGGCATCAAAAGGGTTGGTTTAAAAACTCACTAGTTGTAGTTCTAAGAGAACTGGCTGTTGTTGTTGATGAAGTTCTCTCCATGTCTTCACACTGGGGGATGGAACAGAAGCCAAACTTGCCCTGACTGTCAACATAGCACCATGGTCTGGTGTCATTGTCTGGGTTACGACAGAAGTTGTGTCCCTTCAGACCCTGAGTAAACAATAAAACATGAACAGCTGAGACACTGTCCAAAATTGTTTGGGGCATCATGGAAAATGGCTTTTTCTACAAAAAGTAGACCAAGATCAGTTTTAACCCTTTCCTTCATATCTAAAAACACTTTTTCATGCATTTGCAAACAGAGAAGACCGAGATCAGACAGCTCATACAGGGGCCTTCAGATCAGGGTCTGTTCTGTTTACTAATGAAATTTGATAGATCTGTTTCTTTAGCTTCTCAAATGGCTACATGTACAATGTCCCACCTCCCATATTTCATTAAAACTATTTTGTCCATGAATATTCAATGGCTATTGAAATTTGGACTAAGTAAAGAACAGGGAAAGGGTTAAAGGAAAGTATAGTAGTTTCTGGAAATAACTTTAATATAATAAGAATTAAGAATAATCACTTAAAATTATGAAAGATTCATGTTAAAAGTATTGATGTCACGAAAGTTATTTGCTCCCATTTTAGACAAAATTTATGTGTGTTTTAGCTCTGTATCAATACTAATTATGTAGCTTTGTTTCCGTTGGTTCCCAGGGGTATTCTGATTGGTTTAATGCAGGTCAAAAGTAATACTGTAAGCTCCTACAGGAGCTTTCAGGATTACATTAGGCCTGAATTAAGCTGTGAACTTGAGAAATTGTTCAGATTAGGAATCGGATGACTCAAAGCTGTGTTATCGCGAAGTAATTTCCATGCTCCCTTGAAGTTTGAGGTATGGAAGTTTAACTGTGGTCGCGACATTTACTTGGTTTAAACAATTCTTGTTGAAAAATATGCTTGTACATGGTAGAATAACATTGTATTTGTGAAACACTATGTCCTCATGTAAAGTTTGTCTGCAAAAGAATCTTCTGAGTGTTTCAAAGTAAGCTTGTCATTTTTATTTAACTCTTCCACTGCCAATATTGTATCTTTGATTACGTATGCAAACAGTAATGTTTTTTGAAAGAAAATAGGAGAATATTAAGCAAATGAAAATTGTAGCAGATGACAAACTTGCAGACAAAAGTATTTGGTGGAGAAATAGCTAAACAAATGATAAAAGCAAACTAATTCTACATTTTATCTGCGTTCAACATATATGTACTCGCAAAAGTCATCACAATGTTAAACATATTGTTATAAGAGTAAATGACAGGTACATATTAGAATAACTCACAATGCCTGGATATTTCTCTGGAGTGTATTTGTTGCCCTGGGACCAAGGAACACAAGGGGTATCAATGCTGGTGCTGGCCTGAGTTCCTCTATAGTTCACACCATTGTCATGGTAACACTCTATAAATTTACCAACAGAATGTTGTTTTTTAATGCAATATATATAACCAACTGTTGGACATGACTATTGTGAAAAACATGTAATGATAAAACATGCACTGACTTTGCGAAAAAAAACCTTTACTTAGTGAATAATCATGCAAGAAATAATGATATCGTGAATATCAATTTGATTATTTATTATAATGGCAAATGGACACAGGATGTTTTGGCCATAGCAGAATCTGTAGAATCATATCTATGTTATCATTCTATAAGCAAACAAAGCAGACCCTGATCAGACGGTTCCCACAGGAGTTGTATGATCTGGGTCTACTCTGTTTGCAAAGGTGTAGGAAGGCATATTTACGGAGTAAAGGGTTAAAACCACCCTATACGCTTTTGTCATTGATCAGAAACCAATCAACTTGCAGACTAATGAACCATTAACGATTTATCTCATGAATATTTATGTAACAAATAATGACACCATGATTAGCTGGGTTATTTTAAAATGGTATATGTACAGAGTATTCTCTGGCTTTAGAAGAAACTGTTGAATCAGATCAATATTATTCCATAAGCAAACAGAGCAGACCCTGATTAGATGGCTCCTACAGGAGCCCTCTCATCTTGGTCTACTCAGTTTACAAAGTCATCTCTATCAGGTAAAGGGTTAAATGCAAAACAAGATATACAGTAGAACCCCGCTAATGCGACCACTTAATGAATGAACATGGTTGTCTTTATAAGCAGGTGGTTGCTTATTGCAGGACAAAAGTAATGCAGAAAGCTCCTTCAGGAGCTTTCTGCATTACTTTTGTCCTGCATTAAGCTACCACCTGCATCTAGCATCCAGAATTATACCTCTTTAGGTGGTCGCATTAGCGGGGTTTTACTGTACCTACACCTTCTTCAAAGACAGGGGTGATAAATCAAAGAGTGTTTTCTGTTGCTGAACGTCAAAATTGCAGGTGACAAAAAACGAACCTGATAGATATGTAATTTTGTATCTATGAGCTTTCTGCTACCTGTTATATAACTGCTGGTATTGAAACAGTTTGGATCTAAATTGAAGATCTGTTGAATGGTTATACAAGTTTTTTCCTTTACCTGATAGAGACACTATTTGATGTCTTTGCAAACAGATAAGACCCAGAACAGACAGCTCCTGTTGAAGCCACCTGATCAGAGTCTGAATCCATGAAATGGTTTATACTTACCTTCCTCAGTCTCTGTACTTTGTACATCTGGTACTGTAACCTCTCTTGGTTGTTCACACAGATACCGGAAACCATTCTTCAGCTTCTTCTTTGTTCGTTTGCAGATATTGTCTTGCCAGAATAAATACCCAACATCCTTCATGCTTTTATCTGGATGTTTGTATACAGAGTGAAGGAAGATACACTTCTCTTTCCTTTTGTTAGTAGGCTCAGCATTTTTGTGGCCTGGAATCCAACCTGAAATTTAGAACAATATTTCTTCTTTTCCTATTCAATTAAACTAATAACACAAATTTAACTCAACTCTTTCACTGACATACATTATCATCTGTACAATTTATCATCTGCATCAAGTTTCATTTCTGAATTTTCTTCCGTTTTGTTTCAAAAACATAACCATGGTATCAACCACATTGATTCTGGATAAGATGCTGAATTACATGGTATTAAATCTGGATCCAAACTATTTGCACATGTCCATGATGTTATGCAGAAAGTTCCTATAGAATCTTATGCATTGCTTTTATTCTGAATTGTGCAGCCAGACGTGTGTTTATTTATTATTTGGTCAATACAGAGATATATTAAATATGATTTAACAAACAGGTAGATTCTAATAAGGTTTTGTCCCCCTGACATGGAAGAGGTGTGTGTTGGGGGGTGGGGAAGTGTGTGGAGGAGATTTTCTCTGTGGTTTAGTGGTTATAGTCATTAGACTCGCAGTCACATAGCCCCTGGCCACTAAGCGTTCCATTCCTAGATATGCACATCAGAAAGCCTTCTAGCTGTTATGCTGTATGTCAGTGGTTCAAACAAGATGTTTTTCTATGCCTGATATATCAGTTTGGTTTGGTTTTTATCAGGTTTTACGTCGCTTTTAAAGTGTTTCACTCATATCATGAAGTCCAGCCAATTACACGTGGGGGAATACTCTAGAGGATTTTCTGTGCACTGAACAAATTGCATTGTTTTGTGCACAGAAGAACATCCAGGTAGAACTACCAACCTATGGCAAGCCAGCTGGAAGGCTTCCTCACATAAAAAATCAAAATGCCCAGACCGGGATTTGAACCACAGCAGTGAGGGGCTAAGCGATTGTTGGTCAAAGACCATAACCACTCGTCCACGGAGGACCCTGATATATCAGAAATCTTGTTTCATCTACAATGAGCTTCATGTCACGAAATAATTAAAACACTGCTGAAGAGATAGTAAACGCAAACATAAACAATTAACCCTTTACTTTATATAAACAATTTTTCACGTCTTTTCAAACAGAGTAGACCCAGATCAGACAGCTTCTAAAGGGGCCATCTGATTTGGGTTTGCTCTATTTGCTTATGAAATTATAATTGGTCTGAATCTACAGTTTCTACCAATACCAAAGAATCATGTGTACATGCACCATTATAAAAATTGAGTCAACAAATATCCATGATGCCATTATTTCTTACATGAATATTCAACTGGGAAAGGGTTAACATGAGGGCTGGTTTGGGATTACACAGTATGGATAACCTCAAAGTTAACTTACTAAATGACACAGAAGAATGAAGGAACTCTGATATATCATTGTACCGGGCGATAGGAATGAAAGAGAAATTTACGCTGCAAATTAACCCTTTACTCCATGAATATTCCTTTAAAAATATAGAATGTAAAAATATCAAATGGCAGACATTATATAATGGTATCATGAACAAGGCACAAATTGTAGAATTAGATCTATATTCTTTCATTAGCAAACAGAGCAGACCTTGATCACTCAGCCCCACATGAGTCATCTGATCTGGGGCTACACTGTTTGCAAAGGCATAAAAAGTTGTATATATCAAGTACAAGCAAAGTTCACAAAAGAACATACCTGGCAGAAAAGAATTAAAAGAAAGTTACTATATTCTGAAATGAAATTTATAAGCTGCATACAAACTCACCCGGGAACCATTGGAAAAACTCAATGGAGGTCTCTTCAATACTCTCAAAGCTGTAGCTTTCTACAGCATTTCTTCCCATAGATCTCCCTGAATTGCTGTTGCCTCGTCCCTGTCCCCGTCCCCGCTTACCACCTCGGTTCTTTGGGGGCCGCCTGTTAGCTCTCGCATTCATTGAGCGAAGATTGTAAGCATGTCTCTTCTTCCTAGCAATTTGCTGGAAAGATTGAGACCGCTCAACTTTTTCCCACATCCAATATGAGCCTTTCTTGACTGCACCAACAATAATTGGTTCTGTAATAACACATGTGTTCATAAGGGTCCCGAGGTATTAAATTGTTTTGCTTGAGTCTGAGATCATTCTCAAGCATCTGATTGGTCAGATTCTGAGCTTGCTGAGAGTCTGACCAATCAGAAACTTGAGAATGATCTTAGACTTAGAAGTTTTACAACCTTGAACCAGGGTAAAACGGAGGTAACAGTGTGCAAATCACATGTACCAATAGATAGGTCTACATACCAGCTGCATGTAAAAAAGAAAACCATCCAGACAGACAGACAGACATAAAATGTGTGGCGAGAGCTACACAATACTACATAGAAAGAATTTATGACTGGGAAAAACAAACACATGGAATGATTCTAATATGAAACCCTCAATCACAAACTCAAAGCACAACCCATGGCCTGAAATTTAATCTGAAGTTGCCAAGAAATTGTGTATAACATGCCAGCAGAAGTGTGATGCCAAAACATCTGATGATAAAAAAGGGTGACAGACAGAAAGATTAAAGCATTCGAAACAAAAAACAAATAGGGCAAATGTCACAGGAAAGACATAGATTCTAAGTAATTTGCAAATACATATAATATAGATCTAGATTAGCCACAACTTTAAATAGTGTATCTGTTCAAGGTTTGAATTATTATTTTCAGCACATCAGTATCTTCAGTTTTGTGTATGGTATTGCTTTTAATAAAGTAAGCCTACCATATTTACTCCATAGGGATTGGTAACAAAGTTTGAGAAAAAACGATACTTGCACTAGGAATATATATTTATGTACTGTACATGTCTTGATTTATAGTTTAACCTTGTTACCAATTTCTACGATTTACTCTAAATACTAAGAATTCCAATATATCTTCTCAACTGGTGAATAAAGCTTAAATTAGTCAATTCAACACCATTTTGATAACTTTAAAAGAAACTAATGAAGAAGCAGATAGTGCCGACTCTGATCAAACTGCTCCTATATATGGGCATACAATTTAGATTAGTAACAAATAGTGCAAATCCTAATTAAATAACTCCTGAAGGAGCAGTTTGAACAGGGTATACACTATTTGCTACAATGTCATTCTAATCTAAGGTTATCAACATGGTGCCAAATTGAATTATCCAGCTTTACAAACTGGTGGAGAGGAGATATTTGATGCCCAAATAGTTAGAGCAATAAGGATACAAAGTGATGGAGAGGGAATACTTGGTATCTAAATAGTTAGGGTAATTATGGAACAGTGGTGGAGAAGGGATAACTGGGTGTCTGTATGGTTAGTTAGGGCAATTAGGGAACAAAGTAGTGTAGAGGGGATATTGGATGTCCTAATAGTTAAAGTAATTAGAGTACAAAGTGGTGGAGAGGGAATATTGAGTGTCTTAATAGTTAGGGTAATTAGGAAACAGTGGTGGACAGGGGATATTAGGTGTCTCGGCAGTTAGGGGGATTAGGGTACAAAGTGGTGGAGAGGGATGAGTGTAGGGTGATTCCCCCATAGGGTGATTCCCCCATAGGATGATTGCCCTATGGGCAATTGCCCCTTAGGATAATAACCCTTTAGGATTATTGCCCCATAGGGTGACTATCCAAATAGTTAGGGCAATTAGGGAACAAGGTGGTATAGAGGGGATATTGGATGTCCTATTGGATATCCTAACAGTTAAGGTAATTAGGGTATAAAGTAGTGGAGAGGGATATTGAGTGCCTTTTACGGTAATCGGGGTACACATTGGATGTCCTAATAGTTTAAAAGTAAATAGGATATAAAATGATGGAGAGTGGATATTGAGTGACTGTGTCTAAATGACTAGGGTAATTGGGGTACAAACTGGTGGAGAGGGGATATTGGATGTCCTAATAGTTAAGGTAATTAGGGTACAAAGTGGTGTTGAGGGGATATTGGGAGTCCTAATAGTTAAGGTACTTAAGGTACAAAGTGGTGGAGAGGGAATATTGGGTGTCCTAATAGGGTAATTAGGGTACAAAGTGGTGGAGAGGGAATATTGGACGCCTTAATAGATAGGGTAATTAGTGTACAAAGTGGTGGAGAGGGAATATTGGGTGTCCTAATAGTTAGGGTAATTAGGGTACAAAGTGGTGGAGAGGGAATATTGGGTGTCCTAATAGTTAGGGTAATTAGGGTACAAAGTGGTGAAGAGGGAATATTGGGCGCCTTAATAGATAGGGTAATTCTCTACTCTTACCACTTGAAATGTTAGCAAACACCATGGACAAGAAGTGATTCTCAGCAGGGGTTTCAATGTTTGCCAAGTACCCTCCAACCTTGTTGCACTTGTTCACTGCAAATTCTTTTTTTGTGGTGGTAATGGAGGATAACAGGTAACAGCTATCTGGCCCACCTACCCATCCCTTTGGACATCCTGTAATGGAAACAGACAGGGCTTCTGGAGTTAACCCTTTACCTGATGAATATGTATGTAAAGGATAACAAATGTAAAGTATTAACCCTTTACTCCATAAGTATGCCTTTCTACACCTTTGCAAACAGAGTAGACCTACCTCGTCGTCTGATCAGGGTCTACCCTGTTTGCTTATGAAATAATGTACCGCATAATGTACCGTAGATGTGATTCTACAGTTTCTGCTATGGCCAAACATTCCTGTGTTTATTTGCCATTATTAACATTAATCTTACAAATATTCATAATGTCATTATTTTCTTCCATTGATATTCATGAAGTAAACGGTTAATTAGCTGGATTATGAACAAAAGAATGTTTTAGCATGGCAGAAACTGTAGAATCAGATCTGTATTAGGTCATAGTAAACAGAGCTTACCATGCTGATGCTGTCTGATCTGGGTCAGCTCTATTTGCAAATGCATAAAAATGTAACTCTATAGAGAATAGGGTTGACATACTGACTTTGATTTTGTCACAAACAATCCCAGGTTGCCTTTTTACTTGTGCTACTTGTAGTCTATACCCATTGTAATATTACCAACAATTATTGACCCTTAACTCCACACAGATATGACTTTTGACACCTTTGCTAACAGAGTTGACCTATATCAGATAGGTCCTTATATATAATATGAGCTGTCTGATCAGGGTCTGCTTGGTTTGCCAAGGAATTAATAAAGATATGATTCTGAAGTTTAAACCTTTCCCCGCTGCATATTCATATTAGAAATAATGACGTCATGAATATATTAATTAGATTTTTTTTATAATGGTATATGAACACAGGACATTTTGACTCAGGCAGAAATTGTAGAATCAGATCTATATTATACCATAAGTTGTATATGAGCCATCTGATCTGGATCTACCCTGTTTGCAATGCATGAAAAGGCATTTATATGAGGGATAGGGTTAAATCGAATGTAGGGTTCTTTACCTGTGGAATTTTTACCTAAGACATTTTTACCTATGGCATATTTACCTAAGGCATTTTTACCTGTGGCATTTTTACCGCACCGGTTAAATCGCCAAGGTACAGTTAATATTTTTTTACTGCAAAACATTATCTGACCTCATGATAAACATACAGGATTGGTCAGCTGATGTATTCTTATGATCAAGTGGAATTTCATACCCTAATCAAGACAGCTCCTACAGGAGTCATCTGATCTGGATCTGCTCCATTTTGCAAGGAATGAAAAGCTATGTATATTAAGGAAAGGGTTTAATCCACAGTCACATCTTTTTACACTTGCAAACAGAGTAGATACAGATTACACAGTCCCATGCTACAGATGCTTTATTTTTTGCCATGCCAATTAAATTAGTTATAACAGTATTACATTACCATAGCTAATATTCAAAATGGCCGGTGTTTGGCAAGAATATTTAGAAAATAAGGGGTTGATTCTATAGTATCGCATGACATGGTTCCTACCTGTATTAGGCACACAGACAACCCCTGCACCCTCTGTGGCCAAGCAGTTGCTGACCATTTCATAATGACAGCTGAAGACATTGCCCTCATTGCCCCTGCACTTCACATTGTCCATCAGTATATCACTGACCGTCCAGTTTCCTATGCCAAAGAATGAGTCCATGGTCACAGCAGAAGAACCACTGAAAACACAGAAAAACAATTGAAATATGCTTTTATTTTCCTCATAATTTTATTTCCAAATTTCAAATTTGATATACCTTAATTACCCCAAGTATTCAGACAGACAACTTTAGGCAGGTAGTGCAGACTAGAATCAAACATCTGCTGAAGGAGCTAGTTGATAGGTTTACACTATTTGCTACAATGTCAGTTCAACATAAAGATTTCAAAATTATACCAAAATTGAACTATTCAACTTTACAAACTGGTGCATTGTGGAGATTGTACAGTAAAATCTTTAACACTACAAACACTCAAATACATACCAGGCCCGTACCCAGGTGGGGGGCTAGGGGGCCCGGGCCCCCCAGCTGGCTGCCAAGATACCATTTTTGCTAATGGGCCCCTTTTTAGTTTTCAGCTAGATCTACTGTTTTGAATTTTACCAAGGCAATTTTTAGTGACTGATATTTTCCTACCTCGGGGAGATTATCTTTTAGTTATCTACACAGACAGGCCACCTGTCATGCTGTGATCCACGCTTGGCCTATTTTAGTATGGACCAATCAGGGGAACCCCCAGCGGAGAACACCCGAATTACGTAATCACGAGTTGGTTCCGGTTTTTGCTATACTGGAGTTTAGCAAATAAATTGTTCAGGAACCAGTCGTGTCAAAATGCAAATTGCTGCATTTCCACAAATACCGCATGTGGCATGTATATTAATTAAGCGAGGAAACATTGTCGCAAAATTAAGAAGACGTGAATGACGTTTCAAGACGCTATAGCATAGCTACAAAAAAAGCAGTATGCACTTCGACCAATAAGCGTTTTACTGACATTGATCAGTAACTAGTAGTGAAAAAATAACTCTGAACATTTCCAATGATAAAAAAGTAAAAATGATCTTCGTCCCCAGGCCGATTGTACTGAATAAATCGAGGTTTCTTAATGTTTTTTTCATGGATTTGTTTTGTAACTTGAGATTGGGATTGTTCCTCAAAAAAATGGGCTCAAAACACACCTTTTGCTATTGGGAATATACCCGAATAAGGGCTATAAAATCAGCCAAAATATTATTGTAAAATAAGATAAAATAAAATGTCTTTTTCATTGTATACATAAATCTGTTAATTATAACCAGGTGAGCGAATAATTAAAGGCCTTCATGACCCACTTGGTAAACTGTAACATTTGATGTTTGTAGTTTTGATCAGGGTTATTTTCACATTTAGAATAAAGACATAAGCGGATGCTAGTTCTGAGATGAATAATGCAGAGTCTGTCCATGGCAAAAAAACTTTATACATAATCAAGTGTCTGTCTGTCTGCCAATGGCAAAAAACTTTAATCATGTTCATATGCGTGTCTGTCAATCGCAAAGAAAACTTTAGCCTTGTTCACAACTTTTGGTGTTAGTATAATTTGTATGAAGTCCCTGCATTGAAACATTGGTGATCATTCATCATGCTTTAAGTCTATACACTGAAATCCAGGTGTAAAAAGGAGCCGATTTTCTATATTATAACATAAAATTATATCTTAATAGAGTGATTCAGATAGCAGGAAATTGCACCATTCAAAGCGGCATACCCAAAATTTTCGACTACATGGAGGGGACAGCGATCCCGTGCCCACCACAACTAGGCCCCCCCAGCAACAAAAAACTGGGTACGGCCCTGCATACCATTATTGATCTTTTACACAGGTGGCAGCTTAATACAGGGTGAAAGTCATGCAGAAAGCTCCTCTAGGAGCTTTCTGCATGACTTTCACCCTGCATTAAGCAGCCACCTGTCTACAAAGACATAAATTCCTCCTTACTAAAATTTCATAGTATCAAGTTTTTTACTGTATGTTCAAATACTTAGGATGGGTAATCAGAGTAATTACTATATCCAGAGCTGGCATCACTATCATCATTACCACAGAGCTCCAGATAAGATGCATAAATTTAAATATTTTCAACAATAGTTCCATTATTTCTCCACCAAACCCTATACTTTGACTGCTCTTTAGAATCGTCTCGAAGAGACGATTCTAAAGAGTGGTCATAGTATAGGATTTGGTGGAGAAATGACGATTTTAGTATTTGGGTATGCAAATATATCTGTAACTCTGTTACCTGATCCTTATAATTTTTTCATCATCATTTCCATCATTATAATTCTCATTATAATTAAAATTTCATTTTCTTTCAGTTTTAACATTTATGTTTCTATTGGTTCGACCTTTTACCTAATGAATATTTATATAAGAATTTATTGCGAATATTCATTAAATGAATTTTAACAATGACAAATGAACAAAAGGAATTTTTGACCATAGCAGAAACTGCAGAATCAGATCTATATTATGTCATAAGCAAACAGAGCAGACCCTGATCAGATGAATCATACAGGACCTATCTGATAATTGAGGCTACTCTGTTTGTGAATGTCTGAAAAGACATTTCTGTCAGGTTAAGGCTTAACAATGAAATGATTCTATACAACTAGAACTACAAAACCACTTAACTCTTTCAATGCCAAATTTTGCCGTCTGCAAACTTTATCATCTGCCACAATTTTTCTGTATTTTGTTAAAACAAACCCAGCTACAGTAGCAAACAATTTGGATCCTGAGTTACTCGGCATCTCATCAGGATCCAAACTGTTTGTATAGGTAATCACGATGCGACATTGGCAGTGAAAGAGTTCAAACTTGAATATAAAACGGTGTTACCCAACAAATCCCATCTGTTTACAAGCAATGTTTGCATCAGTTCGGTCCCACTCATCATCACAAATGATGCCCCATTTGTTACGGAGGAAAACTTCTACATTGCCAGACGTTGCATTCTTTTCAGATCCTCCCCCTAGCCTGTGTAGAAAAAATAAATGTTATACAGTAGAACATAACCCTTTACTCCATGAATATTCATAATCCAAATTAGTACAATAACATAATTATACTGGTACGTACATGGGATTTTTTTTGCCAGTGCAGAAACAGTTGGATCACATCTATATTATTTCATAAGCAAACAGAGCAGACCCTGATCAGATGGCTCCAACAGGAGCCATCTGATCTGGATGTACTCTGTTTGTAAAGGCAATAAATGGTGTATCTATGCAGTAAAGGATTAATCAACAAGAGCCGCGTGCTGCGCCAACGCTCGTCTGATTAGGTGCTTGTCCAGCTAAATTAAACATTTTTGAAAAATATAAAGGGCCATAACTCAATTTTTTTAAAATCAAGAGTTATGGTTCTTATGTAGGGGCTTTCCCCTCACTGAGATCTACTAACCTATGAAGTTTCATGTTGAGTAATGAGCTACATTAAAGTTTTTGCACGCCGCCCCCGCCGCCGACAACGTCAATGACAACGTCAATGCCTACAACCCAGTGATCACTATAGCTCGATTTTTCTTCAAAACAGACGAGCTAATAAATATGAGAGCTTTTGAAAGCAGATGGCTGATCAATGCAGAACAAATGTAATGCAGAAGACCCTTAGGAGATTTCTGCATTACTTTTGTCCTGATTTAAGTCATCAATTACGTTAACCCTTTACTAAATAAATATGCTTTTCTACATCTTTGCAAAAAGGGTACACCCAGATCAGACAGCTCCCACAGGAGCCATCTGATCAGGCTCTGCTGTGCTTGCTTATGAACTAATATAGATATGATTCTACAGTTTCTACTATAGCCAATGTCCCATTATAAAAATGAATATATTTAATATTCATGAAGTCATTTTTTACATGAATATTCACGGTGTAATGGGTTAAGGATCCAGAATTTGACATCTTTTGTGTGGCTGTTGTTGAGAGACTTTAAAGTGATAGTCTCTACCCGCAAAGTGTTTTAAAAATGCCTAAACTTAAATAAATCATTGTTTTTATATGCTGAAATGATGTATACCACACAAAAAAACATTGAACAAACACAGAAGAAGACAAAACTTTCATGCGTTTGATATTGAAGGCCAGATATTATGAAATGATAAAAAATATCGAAGTCACATCCAGATGAAACAGGTTCATGTCTTCTCTGAAAGTTACCAGTACTGGGCATCCAGTACACATGTGTTGGCTCAACAATCTGAAATTGGCTCCATGCTCGTGGTATTCGTGCTCACATGTACTCACAGACCATGCATTGGAATTTCATTGACAAACTAGGCCATGGCACACTTCAGGTTGGTGCCTCAGCGTTAGAACAATGTTATATTCAGTGATGAGTCATGATTTAGTGTGCAGTTTTCAGTGTACAGTTTTCAGACTGACGCATCAGAGTGCAGGGTAACTGTGGTGACCCTAACAACGCGGTTATGACCCTAACAAAGTATGGAAGGGGCAGTGTAATAGTTTGGGGTACAATTTGTACAAAAGGACACACTGACTTGATAACAGTGCACGTAACATTAACGTCAGATCGATATTGTGACACAGTGATCATGCTTCTTGTTGTTCCATTTTTTTCACAAAGATGTAATGGCATGCTGTTTCAGCAGCGCAATGCATGTTCATACAATGCAAGGCATACCAAGACAGTATATTCAAACACTCGATATGAAAAAAATGTGAATATTGAAACAGTACCCTGGCATGATGCAATTTCATTTACTCCAAGAATATCATAATCCTAAGAACTAAACCATGTTAAACTCAGATAATAATTAAACTAAATTCAATATACAAATAACTTATTTAAGGTTTTCTTTCTCAAAAATTTACCAATAGGATTAAAATTGTAGGTGTTGCTAAACATATTTGACATTTTGTAGTTTTATTCAGTGTATCATCAAATCAAAACTGAACATGGCATTTCTTACCGAATTCTCTGGTTGCTTACAGGAGGAAAGTAGATCTCTGCAGCTGTTCGACCTCGACCCTTTGATCCCTTCTTCCCTCCTTTACCTTTTTTTCCTCCTTTTCCTTTCCCCTTCTTGTCTTTATGTCCCTTTATATTATAAAGAAGATATGATAACTAGCTTCATGAGAAAATGAACTCAATTTTATAGCACTACACACTGATTTGAACCCCCCAACCTCTCCTCTCAAATGGTTTAGGTCCAGTGTGATAACTTCAACCAATTCCCTTGTAGGCTCTATTGAATGAATCTACCAAAAGAAGAATTTACTACAGAAAAAGAAAATGTTAGAATGGTGTAGTTTTAAAACCATTGTGATAAATAGAGCATTTGCTCATATGGAGCAAATGCTCTTTTTATCACAATACATGTAGTTTCAAACAGTAACTTTCACAGCTGCAGAAAGGCCTATTTATGGAGGAAAGGGTTAGACTGGACAGACACAGTAGTAAATAGTGTAGACCCTGCCCCTTTAACTTGCCTAAATCTGTCTGAATTTTTAGGGCAATTAGAGTAACTTTAGGAAATACATTAATATGGTCTATTAAAATGTCTTTTGAGCAGACAGTCCTGTTTCTTAATTATACATCATCAAACTAATATATGAGGTATGATGGGTACCCAGTATATATTGTGTGCAAAATTAATAATTTGGTTAAAAAACAAAATAGGGTCCAAGACATTACTTTTTCTGATTGGCCAATCATGAAGCAAGTCTAAGATGTTTAATACTGGTTATACTCACTATGGTGATTGATGCTGAAATTAACCTGATGCCTGATAGAGACGCCTTGTCACACCTTTGAAAACAGAGTAGACCTAGATCAGATGGCTACTCTAGGGGCTGTCTGATCAGGGTCAGCTCTGTTTGCTACAGATTCTGCCATAGCCAAAACTTCCTGTGTTCATGTGCCATTATAACAAAACATAATTAATATTAACTGATGATGTCATTATTTCATGAATAGATCTATTAAACAAAAGTTAAAGTACCTGTGAGACACTGTAATCATGGATAATTTATAATGCAATAAACTTCAAATTTGGACAGTTTGTTACCATTTCCCTGACAGAGACAGTGCTTTGTAAATAGAGTAGACCAAGACAGCACCTGTAGGAGCCATCTGATCAATGTCTGCTATGGTTGCTTATGAAATAATATATCATTTTGTAGATCCATTTCTGTACTTGCTAAAATGGGGAAAAATTCCTGTGCATTAGCCATTTTAAACATTCAGAAAAATGAATATTCATGAAGTCATGAATTCTTGAATAAATATTCATCAGGTATTGGGGTTAATCTTCAACATCTTATATATCATCCATAAATATGAATAGAATTGACTTCAGGAGATTATTAGCCATGTGAATGTAATGATAGGGGAAAATCGAAGATGCATTATATGAATTTAACATAATTAACAAAATTGTATGTCCTCCCACATTCTCTTAATCCTTTACTCCATAAATTATATGCTTTTCTATGCCTTTGCAAATGGAGTAGATCCAGATGAGAAGCTCCTCTTGGAGCCGTCTGATCTAGGTCTGCTCTTATTGCTTAATTATGAAACAATTTAGATATGATTCTACAGTTTCATCCATTGCCAACATTTCATGTGTTCATGTACCATTAGAAAATACAATCTAACCAATACTCATGATGTCATTACAAGTACAGTAGAGCCCCTCTAATGTGACCACTTAATGAATAAACATGGGTGTAGTTTATAAGCAGGTAGTTACTTAATGCAGGACAAAAGTAATGCAGAAAGCTCCTCTAGGAGCTTTCTGCATGACTTTTGTCCTGCATTAAGCTACCACCTGCCTCTACCACCCAAAATTATACCTCTTTTAGGTGTTCGCATTAGAGAGGTTTTACTGTATTTCTTAAATAATGATTAATAAAGAACTTCAAATGTGTTAAAACTCTCCCTGTTGAATATTTGTGTAAGAAATAATGACATCATAAAATATGCTACACCTGCTATAGGAACTGACTTTTATAATAATATATTTACACTGGAAATTTTGGTATTGGTAGAAACTCACCGTAGAGTCAGATCTATTATAATTCTATAAGCAAACAGAGCAGATTCTGATCAGACAACTCTTACAGGAGCTGTCTGATGTGGGGCTATTCTGTTTGCGAAAGCATGATAAAACGTCTATATGAGGGAAAGATTAATGTGTTAAAATGCATTTATCATTCATAGGGACATAATTCATACACTAGCAATCTCATAAAAATTCAAGGGCGTAGCTTGGCTGAAACAAATGTGTAGGCACGACTTTATATAGGGGGGTCCGGAAAATTTTGAAAATCTACAACGATGGAGGCGCATTTAAGGGGGTTCTGGGAAGACTTTTATACAAAGTGTAAATGATATAAATGCTTCAAATGTCAGGGGCGTGCCTGGTACTAATTATTGGATACACACCAATGCTAGGAAAGGTTTAAGGCATGGACCCCATCCTCTCCCAGGAATAATTGTTTCTAGAATCGTTGAGGTACAATTGTGAAGGTATTTTGGCAAAGATACTGGCTAGATCATCAATTTTAAACACATACTATCTAACGTGTATATAATGTCCAAAGTTTGTGTTAGTAACAGAAGAATATTGAGATAACAAAACATGACAGAAACCGGGGCCTTGATATTTCAATATATTTAGCTCAAATATGTGTATATATACAAACATTAAAACAGTAATTCCACTATCCAAAGGCCGACAAGGGTTTAATTACAACTAATCTAACATCAACAAAACAGACGTATTAGACGGGAAAGTAATTGAATGGAAGAGAATCAATACATGTTATGATGCATACATTAGGATCTTAATTAAATGCATGTCTTTGCTCTAGCTCAAATTTGTAGATCTTAAATGGTGCTACTTATATCAGGGCTTAAACACAAACATTTTATTTTGATCTTTAGCCTTTGTGTAACGTTTAACCTACTCAAAACTTGACCAACGTCGTATTTAAAACGTACGTCAAAGTGTCTTTCTACAACCATTTAATTTGAATGCTAATCACTGAAAATGCCGAAAGAGCTACCCATGTTGCATATCATTTATTTCAACTGCTTTAGCTAAAATAGGCACTCAATGTGAACTATTTTGATAGTGTTTTATATATCCGTTGGCATGCATTGTCTGTCATAAACAATAAACTTAAACGACACTACTTCTAAAATACCTGGGCCAAAAGTGACAAACGTTCATAGAATCAGTCATTGTGAGGAATCTTTCATTTTTTGTTCAAAACATAGAAATGTGTGCAGAACTCCTTTTGCCCTGACAACCAGCAGAAAAACTGTTCGCTTGGCCGATTTCACTGTAATTCACTAATTTGACAGAATTATCTTTAGTCCACCCTCTACCAACGTTGTTCAAAATATCTTATTTGTTAAAAGTGTGACCATCAGGGTTAGACTTACTTTCTTTAAATGGCAACAGTAGACTGAGTAGAGTGTTTTAAAGGCTACCCTTTACCAACATTTCCAAAGCCGTTGGGATTCGTTAACAAATGTTGATGCCAGTGGCATAGGTAATTGCCTTTATAAATATGGCTACTAATGTAGTGAAAATGTTACAGACTATTCTATGTATTCTCTGAAATCAGTGCTCAGATTTTTGAATGAGTGACCCTCTATCTTTCGTTTTCAAACCATTTTTGTAAGTGTTACATACTTTGCCGCTACTGGCATGGCTAATTTCCATGAATGAAGTGGAAGTTTCAAAATATTCTCCTGTGAAATCACTGAGCACTAAGACTTCAATATAATTATCTTGGAGTGTCACTTAGGTAGCCCTTATTTGAACTGTTAATTAAAAAAACATGGCCATCAGGAAGGGTGCAAATTTTCAAAAGATACCAATAAGCCATGTTGGACTACTGTAAGCAATGATGGAATAGTTAATAAAGGATTAGACTTCTGCTGTGCGTGTTGAACTGGTAAATTTAACGAACAGCGTTATATATTTATCCTTTATCTAAACTTCAAAGCTTTTGAAATCACATACATGTAACTCTAAATTCTGGACATTTGAGTGACAGTCTCGGAGACCTTACCAAAGAGAGGTATCAACATTTTAAGACCGTTTCAGCATTGCTTAAGTTTCTATTTGTTCAAGCACTTGTACGCATATGCGTAAGTGCATATGCCCAGGCGCGCCCCTGAATGTGAGAGAATTTACATTTTGGGACGGAAAGATGTTGGGTAATTTTGTCAGATTTTTTTTAGATTTATAGATTTTCTTTCATATTCCGACGTGAGTGTTTCTACTCAAACTGGTAACACAACACTCTGATGCACATTATAAAGTATGTGTTGCACATAACGTGCAAGCCTAGCTGATCATATACTATGTCGAAGGCATGGCAGAAGATCTGGTTTGATTTTTGAATGTTTAATAGTTAGAGCTCCTGCAACACAGCCTTGTCTCATATAGAATTATTGTAAAAATATATAGATCTGTGAATTTAAATAAATTCTGTGTCAATTGCATAACCCGTGGAACCAGCAAACTGCAAACTGCGTACAACCGGCGGGATGAGGATTGATCGCAGTTTGCTGGTCCGCTGAAATGTAAGTCTTTGTCTACCATGTTGCTAGTCTACTAGCCTGTGAGCTGCTACCTCTTTAGGTAAAAGTGATCTGCTCTTAAAACCGATCATCAGAAAATGAAAGCGTGTATTCTAAATTATTGCTGGCGGTATTTTACTTGTTACGCATTTAATAATAATAATAAAATGTCACGAGGTGCAGTTTACCTGTATGACAACACTTGCACAGCCTTGGTGTGCAAGCAGGCTTATACGGCGATGTGATAGAGTGCTTGACTAGGAGTATCGAGGTCTCTAGTTCGATTCCCACACCCGTTGGATATATTTTCTCTCGGAGAAACCCCGGTTACATTTGGCGCCAAACGTGGGACCGAGAGCGTTTGTGCTCCGGAGACATTGCAAACTGCTCTCCGTATCCATAGAAATTCGAGAAGAATTTCAACTTGGTGGGGGAATATGTCACGGGATGTAGTTTACCTGTACCAACACTTGTACAACTATATTAAACTCAAATTTTAAAGCATCGAGTATGAGTATTACTAGTTTATCTCATTATTGTTTTCATTTCTATTTTAAATATATATAAACATATCTATTTGGCACTTTCTTAATCTATTTATACATTGTATTCTTTGTTCCAAACAATACATGTAAAAGCTGAAGCCTTTGTTTCGTGCTTATCTCACATTGTTCAGTCAATATTTTTTTATATACAAAACGGCCTTCTTACCTGATTGGAAATTGATTAAAAAAAAAAAAAAAGGCACGATTAAGGATGCAAAAGTTTGTATTATCGTCTGTAATGCTGAAGTTCGAAATTCCAATATCAGGGTACGGGGAACCGCGATCGCCCATGCTTACGTGTTTTAAATATAGATATGTAGATCTCAATGCGCCTAGAAAACTTGTCAGAACCGGGATACAATAGATTAAGGAGGCGACATTGTGTAATTCACTGATAATTTCTTTGGCCCACTGATTATGACTGAAACGGACTGGTAGCCTAGGCTATACATCTATAACCTGAAATAGAAGCTCTAGAAACATTTACGAGTTCTATTTATAAATATTTCTTAAATACATGTATAATTTATCTTGAAGTTCAAACCTTGATCTTGTCATCGATCCGATATATGGGGTTTACTCCTAACCCCACTTAGTCGTCATTTTTATTGCATTTTCGGCATTTTTAGCCTTTTTTATTTTTTGACTTCTGAAAATAAAGTGTAGGCCCGTGCCTTTGTGCCTAATAGGAAGCTACGCCACTGCTATTAGCTGGTGCATAGCAACATATATTGCTTACACTTAGTTCAATATTCATGTAAGAAATAATGACATCATGAATATTTATTAGCTGCATTTTTTCATAGCATATATTGTGCACAGGATGTTTTATTATATGTAGAAACTATAGAGTCAGATCTATTTAATTTCGTAAGCAAACAGAAACAGACCCAGATCAGATGGCTCCTATAGGAACCATCTGATCTGGGCCTACTCTGTTTGCAATGGCGTTAAAAGGACTGTCTATATATGGGAAAAGGTTAAATAATGCTTTTTTTACTAAAGTTATTGTCATATACTGCAACTGTCTGCCAAAATTCTTAAAAGAAAACCAGTTTTTCTTTCATATCTCTTTAAAACATGCAAACATGGTCACATGATGAGATGCCTAGTAAATTTTGTTGTATATCCTTTGTATCCAAACTGTTCCCACAAGTGAATCACGAAGTGCAAGGTCAATCCATGGTATGTGGGAAACATTAATTGTACAGTAAAACCTCTCTATAACGACTACTAAATTACACCAAGTATTTTGTGTTAAAGGTAGGTGGCTGCTTAAAGCAAGGTGAAAGTAAAACAGAACGCTCCTATAGGAGCATTCTGTTTTACTTTCACCTTGCTTTAAGCAACCACCTGTTCTAAATACCAACTAATTAACACAATTTAGTGGTCATTATAGAGAGGTTTTGCTGTATATCAATATTTTGCAAACAGTGTAGACTCAGATCAGGGGGCTCCTGTAGATCTCAACAGTTTACCAAAAAAATCAAATCATATTCTGCAACGGAAAATGTTGTTTTGGTTGTTTCTTTATAGAGGAAGGAGTCAATTATTTATAAATATTAAGCAGACAATGACTTAAAAGTGAGTGAAGGAATATGACCCATTACCTCATAGATTAGTTTTTGACTCAGTCTCTTTGAATCAATCTACTGAAAAGGTGCAATTTCTAGAAAAAAGGAAAATTTCAGGCTTGTATAGTTTTGAAACCATTGTGATAAATAGAGCATTTGCTCCTATGGTTTCAAAAAGTGACTTTTACAGAGGCATCAAAAGGTGTCAATATAAAGGAATGGATTAAACAAAGTACTGGCTATCACAACTGAGGCAATAACAAAAATAGTCCTAACAAACATTTTCTCCAAAACAAGTTAATTTTACCCACCTTTTTAGCTTCCAGGAGTTCTGCACTGATGACCAGAATAATAATAACTAGCACAAGGATCCTCATTCTGGGCAAGCTTATTGCATGACATCAACGCGGACAAATTTCATACAAACAAGAATGTCCCTCAGATATCACATTGAAGCCTTCACTGTTACCAATAATTCCACAAACTAGTCACAAAGGACCTGTGTCACAAAATAATTCTCCTGGGTCTAGCCAAACCCACACATAATTCTTATCAAACAACCATCTTCTTCCACTCATCCTTCATCACCCATCTTTCAGTCTGTACAAACTCTTAATTACACTAATTACTGCCTCTCATACTAATCTGTTGTCTCCAGACCTTCACAACCTAAACCTTTGTTTACGATCTTAGTGTCACCTTTAGAGGTTTAGCCACTGCTTAACAAACTTTTATTTGCACATGCAGGTCAGGCTGTCCTAATGTTTGTTTACTTACATCAAGACAACCAAAGACACAGGATAGCACTTGTCCATATACAACAGTCTGGTCACTAATGATATTTTGATAAGACTAAAATTTATTATGCTCAACATGAGCAGCACTTTCCAAAGCTGTCTTCAGAGACCAGTCAGTTATATTTGCAATTAATTAATTAATATCTGTGTAGACTCACCAGCGTACTAATTCTTCATAATTTATACATTTCTTATAATTCAATATAATTTTAGTAACACGTACCTTTCTAAATTATATCAAAACATAATATTTGAATACATTATATCATTTTCATAACTATGTGACACAAATATGACCAAGTGTCCCTTGTACAGTAAAGCAAACATTCCACAAAAATAAATCCTCTCAAAAACTGATATTTTTGTTTTACTAACTCACTATATTCAACCCTCATATACCAATTAATAGTATTCAAGATGCTGATTTCAAATATTCAAATACAGGCGGTCATTTATTTTTCAAGCAAACCCTTCTGACAAAGTCCCACAAATGTTACGCAGAGAGGTGGTACAGGACTGACAGAAACTCTTTTGCAGCAAAGGCAAATCCCTGATCACCACTGCAAACAGTTGGGATCCAGTTGAGATGATGAGTTATTTGGCATCTCATCAAAATCCATATTGTTTGACATTCTGATTAAGTTTTTTAATAGAAGTTGAAGAAAGCTCCACTTTGAAACTTGAATCAGACAAGAGTCTTAGCAGATGAAATTAATTTAGCGCAGAAAAGGGCTAACATTTTCCTTCATACAGACATTTTCTCACACATTTGCAAACAGAGTAGACCCAGATCCTGTAGGAGCACTCTGATCAGGGTCTTCTCGGTTTGCTTATTGAATAATATAAATCTGATTCTACAGTTCCTACCAATATGGAAAAATCCTGTGTAACATATGTCTTTATAAAAATCAAGCCAATTAATATTCATGATTTGTTTCTTACATGAATATTAAAGTGGGAAAGGGTTAAGACAATTATTTGTGGTATTAACCTTTGGCATGTTATGTAGATTGATATGACTCTTAACCCTTCGCTTGCTGAATTTTAAAATATATTTCTCCTTCTTTACCCATGCCCTATTGTATAATTACATATATCTTCACTGTGTACACATATTTCGCTGTGCAATCACTGCTGTGGAGTGCACTGGTTGCACAATCAACTTGTAAATAGTGCAGACCCTGATGAGACAGCTCCTGCAGGAGCTGTCTCATCTGGGTCTTCACTATTTACAGATATGTATATTGACGTGAATAGCAAGCGAAGGGTTAACCCTTTCCCTAATAAACAATTTGTATGAATTGATCACTTCATGAATAGTCATTAACTTGGGTTATTACAGGGTATAGATTTAAAAGGGAATTGTTGGCTTACAAAAACACTTTAGAAGCAGACCTAAAAACGTTCAGAAGAAAACAGTGCTGACCCTGATCAGAAGGATCCTACAGCAGCCATCTGATTTGGGTCTATTCAACATGTATTTGCAAAGGCATGAAAAGAATAATTACTCTCAATGTTCGGACAACCTATCTTCCCTATCCACAGGTTTGTAAAGCTAAATAATTAAATTTGGCACCATTTTCATAACTTTAAATTGGAAAGCCATAGAAGCAAATAGTGAAGACTCTGATCAAACTGCTCCTTCAGGAGCAGTTTAATCTGGGTCTGCACTATTTGCCTATGTTTGTCTGTCGAAACACTCAGGGTAATTAGGGTATTATGATAAAATGATTAACACAAGGCATGCTAAAGGATGAAGACCCTTGAAGCCACTTACTTTCATCAGTAAGCCTTTCATATCAAGAGACCTAATATGGTCTTATTTTGTATCAGCATATAAAAACATAGTATGAGACAAGAGGGCCTAGATGGCCTTATTGCAATCACTGGTTGATAAGTGCAACAGGCTGTATGATAGAGAACTAACTTCTATCGTGGTGGCCATGATGATTCTGTTACTGTTTAGCTACAAATTCATAATACTGAAGATAACTTACAGCTTTACTCATAAGAAACGCTTTTTGGTGCATTTGCAAACATACTAAACCCATATCAGATGGCTCCATTTGCTTATCCCTTTCCCTGTCCTATGTTTATTCCAAATTTCAATACCTACTGGATAATCATTAGCAAAATAGTTACAAAGAAATATGGAAGGTGGAACATTGTAGACATTTTAGAAAACAAAAATACCAGATCTATCAAATTCTATTAGCAAACAGAGCAGACCCTGATCAGACGGCTCCTCTAGGAGCCGTCTGATCTGGGTCTACTCTGTTTGCAAATGGGTGAAAACACGTTTATATGAGGGAAAGGGTTAAGGAATAAAATTGATCTGATTTTGTAGTTTCTGAAATGGCCAAAAATGCCCTTGTTCACCTTCCATTTCCAAAAAATCACTTCATGTCAGTATTCATGTCATTAATTCTGGTATAAATATTCAAAAGGTAAAGGGAAGTAACCATGTACCTGATGAAGATTTAAGAAAAAATGACATCATGATCAATTTGGTTAGTTAACCCTTTCCCTGTTCTGTATTTATTTCAAATTTCAATACCTCCTGAATATTAATGAACTTCGGAAGGTGGAGCATTGCAGCTATTTTGGAAAGTAAAGAAAAGTGTCTATTAAATTCAATTAGCAAACAGAGCAGACTCTGATCAGATGGCTCCTATAGGAGCCGTCTGATCTGGGTCTACTCTGTTTGCAAATGCGTGAAAACACGTTTATATGAAGGAAAGGGTTAATACTTTTACAATGACTTTTTTTACCATCGCAGAAACTGTAGAATCAGATCTATATTATTTCATAAGCAAACAGAGCAGGCCTTAATCAGACAACTCCTACAGGAGCTGTCTTATTTGGATCTACTCTGTTTGCAAAGGCACCAAAAGGCATACCTATAAAATATGGTCTAAATAATATAGATGCAGACCTCTTGATCTCACAAAATCAAATACAATTTTTTAATTCTCAGAAATTCCTCAATTTTAACTTAAACAGAAGATGTTCAAAAACTTGATCTACTCAGTTTGAAAACTGAATCCCAAAGTGTTTGTCAATAAAACATTAGCTATCGAGGAAGGGCAAATTAGAGCAAAATTATCTCTTTCAAAGCACAAAAATCCTTATTGTTATTTTATTCCTAACATATGCAGATGAATTGGTGAATATGTGAATAAAATCATTTACTGTTAACCCTTTACTCCATAAATATGCCTTAATTCCATGCCTTTGCAGAGTAGCCCCATATCAGGCGGCTGATATCAGGGTATGCTGTTTGCTTATGATATAATGTAGATATGTTCTAGTTTCTGCCAGTGCTCCTGTAGGAGCTGTCTAATCCAGGTCTACTCTGTTTGCAAATGTGTTAGACAATGCATTTTTGACAATAAGTAATTTCAATCTGTGAAGGTGTTTTGACAATGCTTAACCTTTAGCCTAAAAGAGTTCATTTCAGCCCACTCAAAACTTGGCTAGCTTTGTATTTAAAAACAGAACCATTGCCAATAAATACAATCCGAGTTTCACCATCTCATTTGAATTAACCCTTTCCTTCATATAAATGCATATTCATGCAATTGCAAACAGAGTAGACCTAGATCAGACGGCTCCTACAGGAACCGTTTGATCAGGGTATATAATGGAATTTGCTTTATGCAATGGCTTCAATATTTCCTTATAACTATTTTGTTCATGAATATTCAGCAGGTTTGAGCAAAGGCAATCACCCTGCTAAAGATTTAACATATTTACAAAAACAAACATTGTAGCAACATTAAGATAAACAAAACTGATAGACTTAATCCCTTCTCTAATGAATACTAATAAATAGTTTATCTGAGAAAGGGTTATAGTAAACAGTCAGTTGATTTGGTATACATGTACTTACTGTTACAGTGTTGTCTAGCTATAGTTTGTGATTATAAACAAAAGTACAACTATCATTACATGGTATATACAGTGCTGCCTAGCTATAGTCTGTGATTACAAACAAAAGCACAACCATCATTACATGGTATATACAGTGTTGCCTAGCTATAGTTTGTGATTACAAAAAAAAGTACAACCATCATTACATGGATATAGATAAGTCATGCCTTATTGCACCTTATCAATATTATGTACAATGATTCCTCTTTTTCTTCAGTTGCATGTTCCTTTTTACCCTTCCTTCATATTGACGCCTTTTGATCCTCTGTAAAAGTCATTTTTTTTAAAACATTGTGATAAATAGAGCATCTGATTCATATGTGCAAATTTTCTTTTTACCCGATGCTTTCAAACCTACACAATTCTATTTGCTCCTTTTCAGTAGATTTATTCAAAGAGGTTTTGCTCATTAATACCCTAAATGGGAATGGGTTAACAAGACCAGTAGAAACTAGAGGTTTGTTTTTGTCACAAACACAGATGCCTCTTTCCAATACACAAGTGTAATGTCTGTAACTCCAAAGTTATCAGGGGGAGACAATTAAAAAACCCGAGTGCATAACAACTCATGTTGGTGAACATTCCTGTGAAGTTTGGTGACTCTAGCCCTAGGGGTTTCAGAGATATGCGCAACACAAAGTTTGTTCAAAGTTATGCGTGACACAAAGTTTCTCTAATGTTAAGTTATCATATCAGGGGCACTAACTCAACAATTATCATGGGGAGATAATTAAAAAAAACAGGTGCACAACAACTCTTGCTAGTCAACGTTCCTGTGAAGTTTGGTGACTCTAGCCCTAGCGGTTTCAGAGATATATTTGACACAAAATTTGTCTAATTTTATATTTAGTCATCAGGGGCAATAAAGTTTGTCAAAAGTTATCAGGGGGAGACAGTTCAAAAATGCCAGGTGCACACGAACTCATGCTGGTCAACATTCCTGTGAAGTTTGATGACTGTAGCCCTCCCGGTTTCAGAGATATGTGTGACATAAAGTTTCTCTAATGTTAAGTTATCATATCAGGGGCACTAACTCAACAATTATCATGGGGAGATAATTAAAAAAAACCTAGGTGCAAGAGATACGCACAACACAAAGTAAAGTTTGTGTAATTTTAAGTCATCAGGAGCAATAACTCCAAGGTTATCAGGGGGAGACAATTCCAAACCCCTGGTACACAACAACTTGTGCTGGTGAACATTCCTGTGAAGTTTGGTGGCTCTAGCCCTATACTGGTGTCAGTTCTTCTAACTTTAAGTTATATAATAATAATATTAGGGGCAATAACTCAACAACTATCAGGGGGAGACAATTCAAAACCCCAAGGTGCACAACTCATGCTTGTCAACATTCTTGTGAAGTTTGGTGACTCTAGCCCTAGCAGTTTCAGAGATACGCGCGGCACAAAGTATGTCTAATTTCTGATTCTACAGTTTTGGCTATGGCAAAAATAAAATCCTGTATAACTTTCACCCAGCATTATCTGCCACCTGTATCCAAGACCATTATTTATACTAAATGGAACTACCATACCATTTGTAAATACAAATGTAATGTATGTATCCCTTTTAACACCTTTGCAATATGAGTAAATCTAGATCAGGTGGACCATGTAGGAGCTGTCTGATTAGGGTCCTCTTTGTCTACCTATGAAATACGGTACAGTAAAACCTCTATATAACGGCCACTAAATTACATCAAGTTTTTTGTTATAAAGGCAGGCGGCTGCTTAAAGCAAGGTAAAAGTAAAACAGAATGCTGCTATATTCACCTTGTTCTAAGCAGCCACCTGCCCTAAATACCAACTAATTAACACAATTTAGTGGCTGTTATAGAGAGGTTTTACTGTACTACAGATCTGATTCTAGTTTCTGTCATGGTCAAATCTTCCCTTGTTCCTGATGCCAATGTAACAATTATTTCTTACATGGATGGGTTATGTGGTTACTGAAAAGAAGTCAACTATAGGACAGGTGGAAGCTTTAACACAAGCCAAGGCAACAGTGAGCTTTGTGTATGTAGTTTTGTCCTGCATTAACCATTTCCCTCAAGCGATATTCTTTGAATAATCTACTGAAAACGAGCATTAACTACCTATGGAGCAAATAGTCAATTTCAAAAACCGACTTTTACCGAGGCATCAAAAGGCATCAATATGAGGGAATGGGTTAAGCAGTCACTTGTGCAACGTTTATTCAGTAAGTGGTACAATGTGTTTTATTGAAACCATTTCTTCTAACAGTAAATACTGCAGCTTGAAAGGACAGCAGATGGATATTTTCATAGCTCACAATATATTATCAAATGTTTTGAATGCTGGATATGGGTGTATTGGCATTTACAAACACTGTAGATCAAGATCTGAAGGCTCCTTGAGGAACCCTCTGATCAGGGTCTGCACTGTTTGTCATTCAAAATATTCTTGCTAACTAAACTTTTTCGCACTGAATGGACTCTCCTGTTAACCCATTCCCTCATAGGCTATTTTTAGATACAACCTCTTTGAATAACTCTACAGAAAAGGAACTTTAACTAGAAAAAAGGAAACTTTCAGAATTTTGTACTTTGAAACCATTGTGATAAATAGAGCATTTGCTCATATAGGAGCAATTGCTCTATTTATCACAATGGTTTCACACAGTGACTTTTACAAAGTCGTCAATATGAGGGAAAGGGTTAAACAATGATGGCCATTCCACTTTGGAACCCTTTACTCCATGAATATTATATTAATTGTTAAAACGACAAATGGACACAGGAAATTTTTGCCATGGCAGAAACTGTAGAATCATATCTACATTGTCTCATAAGCAAAGAGAGTAGACCCGGACTGATCAGACAGCTCCTGTAGGAGCCGTTGGATTTGGGTCTACTGTTTGCAGAGACGTAGAAAGGCGTATTTATGGAGTAAAGGGTTAAACATTGTAAAGGTCAAGAGATTGAAAGTATGGGCACATACTGAGCTGAGAGTCCAGTCTAATTAGTTCTTTGCATGCTACCAGCAAATAAGTGATAACCTTAATTATTGCAAGTTGTTTGGAGCCAGATTAGATGCCAACTAACTCAGCATCTCATCAGGATCCAAACTGTTTGCATTCTGACTGAATTTTTTAAGAGAAATAGAAGAAAAAATGACAACAGCAAAATACTTTAATAGTACACAATAATGACTTAGTGTTCAAACAATTACTAAAGGAAGATGGAGAACTAACTACTTGACCTACATGGTTGACATTAAAAGGATTGTTATATCCTAATTACTCCTAATATTTGAACCAACAAACTTGGGCAATTAGTGCAGACCCAGATCAGACTGCTCCTGAATGACTATCCTATTACCTTAAAGATTCAGACAGATGAACTTAGGCAAATGGTGCAGACAAAGATCAAACTCCTCTTGATGAAGCAGTTTGATCAGGGTTAACCTGATTTGGTATTTTTTCAGTCTTAATTTAAAGTTATCAAATTGGTGCCAAAACTGGTGCCTTACTCAGTTTTACAAGCAAGAGGGGTGGGGGGAGGCACTTGCTTGGTGTCAGAATGCAGAGCAGAACCTGATCAGATAGCTTTAGAAACAATAGAGTCAGATCTATTATAACTTCATAAGCAATCACAAAGGTTTCAAAAAGTGACTTTTACAGAGGCATATTTATGGAAGTTGTCAGTATAACCCTTAAACCTCATGAATATTAATGTAAGAAATATTTACATTATGAATAATTATTAGATCATTATTTATAACGACACATGAACACAGGAATTTTTGGCCATAGCAGAAACTGTAGAGTCGTATCTTTATTATTTCAAAAGCAAACAGAGCAGATCCTGATGAGATGGTTCCTACAGGAGTGGTCTGACCTGTTTGCAATGGCGTAGAAAAGCCACATGTTGACAATGTCAGTCAGAATTCTTAGGTAAACTAGGGCAACAAACAGGTCAAAAACTAAAGCGTGATCTCCAAGCTTTTCAGTTTCTATTCACAAACTCAAGGATAAAGTGGAAAAATTCTCTTAGACCAAAACACTTAAGTATATAGCTTTAATTGAAACATAGGAGTACCAATATGACATTTACAACCTTATTGCTAATAGACCCAATGTATATGTTGGCTAAGTGGATGTTGACAAACATGCAACAATTCTTCTGATTGTATGCCAAGGTTATACAACTAACTCTGTGAATTGTCATCTGTAAAATCTCTTCTGCTGTTATTTCCAAAGTTGTTGGTTTTTTTCATCCATTTCTCTTCAAATATTCAGTAAGCGTGTCAAAGAGATTGGATCCTTATGACCTGCCAAGTTAATTGGTGTCTCATCAAAATTCAAACTGTATAGGTTATCACAACTTGCACAGAATTAAATTAAAATGCTTTCATAGAACATTGGCACCCTCTTTGTATAAAGTACTGTAACAAAATGTGGACACTTTATCCAAACACTGAAGATTACGACTGAAATAAAATATGATCTGGGTCCCTGCTTATAAAGCTTTTACTTGAGTCTGAGTTTCGTTCTCAAGCTTTTGATTGGTCAGATTTGAGCCAAAGGCTCAAATCTGACCAATCAAAAGCTTGAGAACGATCTCAGACTCAACTAAAAGTTTTATAAGCATGGAACCAGTTGTTTATGATACCATTTTCTTTTTGTATCAAACATGATTAAAATGCAATCATTTTTCAAGCGTCGGGTCATATTTTTTGCAGCAATTAACAAAAAAACATGTTATTGCTCAGACCAGGGTAATACTTCATTCCCTGTTCTTAAAACCCGTTACTTCACAGATACAATGGCTTAACACAGTAGACCCAGATCAGACAGCTCCTGTAGGAGCAGACTGACTAGGCTCTGCTTTGTTTGTACCTGGAATAATTAGTGTCAATCTGATTTTACTATTTCTCCTGTGGCCAAAACTGCTGCATTCATATACCATTATAAACAAGGGCATGTTGTATTGCTATGCAAGACATGAGTCCCCCACCGGACTGAAAAAAACCTCCACACTCCCCACCCCACCCACCCATGGTGTGGTTGACCATGGTATATATACATGACCATCTGAATGGTATTAGTACCTACTTTCATACATTGAATCAGTAAATAAAAAGTTATTGTCCCGACAAGAAAATATGAAAAAGGGGAGTAACTCCAAAAATATTGATGCTAGAGTTATTGCCCTTGTGCATGACACTACATCTCATCACGCTTGTTCCATATGAGAAGTTTCAAATCAATTGAACCAGTACATAAAGAGTTACTAACTGGACAAGAAAATATGAAAAGGGGAATAACTCCAACAATATAGATGCTAGAGTTATGGCCCTTGTGCATGACACTATCCCTCATCATGCGTGTTCCATATGTGAAGTTTCAAATCAATTGAACCAGTAGAGAAAGAGTTATTGTCCGGACAAAAAAATATGAAAAAGGGGAATAACTCCAAAAATATTGATGCTATAATTATGGCCCTTGTGCATGACACTACTCCTGATCATGCTTCTTCAATGTGTGAAGTTATAATGAATTTGGCCTAACTTTGTAGGAGATATTGCCCGGACACGAAGTGTGACAGACGGACTGACAAGAAAATATGAAAAAGGGGAATAACTCCAAAAATATTGATGCTAGAGTTATGGCCCTTGTGTATGACACTACCCCTCATCATGATTGTTCCATATGTGAAGTTTCAAATCAATTGAACCAATAGATAAAGAGTTATTGTCCGGACAAAAAAATATGTAAAAGGGGAATAACTCCAAAAATATTGATGCTAGAGTTATGACCCTTGTGCATGACACTAGCCCTCATCATGCTTCTTCAATGTGTGAAGTTATAATTAATTTGGCTTAACTTTGTAGGAGATATGGCCCGGACAAGAAGCGTGACAGACGGACGGACAGACGGACAGACGGACAGACGGAATCGAGCAAACCTATAGTCCCCCAACCGGTAACCGGTGGGGGACTAACAAGAGGCCCCTTAATCGCTCACCTGGTTATAAGACTTATAACAGAAATTCATGTAAATTAATGCCCAAGGGAGGGGCCACTTTTGGCTCTGGGTCATAATTTGAACAATCTTTGTAGAAAACCATTAGATAATGCTACATACCAATGTCATAGGTCTAGGCCTTACAGTTTTGGAGAAGATATTTAAATATTTTCCTATGAAAAACTTATAAGCCCCAGGATGGGGCCATTTTTGGCCGGGGTCATAATTTGAACAATCTTGGTAGAAAACCATGACATGATGCTACATACCAAATATCAAAGGTCTAGACCTTACAGTTTCATAGAAGAAGATTTTTAAAGATTTTCCTATGAAAAACTGATAAGCCTCATGGCAGGACATTTTTGGCCAAGGGGTCATAATTTGAACAATCTTTGTAGAGGACCATTAGATGATGTTACATACCAAATATCAAAGGTCAATGTCTTAAAGTTTCAGAGAAAAAGATTTTTAAAAATGTTCTTATGAAAAACTTATAAGCCCTGGGGTGGGGGCAACTTTTAGCCCTGGTGTCATAATTTGAACAATCTTTGTAAAGGACCACCATTGGATGATGCTACATACCAAATATCAAAGGTATATGCCTTATAGCTTCAGAGAAGAAGATCTTTAAAGATTTTCCTATGAAAAACTGATAAGTCCCAGGGCGGGCCATTGACTATTAGGTCATGCTACATACCAAATATCAAAGCTCTAGGCTTTGTGGTTTCAGAGAAGAAGATGTTTAAGTAAATTGTTGACGCCCAAACAACACACGGCACATAGGCACCACCATGGACGACGGACACAGGATCATCCAAATAGCTCACCTTGGCATTTTGTGCCAGGTGAGCTAAAAATCAGCTAATAAATATTCATGATTTCATTATTTCAAACATGAATATTCTCGAGATGAAGGGTTAATGAAAGATGAATTTCTGAAAGTTGAAAGGTTGAATTGTTTGCATGCTAATTGTTTTATCACATGACTATCCTTGTTCCTAGGGAAACCCTATTCCTGTTGCATATTCATGCAAGAAATTATTACATCATGAATATTAATTTGATTATTTTTTTAAATGGAAAATGAACATAAGATCTTTTGGCTAAGGCAGAAACTGTACAATCATATCTATCCTACACCATAAACAAACAGAGCAGACCCAGATCAGATGGCTCCTACAAGAGTGATCTGATCTGGGTCTACTCTGTTTGCAAAATGTGTGAAAATGCGTTTCTATGAAGAAAAGGGTTAAGACAACTATCAAGATTGTACGATCAACCATTCATTTCACTCTGTTCACACATTTTTGTTAGTCGACACCTACCTGCAAAAATCTTCCATATCACAGGAAGTTTTTGTGCTAACTGTATAAAACTGGTACCGAATTAAAGCTAAGACCTTGTGCTTTGGTTTAAAGGCTATACTTAGGAATTACCTTATTTGCATACATATGAATATTAATGAGATAAATTAAAAAATAGCAAAAAAATACAGAAATAACGTAAACCTCTCTATTTTTATCCTACCAATATCAGAAAACAACTTCAAATGTAGTTTAAATTGATGACAAAATATTCAGAAAGCTAAGTATCTAAATTGATACCAAACAATGAACTGTAAGTAACATTGTAACGGTTTCCATGGTAACCGATCCTTTCACAAATTTCGGAAATTTGACATCCACCTGTAATACTCCGCTAGATCTGAGTTATTTTTGATGAATCATGAAATCAATTGTTACAAACATAGATATTAGGCATTGCTTTAATAGTAAATATTACTTTTTTGATATAAACTAATTTGCATATGTATGAATATTTATGAGAACAGTAATAGATGTTGAAGTTTTCGACAGACACCAGTCTTTCTCTTATAAAGCAAACAAAAATGCAAAATGGTTAGCTAAAGTTTACTATGATCACTGAATATCACCAAGATTGTTAGATAAATAAATTTAGGACAAACTATATAGCACTGATGGTGATATATGTTTCCTAGGCAACCATTCTAACCTCATTGTTCATATTACAGAGTGTTTAAATGCCTGCAACATACAAAGATATTGCGGCCTACTTTGGCGATAATTATAATATATTACCATCGAAACCGTTACAATGTTACTTACAGTTCATTGTTTGGGTATCAATTCAGATACTTAGCTTTCCGAGTATTTTGTCATCAATTTAAACTACATTTGAAGTTGTTTTCTGATATTGGTAGGATAAAAATTGAGAGGTTTACGTTATTTCTGTATTTTTTTGCTATTTTTTAATTATTCTCATTAATATTCATGTGTATGCAAATAAGGTAATTCCTAAGTATAGCCTTTAAACCAAAGCACAAGGTCTTAGCTTTAATTCGGTACCAGTTTTATACAGTTAGCACAAAAACTTCCTGTGATATGGAAGATTTTTGCAGGTAGGTGTCGACTAACAAAAATGTGTGAACAGAGTGAAATGAATGGTTACTATGGAAACAGTTAAAAAGTTACTTAGAGTTAAATTTTTGGTCCTCAAATTTGATATTTTGTTTTCTGTGGATTTTGTCATCATGTTAAACTGCATTTGAAATTGTTTTCTGATATTTGTAGGATGAAAAGTGAATAGTTTACATTATTTACGTTATTTCTATAGTGTTTTTACTATTTTTAATGTTCTCATTAATATTCATGAGTATGCAAATAAGGTAATTTAAAAAAAAACCTGGAAATAAAAGCACAATGTCCTATCTCCAATTTGGTACCAGTTTTATAGGTTTAGGGCAAAAACTGGCTGTGATATGGACAATTTTGCAGGTATGGGCCATCATTACGAAAACTAGGGGGTTGCCATGGAAACGGTGAAAAAGGTACTTAAAGTTAATGCTATGGTCCTCAAATTGGATATTTTGTTGCCTGGGGGTTTCGTCATCATGTTAAACTGCATTTGAAGTTATTTTCTGATATTTGTAGGATAAAAAAATGAAAGGTTTACGTTATTTCTTTATTTTTTTTACTATTTTTAATGTTCTCATTAATATTCATGAGTATGCAAATAAGGTAATTTAAAATATTAAACGGGAAATAAAAGTACAATGTCTTATCTTCCATTTGGTACCAGTTTTATAGTTTTAGGACAAAAACTGGCTGTGATATAGGCGAATTTGTAGGTATGGGTCATCATTACGAAAACTGGGGGGTTGCCATGGAAACGGTTAAAATACACATAGCCTAAAAGAATTTAAGTTTGAGTACATTCGCGATTCTGATTCAGGACACTTTTCTGAACATTTTGGTACCCATGAAAAAAAGTCTAGGGGGGGGGGGGGGGGGGGGGGGTGCACGGTAGGCACTATTGGCTCCCTGAGTATTATGCTCTGGACTATTTTCCAGTAATGTGGTCATCTGATAAAAAGAATTTGATGCATCATTCGAGATAAAATTACACTGGTTTTGTCAAGAAAAAAAGTTGTACAATACAATTTTATCTCCAATGACAACTTCTGTCAGAGCATGTATGTGTTTTAATTGTCGGACTACTGTGTTATAGTAGATGTGTAATGAATAAAAATAAATTTGAATGAAAAAAAGAGAATAATGATACAAATGATGTTGAAGTTTTAAAAGTTTACATTTAAGCCTGTGCAAGTCACCGATTTCTGGATACACATAGGGAGTCTTAAATAGCAGGTAGTTGCTTAACCCTTTCCCTCATGTAAATGCCTTTTCACGCATTTGCAGAGCAGACCCAGATCAGACGGCTCCTAGAGGAGCCGTCTGATCAGGGTCTACTCTGTTTGCTAATAGAATTTCAAAGATATGTGCCTTTACTTTCTGAAATGGCTACAATGTTCGACCCTCCATATATCATTATAACAATTTTGTCCATGAATATTTATGAATATTTAGTAGGTATTGGAATTTGAAATAAACATAGAACAGGTAAAGGGTTAACCCTTTACCTGATGAACATTCATGTAAGAAATGATGTCAGATATCATTAATATTAATTATATGATTTTTATTCACAGTACATGAACACAGGTGGAAACAGTAAAATCTGATCTATATCATATTATAAGCAAACAGAGCGGACTCATATCAGATGGCTCCCACAGGAGCCATCTGCTCTAGGTCTACGTTTTTTTCAAAGGTGTAAGATAGAGTAAAGGGTTAACCCTTTACCTGATGAATATTCATGTAATAAATAATGATATCATGATCATTTATTGGCAGATTTTTTTAAATGGTATATGAACATAGGATCGCAGGGTATTTTTGGCCATGACAGAAACTATAATCATATCTATATTATTTAATTGGCAAACACACAAGACCCTGATCAGACAGCCCTTATTGGGTGTATTCTGTTTAACCCTTTCCCTCATAGGCTATTTTTAGACCCAACCTCTTTGAATAAATCTACCCAAAAGGAGCATTTAAAAAAAGGATTTTTTTTAGAATTGTGTAGTTTTGAAACCATTGTGATAAGTAGAGCATATCCTAAGGAGCAAATGCTCTATTTATCACAATGATTTCAAAAAGTGACTTTTACAGAGGCGTAGAAAGGCGTATTTATGGAAAAAGAGTTAAAAGCATCACCAGGTGTCTCTATCAGGTAAAGGGCTTATGTTGGATAACAATCGTGAAAAAAGCTTCTTTTAGCAATGTTGTGCTGAAAATGTCTTTTCTGTTGCAAAGCTCACATTTATGGGAGGAATTAATCAATGTACAAAAATATTGATGACGTTGAATCCTTTAATCATAACAATCAATATCACAACAATGTATTCATACAGTTTCTATAAAGACATAAATATATTTCAGTTTAAAAACTCCACATAAAACGTGTATGCATAATATGTAACAAATCCAGTTTTGTAAGCCTAAAACCTCTATTTTCAAGCTATTCTATACAACATATTCTAAAGAACATAATCTATACCACATATTCTAATATAAAATTCGTACCTATATTATATCTTAACCCTTCTCTTGCTGAATTTTAAAACACATTTCTCCTTCTTTACCCATGCCCATGTCCTGCAGGAGCTGTCTCATCTGGGACTGCACTATTTACAGGTAGGTATATTCACGTGAATAGCAAGCGAAGGGTTAAGCCAACAGAGCAGACCCTGATCAGACAGCTCCTATAGCAGCAGTCTGATCTGGGTCTACTCTGTTGGCAAGGCAAAGAAAGGTGTATTTATGGAGTAACAGGTTAATATTCTTAGTGTCTTTGTTCCACCTGGGAAAAATTGCAAATTATTATGAATTCATTTTGAATACAACTGAAACAAAATTTAAACCCAACATAAAGCTTTCTGTTTCAGTTATTCCCTTGAAGGAGGGAAAAGAGTGTACATGTATTGGTAATTGCAAACACTGTAGACACAGATCAGAGGACTCCTTTCATACTGAATGGACTGAATAATTAACCCTTTAACTCATGAATAAAGACTCAATATTCATATTTAAGAAATTATGACATCATGAATATTTATTAGTTGAACTTTCATAATTACATGGAAACAATATATTTTGGACATGGGAGAAAATATAGAGGCATATCTATATAATCATAATGTCATAAGCAAATAGAGCAGACCCTGATCAGATGGCCTCTGCTGAAGCATTCTGATCCGAGTCTACTGTTTGCAAAGGTGTTAAAAGGTATTTCTAAAAGGGAAAGGGTTAATCCTTTATTCCACAAAATTGGATGACTGCTGTCTGATCAGGGTCTGCTGTTCAAGATGTCATTAGAAACAAGATGTGTTTGTGAAACACTTTGCCCCTGACATGGCCTTTGACCTTGATGTATGATCTTGACCTTAATAAGTCACCCCTAAAAATGTTTGTCTCCCTAAGTTATGCGTGCATGCCAAGTTTGAAGTATGTATGTGCAATGGCTACAAAATTATTGCCAACGTTAAAGTTGGGGACAAACAAACCAACAGACAGTGCAAAAACAATATGCTCCCTTGGGGGGCATAAAAATAAACTGTTATATTCATGATGTCATTATTTGCATGAATGCTCATAGAGTAAAGGGTTAAAACAGTATACTACAGACTTGGCAAAAAGTGAAGACCCAGATCAAACTTCTATGTCAATCTAATTTGAAGTTATCAAACTGGTGCCAAATTGAATGATGCAGCTTTACAACCGGTGGAGATGGAACAGTGAGTGTCTGAATACTTAAAAATTCTAAGTCCAATTGTGTGACCTTGACCTTGGATAAACAAACCGGGACTTGGCAGGCAACTGTAGAATGTCTAGATAAACATTGTGTTAAAATTTGAGAAGGATCCACCAAGCGGAACTTGAGTTAGAGATGTTACAGACGGACAGACAACCAGACAACCAGACAGCGCTATTCCATAATACGTCCCGTTTTTTCAAACGGGCGTATAAAAATAAGAGCACTGCTAGTTACAGTTTCATAATGACACACATTTTAAAATTTAATTGTCTAAGTCCCTAAAGGGATATAATTTTGGAATAAAGCCTTACAGAATTATGAGTATGACCCTTGGTCAGATTGTAGTCCTTGTGACGGTGAAAAAGAGTAAAGTTTCGTAAGATTTGCATAAATAGTAAAGAAGCAATAGCTAATATTAAAGTTTCCGAACAACTAAAGACAATGACACCAACAACTTGGACGCTGGAGTTAACCCATTACCTCATAGGCTCTTTTTAGATCCAACCTCTTTGAATGAATCTACCGGAAAGGAGCATTAACTAGAGAAAAGGATTTTTTTTAAAAATTGAAGTTTGAAACCATTGTGATAAATAGAGCATTTGCAGCAAATGCTCTATTTATCACAATGGTTTCAACTGGAGACTTTTGCAGAGGCGTCAATATGAGGGAATAAGTTAAGACAAAAGTCCATTTTTTTCTTCTTAAAAAACAACAACAGACAAGCTAAAAATAATGTCTCCTTAACTTTGGATCTGATGTAATTGACAATAATTCAATGACGCTTTTGAGAAACTGTTGACACAGTTTCAAAGAGCTTGAATCCTCATGAGACCCAGAGTTACTCAGCATCTCATCTGGATCAAAGCCATTTGCAAATGCGGGTCAGGCCATGAATAGTCGGATATGGGTTAAGTTCCACATAAATATAGTTCAAACTCAACAAGATTGTTACAGTGGTATAATTGTAATAATATGTTTCCTAAAATCAGCTCTTGTCCACACTGGGTTTTTTCTTCTTAAACCACCGACGTATATCATACCTAGCCTTCATATTGTTGAACATGTCTCTATATGGTGTTTTAGATATAAATTGGAGTCGTAACTTTTGCCGCACAACTGGATGTCTCAAGAGTAGATTTGTTCCCATGTTGGATGATGTTGTCAAAACCCAGTAATACAACAAACCCTGAAATTTATAAATGCACACTTGTATCAAAACTTAATTTCCTGGGTCCATGCTTATAAAGCTTTTAGTTGAGTCTGAGTTTCATTCTCAGGCTTTTGATTGGTCAGATTTGAGTTCTCAAGCTTTTGATTGGTCAGATTTGAGCCAAAGGCTCAAATCTGACCAATCAAATGCTTGAGAACGTTCTCAGACTCAACTAAAAGTTTTATAAGCATGGACCCTGAAGTACCTACTGAGTTTTTTATGATATTATGTCTGCAATGACAAATCATTGTAATCATGACTGCAAAGACAAAGCATGACAATATATAACAGTAGAACAATCACTCAAGCCGATTCCTATAACTACCTGCAGTAGCATCAAGAAACAAAAACATACCAGTAGTCATAGTTAAATAGAAAATAGTTTGTAAGTAACCTTTTACCTCAGGAATATTCATGTAAAAAATAATGACATTATGAATAATTATCAGCAATTAAATTTTTATAATGGTATATGAACACAGGATGTTCTGGCTTTCGCAGAGAGTGTAGAATCAGATCTTTATCATTCCATAAGCAAACAAAGCTAGAATCTCATAGCCTATATCGTCAACTACAAGATTCCTGCTCTTGAATACATGGCCAAGACAAAAATTAGAGCAAAATACAAATATTAACAAGAGCTGTCCGCAGACAGCGCGCTCCACTTTCTTTAGTGCTGGATAGTGTAGTGGAAGTCTAAGTCAGAAAGGGGAGATAACTATAGCAAATTAATTTTAGGGTTATCTGCCCTTGTAAAATAGGTCCCCCTTGTAATAGTTAACATGTATACCAAAGTTGAACCAAATATCTTGGACAGTTTCTGAGACATGGACCTGAACATAAAACTTAACCAACAATGAAAATTCTAAGTCGAAAAAGGGGCATAACTATGACAAAATTACTTTTAGGGTTACCTACCCTTGTGAAATGGGTTCCCCTTGTGATAGTAAACATACATACCAAATATGATCCAAATATCTTTGATGGTTTCTGAGAAAAGGACCTTAACAAAAAGGTCAACCAACGCCGACACCGACGAGAGGGTCATGACAATAGCTCCACATTTTGAAAAAGTGGAGCTAAAAATCCTTACATTTAATATTAAATGAAAAGTCTTGCAGTAACAGTTTAAACATGCATATGTGATTTGTGAATGTAATTCACTAAGTAATTTTGCAATATGAAACTCTGCCTTGTTTACTTATGACATAATATAGATCTGACTCTAAATTTTCTGTCATGGATAAAAAATCCTGTATCCATATGCCACTATCAAAAACAGATAATTAGTATTTAGGATGTCATTATTTCTAACATGAATATTCATGAGGTAATAATGACATCATAAATATTAATTAAATTGTTATAATGTCTTTTGGTCATGGCAGAAACTGTAGAATCATATCTGTATCATTAGCAAACAGAACAGTCCCTGATCAGATGGTTCTTACAGGAGTAGTCTGATCTCTGGGTCTACTCTGTTTGCCAAGACATAGAAAGGCGTTTTATGGAATAAAGGGTTAAATGCTTACTATTGCTACTCTATTCCAACATAAGTTTACATTTGGATGAAACTTTATTGTTTTTCTCATTTCTCTGATCATTGTTTATAAGATGAATTTTTTTCAAAAATTCCCTTCAAAAAACAAAAAAAACCATTTGACATATTCTGAGCTGGGAAGACACCAACATAAATTGTTCAGTTCATTATGTAAATGTGATTTTGTCCCTGTAATTACACTAGTCCAAAGAAAATTGTGTCTGTAAGACACGGCGATGCCCCCATCCCATGATGGTGGTGCTTGACAATGAAACAACTGTGACATTCAACTGCACGAACAAGCCTGACACACAGACAGACAAGTGTGACACACAGACAGACAGACGGATGGACAGGTGCAAAACATAATGCCCCCTGATTATCCTCAACAGGGGCATAATAGAAGGATGAAAGTTAACTGTTTACGCCATAGAAATGTCTTTTAAATGCTATTGCAAACAGAGAAGACTAAGATTAGATTACTCCTGTAAGAGCCTTCTGATCAGTCTGCTCTGTTTGTTTATGGCATAATATACATCAGATTCTAGTTTCTGCAATGGCCAAACTTTCTTGTGTTCATTTATTACTATAAAACTTTACCTAATTAATATTCATGATATCATTATATATTCATGGAGTAAGGGGTAAACTAAAGTTTTTCCTCTCTACAGGTGACCACTTTTGCAGATTGATGTGACTACATCAGGTATATAACATACCGATGGCTTGTTCCAAAGGACCCAAATAATAAGCGTCATCCACAACTGCCAGAACCTAATGAAGTAGATGTAATGCTTGACCCAGCCAATTTTCTCGTCTCCTATCTGAGCAATAATCATCTGAAAACATATAAAAACAAGATATCATTAGCATGCATTAAATGATACAGTTTAACCTATTTATTGACGAAGTTTCAATATTTCAGATGAAATAAAATATCTTATTTGAAATTATGCATAACCTTTTATCAGGCCTTTGAAAACTGAGAAGACCTAGATTAGATGGGCACTGTAGGAGCCATTTGATCTGGGTTTGTTCTATTTGCTTATTGAATTATAAAGTTTCTGTCATGGCCAAAACATCATGTGCTCATACGCTGTTATAAAAATTCAGCTAATACATATTTATGATATCATTATTTTTCAATGAATATTTCATAAAGGGTTAAGAAATCCACCCCAACTATGGTGTACCATGCTATTAGATAGTTGCTATTTCTACATATAACTTTTTAACATTTCAGTATGTTCTTGACCCATGGAAGCATGTGGACAAGTCTTGTATGTTGTACATCATTGATTTTGGCAAAACAGTGGTATATAATCAAAAAGAGTTGTCACTGTGATTTGAAATTTGCGACGGTATACGAGGTTTTTAACGGTCGCAAATTATTTTAATGGCGACGCCGAAGGCGGAGTCATTAAAATAATCCAAGAATGTTAAAAACCTCATATACCGTCGCAAATTTCAAATTACAGTACAATTAACCCTATTCTAATGCAATCTTAACACAAACAAGAAACCGCCAACGTCGGTATGGCCGGATTGCCGATTAAAGTGATATAGATGAACAATCAATCATTATACATTTCTGCATCAGCAGATGCTGAAGGCATAATAAATAGTTAAACATATTCCAATTGCATGTAATGAGCTCCTCATTATGACTCCACATGTTCAAAAGGTCAATCTAGAAAATTCATTGAAGCATAAAAAACAAGAGATGTTTGTAAAGCATGTATACCCCCAGACCCCCTGACCTTTGATCTAGTGACCTAAGCTATAGAGGTCATCTACTGGTCATGACTAATCACCACAGCAACTTTGACGATCCTAAGCCAAACCACTAATCATTTATTGATCTGAAAACATTTCACAAGTTAAGGTAATGGTGACCTTGACCTTTGACCTAGTGACCTCAACAACTATAGGGGTAATCTAGTGGTAACGACCAACCACCACAGCAAGTTTGAAGATCCCTAACCAAACCATTGAGCAGTTATTAATCGGAAACCATTTCATCAGTTAAGGTCATGGTGACCTTAATCTTTGATCTAGTGACCTCAAAAACAATAGGGGTCATCTAGTTGTCATGACCAACCACCACAGTAAGTTTGAAGATCCTAAGCCAAACCCTTGAGCAGTTATTGATTGGAAACCATTTCACCTGTTAAATGTCATAATGACATTGACCTTTGACCTAGTGACCTAAAAAAACATTAGGGGTCATCTAGTGGTCATGACAAACCACCACAGCAAGTTTGAAGATCCTAAGCCAAACCCTTGAGCAGTTATTGACTGGAAACCATTTCACCAGTTAAAGTCATGGTGACCTTGACCTTAGACCTAGTGACCTCAAAAACAAGAGGGCTCATCTAGTTGTCATGACCAACCACCACAGCAAATTTGAAGATCCTAAGCCAAACCCTTGAGCAGTTATTGATCAGAAACAATTTTACCAGTTACGGTCATGGTGACCTTGACCTTTGACCTAGTGACATAAAAAACAATAGTTGTCATCCAGTGGTCATGACCAACTACCACAGCAAGTATGAAGATTCTAAGCCAAACCCTTGAGCAGTTATTGATCGGAAACCATTTCACCAGTTAAGGTCATGGTGACCTTGGCCTTTGACCTAGTGACCTCAAAACATTAGGGATCATCTAGTGGTCATGACCAACCACCACAGCAAGTTTGAAGATCCTAAGCCAAACCCTTGAGCAGTTATTGATCCGAAACCATTTCACTAGTTAAGGTCATGGTGACCTTGACCTTTGACCTAGTGACCTAAAAAACAAGAGGGTTCATCTAGTTGTCATGACCAACCACCACAGCAAATTTGAAGATCCTAAGCCAAACCCTTGAGCAGTTATTGATCAAAAACCATTTTACTAGTTAAGGTCATGGTGACCTTGACCTTTGACCTCAAAAACATTAGGGGTCATCTAGTGGTCATGACGAACCATCACAGCAAGTTTGAAGATCCTAAGCCAAACCCTTGAGCAGTTATTGACTGGAAACCATTTCACCAGTTAAGGTCATGGTGACCTTGACCTTAGACCTAGTGACCTAAAAAACAATAGGAGTCATCCAGTGGTCATGACCAACTATCACAGCAAGTATGAAGATTCTAAGCCAAACCCTTGAACATTTATTGATCGTAAACCATTTTACTAGTTAAGGTCATGGTGACCTTGACCTTTGACCTCAAAAACATTAGGGGTCATCTAGTGGTCATGACGAACCATCACAGCAAGTTTGAAGATCCCAAGCCAAACCCTTGAGCAGTTATTGATCGGAAACTATTTCACCAGTTAAGGTCATTGTGACCTTGACCTTTGACCTAGTGACCTCAAAAACAATAGGGGTCATCCAGTTGTCATGACCAACCACCACAGCAAGTTTGAAGATTCTAGGCCAAGTCGTTTATTAGTTATCGATCAGAAACAAAAAGGTCAACCTGGAAATTCTCTAAGTCAATGAAGCGTAAAAACTAGGTCAAAAAGGGGTCATAATAACCTACTAACCTATGACATGTAATGTGACCCTCATTATGAACCCACATGCCAAGTTTGGTTACTGTAGGTGTTATACTTTGGCTATAACTAACACAAACAAAAAGATCAACCTGGAAATTCTCTAAGTCAATGAAGCGTAAAAACTAGGTCAAAAAGGGGTCATAGTAACCTGCTAACCTATGACATGTAATGGGACCCTCATTCTGAACCCACATGCCAAGTTTGGTTACTGTAGGTATTATACTTCGGCTATAACTAACTCAAACAAAAAGGTCAACCGGACGGCCGGCCGGACGGACATGCTAACAAATGGGTAGTTGTGACTTTTTCCTTTGATCTTTTCTTGTGTGACTAGTCCCACAAGAAAAACTATTTTTGGCTCTAACTTTGGAAAAGAATGATCTGGAAGCTAACCCTAACCCTAACCCTATGTCCCACAACTGGCCAGGTTAATGTCACAAGAAATGGCCAGGTTAATGTCACAAGAGATGGCCAGGTTAATGATTTTACTTGTGTGACTAGTTAGAAAAAGTCACACAACTACCCTTTGGTGAGTGCAGACGGACAGACGGACGGACGGACGGCATTCGCCAATCTATAAGCCTGGATTGCGAGCAATCCGGCCAAAAAATGCCAAATTTATGTTATAGCCCATGCGTGCAGATGATTAAATGAGTGATGAGGCGATAAATAGTGCCCAGTTTCTCTCAGATTTCTTAAACTAACTGGATTTTTTTTCACCCTGGTTTACACAAAGTCAAAACACCGGGTCAATTGTAAGTTCACTATTACATTTGCCATGAGTAATTATGCAACAGCTATTTCACATGTTCAATACACATTCAATACACATGTCAGGAAAAGAAACGTTATCTTAGTCTTTGGCGCCATACGCAAAAAAGTCGTCTGAAACAATATGACGTCACGTTATAATGTTATGTTTGAATGGTATGATAAAAACGGTTGAGTCTGGATCACAACGCTTAGAGTATCTCAATAATTTTCCACAAATGACATGACATATAAGAGGCCAGTCAAGTCGTGACAAACAATGGAAACTAATAACTTTCAAAATACCGGACCGAACTTGAATATTGTCAGTGTATGCATACGGATTTATCAGTAGAACTAAGTGTTAGGTAAACAAAGCACATTAATATATTTACAGGCTAATGCTGTTATTCGGTCGTTTTCGATTGGTTGAATTTGCGACAAATAAAATACTTTATATGCCGCAAATTTGGTCACATGAGCCAATCAGATTGCAGGAATTTGACAGATCACAACTAATGCCCAGAAGTGGTGACAGATATGGTAATCATGCACCTCAATAATGATGATTATGAAAAAAACTCCATGAATATTTATGTAAGAACTAATGCTCCTACAGGAGCAGTCTAATCTGTCTACTCTACTTGCAAAGTCTTTAAAAGGTGTATTTATGGAATTAAGGTTTAAAGTCCATGATATTGAGATGAAGTGATCTGAAAGTAAATGTAAAACATTATCCAGTTAACAAAGTGTAGTGGATAAAATGAAATAAAAAGATGAACTCATGAAATGATAACAAGAGTGCCAGTAGGCACAATATAAGCCCGTCAAGGCTTTATTCAACAGAAACTGAGATTAACATATTTGCTAAACCCAAATGCTAAATGCAAATTCTAAGTCCAATTGTGTGACCTTGACCTTGGATATACATACCGGGACAGACTCATGCTACTGCAGCATGTTCAGATAAGCATTGTGGTGAAATTTGAGAAGGATCAACCAAGCAGAACTTGAGTTAGAGATATTACAGACAGACAGTCATTTAACATATTTGCTAAACGCAAATGCTAAACGCACATTTTAAGGCCAATTGTGCGACCTTGACCTTGGATATACGTACCGGGACTGTACATGCTACTGAAGCATGTCCAGATAAACATTGTGGTTAAATTTGAGAAGGATCTACCCAACAGAACTTGAGTTACAGATGTTACAGATGGACTGACAGACAGACAGCACCATTCCATAATACGCCCCGTTTTTTCAAACGGGCGTATAAAAAAACTAGAAATGTGTCCATATGACACTTCAGATTTTTTTTGTCACAGAAAGTAAGGGCCACAATCATCATACAAGCAAAAACTGCGGAAACCACATTAAAGCCAGATTTTTCAACTGAAAGACCTTCACCAAAGCTATCTGCATACCAAATATAAAGTCTAGAACATGTAGTTCTGACAGAAGTTATAACAAAATTTTAATGAAAGCCAACTTTTCAAAATAGTGACCTTGGCCTTGACCTGATTTTAGGTTTCTTTATGTCATCTGTAAGGTCCTTACTAAAGCTATCTGAATACCAAAGGTGAATTGCCTAGCATTCCTGGATCAGAAGTTATAGCAAAATGTTAAAGTTTTCAAAATAGTGACCTTGACCCAATTTCATGTATCCTTGTATCACCTGAAAAGCCTTCACCAAAGCTATCTCCATGCCATATATGAATTGTCTAGCATATGTGGTTTAGAAGTTAAGACAAAATGTTGAAGTTTTTCAATGATGGCCAACTTGTCAAAATAGTGACCTTGACATAATTTCAAATATCTTTATACCAACTGAAAGGCCTTTACCAAAGCCATGTGTATACATTTGTAGTTCAGAAGTTATAGCAATGTTAAAGTTTGTTAAAAACAGCGAAGTTTTCGAAATAGTGACCTTGATCTGATTTCATGTATCCTTATATCAAGTGAAAGGCCTTCATCAAAGCTATCTGCATACCAAATATGAATTGTCTAGCTTAAGTTATTCAGAAGCTATAACCAATGTTAAAGTATCGTTAACAATGAAAACGCCGACCGCCCAACCACCCACCCGCCAGCCCGGTTTTCGCCAAACTATAAGCCAAGATTTTTCTCGAAAAATTCGGCTAAAAATATATGTTCATGAACATGTATGTAAAGTATGCAACAACTGAAGTGATTTACATGGCTCAGATATAATGGACACAAGCATGTGTGTGAAGTTTGGTGAGGATTGGACAAATACTTTCCAAGAAAGAGTCAGTACAAGATATTATTACAGTCATTTTTGCAAATAAAGGGCCGCAACCTAACCGACTGAAGCGATTTACACGGCTATCGAACTTGACCAAGATATAATGCATAAATACTTGAATAGCTCTGATTTAATATCACATTTTTGTCACATGCATTCAGCCATAATCCCTTTGATTTTATGGCTGAATGCATGTTACAAAAATGTGACGTGTATTTTGACATGATAATCTTTGCAAAAAGGCCCTTAGTGGTCGAAATATTAGATCACGCCCCTTCCCTGTTGGCTATGTTTTTCAATGAATCACAATGGTTTGAACAATTTAAGTAACGGGTCACCTAAGTAACATTCCTGCATAATTACATTGAAATCTGCCAAGCAGTTTCACAGGAGAATATTTTTAAATTTCCATTATAGCCATATACACAGTGCAATTAGCCCTGCCCTTGGCAGCCAAATGTTTCAACTGATCAAAATGGTTCGAAATATTGTAGTAGAGGTTCACCAATGGATCATTCTTGCAAAATCATTTTAAAAACTGCACAGTGGTTTCTCAAATAGAATTTCTAAAAAAACCAAAAACAAGATGTGTTTGTGAAACACTATGCCCCCTCAATATGATATTTGACCCTGAAGGATGACCTTGATCTTGACATGTCACTCCTCAAACTGTGCAGCTTCATGGGGTACACATGCATACCAAATATCAAGTCTGTATCTCTAATGGTTCAAAAGTTATGGCCAATGTTAAAAGTTGGTGACCTTTGACCATGAAGGATGACCTTGACATGTCACCCCTCAAACTGTGCGGCTTCATGAGATACACATGCATACCAGTACCAAGGCTGAATATCTACTGGTTCAAACGTTATGGCCAATGTTAATGACCTTTGACCTTCAAAGATGACCTTGACCTTGACATGTCACCCCTGAAACTGTGCAGCCAAATGAGAAACACATATATACAAACTATCAAGTCTGTATCTCTACTGGTTCAAAAGTTATGGCCAATGTTAAAGTCTGTGACATTTGACCCTGAAAGATGACCTTGACCTTGACATGCCACCCCACAAAATGTGCAGCTTCATGAGATACACATGCATACCAAATATCAAAACTCTATCTCTATTGGTTCAAAAGTTATGGCCAATTTGAAGTTGGTGACCTTTGACCCTGAAGGATGACCTTGACATGTCACCCGTCAAACTGTGCAGCCAAATGAGAAACACATATATACAAACTATCAAGTCTGTATCTCTACTGGTTCAAAAGTTATGGCCAATGTTAAAGTCTGTGACCTTTGACCCTGAAAGATGACCTTGACCTTGACATGCCACCCCACAAAATGTGCAGCTTCATGAGATACACAAGTATGCCAAATATCAAGTCTCTATCTGTACTGGTTCAAAAGTTATGGCCAATGTTAAAGTCGGTGATTTGACCCATATGTTTGACCTCTGACCTTTAAGGGTGACCTTGACCTTTACATGTCGCACCTCAAAATGTACGGCTTCATGAGATACATGTGCATGCCAAATATCAAGTTTCTATCTGTATTGGTTCAAAAGTAATGACCAATGTTAAAGTTACAGACAAAGAAACAGACAATTTGACCTTTGACCCTGAAGGATGACCTTGACCTTGACATGTCACCCATCAAAACGTATAGCTTCATGAGATACACAGGCATGCCAAATATCAAGTCTCTCTTTTCTGGTCCAAAAGTTATGGCCAATGTTAAAGTCGGTGATTTGACCCATATATTTGACCTCTGACCTTGAAGGATGAACTTGACCTTGACATGTTACCCCTCAAAATGTGCGGCTTTATGAGATACATATGCATGCCAAATATCAAGTCTCTATCTGTACTGAGTCAAAAGTTATGACCAATGTTAAAGATGCGTTAAAGTTACAGCCAAATAACCCAGATAATTTGACCTTTGACCCTGAAGGATGACCTTGACATGTCACACCTCAAAATGTGCAGCTTCATGAGATACACAAGCATGCCAAATATCAAGTCTCTATCTCTACTGGTCAAAAAGTTATGGCCAATGTTAAAGTCAGTGATTTGACCCATATATTTGACCTCTGACCTTGAAGGATGACCTTGACCTTGACATGTCACCCCTCAAAATGTGCGGCTTATGAGATACATATGCATACCAAATATCAAGTCTCTATCTGTACTGGCTCAAAAGTTATGACCAATGTTAAAGCTGCTGACAAACAAACAGACAAACAAACAGACAGGGCAAAAACAATATGCCCCCCAGATTTGATCTGGGGGGCATAAAAAGAAATCAAAGTACTGACAGTACTGAATGTTTCGGACCATATATATGTCGATTGTGACTATACAATACGAAAAAGCTTGGTAGGGAAGGACTGGTACCATTGATACATAGTAAGATGACCTCTAAAGCATTATTTCCTGAACTAAAATGGTGTTTAATGGAACTGTTTGTTAAAATTGACCGGTCATCTGAACATAATTGCTGTGAACTTTTCTGGAAATCCTGTCAGTGTTTAAGATATTGTTTAAAGAAATAAATTGATGACCAGTAGCACACAGTGCAGTTCCAATACTAGTAGTTCAATTTGCCTGAAGTTTACTTAAATTTATATTTGAAATTAGTAAAGGGCCATTACTCTATTATTATTTGGCCGACGTTGGCGTCATATATTGTGCCTCATGCACCTATCCATGTAAATACCCCGTCAAATTTAAATGAAATCTGAGCAAGCTGTTCCAAGATATGACTTCTAACAGTCATATTTCCTATATGGCTATCTGAAAGCAACAAAGGGTCATATTTCTGCTACTAACTGGTGGATTGTAACAGTATTTGGCGTGCATCAATCACCTATCCATCTATACACTACAGCCACGTTTGGATAAATTATATATGCCATGTGAATCTAAATATCATACAGTTGACAAGATCTAATTGTAACAGAATATGTTGCAGAATGTCCCTTAAACGAAACTTACAACTGTTATTGGTGAGCATAATATCTAAATTTCAACCAATAACATGCCATTAGTGAGCACTTGGTTACATGGCAACAAGCACTTTTAAAACAACTGCATATATATCCCTACTGACCAAATTTTCCGAAAAATCTAATATGTAAATTGTGACCCATTCAGAGGACACTACTCCATTACCATGGCAACCAAGTAATGCCAATTTTCAGCAAATTTGAATATCTAAATTTTTGACCAATCAGATCTCACCATTCAGTTTCCATACCAACAAATCATTTCGAAAGACATACCAATCAATTCTGAGTGTCAAAATATCCCGACATACCAATTTTCGGCAAAATCGAACAGTATCTGAATTTGCCGAAAAATATCTAAATTTTCGACCAATCAGAGCCACCACTCAGTTACTATGGCAACCAATTCTTTAAAAAGACCTATAAATTAGTCCCGAGTGCCAAAATATACCGTAATACCAATTTTTAGCAAAATCAACCAATATATGTACTTTCGAAACACAAACCAATTGATTTGGAGTACTCAAATATCCCATGATACCAATTTTCAGCAAAAAATCGAATGATATATAACTTCGCCAAACACTATCTAAATTTCGACCAATTATAGCCAACCATTTAGTTATGGTGATTTTCAAAAAATAAAAAGTGGGATGTACATCTGCATGTATCAAGCAATATTCATATGAAGTTTCATTAGGATCGGACAATTACTTAGTCTTACTGAGAAATGCTCTGGACAAGTTCATGACGGAAGAAGAACAATTGGAAGAATCAGAATCGGAAGAAAGAATAATAAGAATAAGAAACGGAGCAAACACAATGTGTCCCTCTACTTCATTTTGGGACATTATTATATACCAGGGGTGAAAATAACAGCATGCTTGTATGTTAACAGATTAATGCTGGGGGGGGGGGGGGGGGGGAGCTTAAACACACACTACAAACAAAAAATTGTCAAGAATTATATACGTTCAGCTTATGTTATAATTAACATTATGTAACACATACAATAAAATAAGTCCACTTTATCTTTTTTATAACTACTAACTCTCTATAATTGGAGTAATTATCCTAAATGCTTACAACCTGGTACCAAGTCTCCTAACACATTACACACATTATAAACATGGGTCTTATAGAACAGAAAAGTCTATGATCAATGTTTACGATGCTTGTCACACATTATGTAAAAATATAATTATGATCTTCTAAACTCAATATAAATACTTCTGATGCATTAAGAATACAGATTGCTTTTGAGGCTCAAGGTTATCCATATATCTCCGGAACGTTTCACTACGGTCCGTGCTCCTTCGTGCAGAAGGGTCGGTGCCGAATATTATGATTTTTTTAGCTTACTTCAACTTCAACTATAACTACAGTAAATTAAATTAAATAAATTAAATTATATTAAATTTATTTATTATTTTATTTTATTTATTTTTTAATTTATTTTTATTATAATAATAAATTATAAATAATAATAAAAAATAATAATAAATAAAATAAATTATTAAATTTTATTTATTTATAAACTAAATTACAGTAAATTAAATAATAATTTATTTATTTTATATTTATTATAATTATTATTTTACTCGTCATAGCGAGCGGACGAGTAGAATTCTCCAGGCTGTTACTACTTATTATGCAATGAATATTAAATTTACGTATTTCAAATAATAAATATGGACAATATTAGCCAATAAGCTCGATGAAAGGTTTTTCTAATAAGAAAAATAATGCTTAAACTGTGGCCGATTTTAGGCTGCGAAATTCATATCCGCGGATATGAGTCATACCCGTCATATCGGGTGTTTATACTGCATCCTGCAATTTCCAGTCGTTATCTTCATTCCCATAGTTCGTGTGTAATATGTAGAGATGGACGACGTTCCGACCATTATTCATTACTGTTTTCTCCGTAACGTTGTCTGTACAAATTCAAGAAATGCTTGTAGATTTCAAATAAACGCCCGACTTTTAGATGTCGATTACTTTCTGGTTCATTTTTACCGGCGCTCTGTGGTATATATTCGTACGCGACCAAATTTATCATATAACGTAGCATTTTACACGGCAAAATTATTGGTAATTGCAACAGTTGCATCCGCATTTTAATAATTGACACAAATACCAAATGAAGAATTATCGATATCGTTTATCAAATGCATTGCACTTGGAACTATATTTTTGTCAAGGGGTGTTATCAAAATCACATTTTTGGCAAAATGAAAGAAGAAATACGGGTGAAATACACCCGTAGATAACTAAATCGCTTAATCGGCGCTACGTGATAAACATTCTGTCAATGTTAAACCATTCAAAATGTCTGCATTTGGGTTAATGAACGTATGCATTCTAAGCATAAATTGATATTTCGTAGTATAACAGTGGTCTGATTGCGCATTATGGGATATGAATTTCTTTATAAATTTGCTTGAGGCATGCCCTGGGGATGCATTACTATTAGGTTTCGGAAAGTAGTCCGAAACCTAAAAATACCCCACTACACCTATAGCCCCACTACACCTATAGCCATATAAAGACAATTAGCTATGCCCCTGGCATTCACATTTGTAAATGAATCCCAACGGCTTGGATAATTTCGATAGAGAGTAACCTAAGCATCATTCCGGGAAACTTATATTGAAACTGTCTATAAAGAGGTTTCAGACATATGTTGGTTTTTTTTCATAATAATAGATATGATTCTACAATTTCTGCCATGACCAAAACTTCTTACATGTATGGCCATGTGTCATTATAAATTTAACTAATTAGTATTCTTGATGTCATTATTTCTTTCATCAATATTCCTGGAGTATTGCTAGTGCTAGTAGTGCTAGGAGCGATCTGATATTGGTGTACTCTAATTACAGAGGCAACAAAGGTGTCACTATCAGGTAAATGGTTAAGTTTGTATCCACATGAACCCAATATCGAAAGATAAAGAGACAACTGCATGACAAATACATTGCTGGTCAGTTAGCTAAACTTAAAAGTTTTTTAAACAAGAGGGCCAAGATGGCCCTTAATCACTCACCTGATTACCATAGATTTAAGATTTTTGCTGGGTAGCCCATGTGTAGGGCCAATATTGACCTTAGGGACAATATTTGAACAATGTTGATAGTGGATCATGAGCAGTGGTTCTGCAGAACAAGATTTTCAAAGATTTAGTATATTGATTTTATCAAGACAATGATTCTGACCAATGAAGATTGTGCTAAAAATGTGCCCTCTAGAGCAATTTTTCTAAGATTTTACCTAGTGACCTACTTTTTATTCCCACCCCACCCATGATCACACTCAACCTTGATATCACCAAGACAAACACTCTGAGCAAGTTTGAGGAAGATTTGGCTAAAAATCATTTAATGTGGCCGCTGGAGTGTAAACTAGATTTTTCTAAGATATGACACAGTGACCTACTTTTTGACCACACGTAACCCACTTTCAAACTTGTCCAAGATTTTATTAGGACAATCATTCTGGCCAATTTTCATGAAGATTTGGCTATAAATGTGGCCTCTAGAGTGTTCACAAGGTTTTCCTACTATTTGACCTAATGACCTAGTTTTAAACCCCACATAACCCACTTTCAAACTCGTTTGAGTTTCATGAAGATTGGACAAAAAATGTGCCAACTAGAGTGTTCACAAGGTTTTTCTACTGTTTGACCTAGTGACCTAGTTTTTAACCCTTCTTGACCCACTTTCGAACTCGTCCAAGATTTTATCAAGACATTCATTCTGACCAAGTTTCATGAAGATTGGACTAAAATTATGACCACTAGAGTGTTCACAAGGTTTTTCTACTGTGTGACCTAGTTTTTAACCCCACTTGACCCACTTTCGAACTCGTCCGAGATTTTATCAAGACATACATTCATTCTGACCAAGTTTCATGACAATTGGACTAAAATTGTGACCACTAGAGTGTTCACAAGGTTTTTCTACTGTTTGACCTAGTGACCTAGTTTTTCACCCTACATAACCCACTTTTAAAACTCCTCAGAGATTTTATCAAGACAATCATTCTGACCAAGTTTCATGAAAATTAGGCTAAAAATGTGACCTCTAGAGGGTTCACAAGGTTTTCCTACTTTTTGACCTAGTGACCTAGTTTTTCATCCAACTTGACCCACTTTCGAACTCGTCCGAGATTTTATCAAGACATTCATTCTGACCAAGTATCATGAAGATTGGACTACAATTGTGACCACTAGAGTGTTCACAAGCGAATTTTTGACAATGCACGACGGACACCGGACATTCAAGTCAGGTCAGGTGAGCTAAAAAGAGCTTAAATAGGTCAATATTCACGATATGGGATTATGAATGTAAGTCTGATTGAGGCCAGGTTTTTTGTTTGAATAAATATACCAGCAAAGGCAATATCCTCCGACCTTCATTTTCTCCATAGCATAATGATGCACACATTTTCACATTAACCAGTTCTCATTACCTCAAAGTTTAACTGTGCGACCAACCATTCTATAATGGGTAGGGCATGTGTATCATCTGGGAGGAGGAAGTTTTTAAACCACAGGCAGCCTTCTGAGTCCATACTTGATACAACATTGTATGAAGCTGTAAGAAAATGAAACCAGACCTAATAACTATTATCATAAACATGGCATCTTATTACAGTCTACAACGTACACTTGAAGGTTAGATAACATAATGCTGAACATGCCAATATTGTGACTCAGTGTACATCCTGAGTACAGGCCATTGTTTACACTGTTTACAAAGCCATAAAGGTACTTCCATATGGACATGTAGTGTATGGACTTATGTACTTCTAGAATAAGGTGGATAATTAAAAAGTTCTCCTTTTATAAAACAGATACATTGCTTATTTATCTTGATCACATAGTTGTAGAAAAGAGGAGTACTGATCTATCAAGTCTTATTCTCAGAAAGCCCTATCGTGTTGGTACTCATCTGAATCAACAGTTTGCTTAATCCAAAGGCAGTTTTTCTTACAGCACTGCCCAAAGTTAATGAAGTACAGTGAACTCTCATTATACCAGCATTCATTATACAGGCAAATTCATTATAATGGCAGTCTGTTGTGCAACCAAATTGCAGCTAAGCATATGAAACGTTCAAAGAAACAAAAGTCACATGATCGCTTAATGCAGAACACAAGTGCAGAAAGCTCCCAAAGCTTCTGCACTTGAGTTCTACATTAAGCGATTGTTTGATTGTAATAGACTAATATAAGCAATGGTTTTGAATAATTTAAACTCGTTACAACGCCAAATTCGATATAACGGCTAAATGTCTGAAAACATGCACTGCCGTTGTAATGAGGGTTCACTGTATAAGACATTTGGCAGTTTTAACCCTTTACTCCATGAATATTCATGAAAGAAATGATGGCATCAAGAATATCAATTAGATCTATTTTAAAAATGCAACATTAACCTGTGGAATTTTTGCCAAAGCATAAAATTAACAAGAGGGCCAGAATGGCCCTGACATTGCTCACCAGACAATCAGAGGAGAAGATTTTCAAAGTTTTCACTATATGTTTCTATTGAAAACTTAACACCACAGGGGCGGTGCCAATTTTGACACCAGGGACACAATTTACATAACTTTTGTAGAGAACCTGAACATGATGCTGAAAGAATGTAGTGAAAGAATGGATAGAGCATAGACCACTGGAACTTGTATTAATTCTTTGGGTGCAAGAGGCAGATTTTCCCACCACTAATGACCTATATACAAACAGTTTGGATCCAGATCAGGCCCCACATAATGTGGGGCCTGATCTGATATCCAAATTGTTTGTAAATGAGACTGAACTTCTGAAAAACTTCGAAAGAAAGTGTGTAGTGGGATTCTCCCACCACTAATGACCTATATGCAAACAGTTTGGATCCAGATCAGGCCCAGCATAATGTGGAGCCTGATCTGATATCCAAACTGTTTGTCAATGAGACTGAACTTCTGAAAAACTTAGAAAGAAAGTGTGTAGTTAGGATAACTTATGAATATGCTGCAGACAACAATTTAGCAGATGACAAAATTACCCAGCATGCAAACACAACAGATACGCTCTATATTGATAGCTGGCAGCTTAATGCAGGGCATAGATATGAAAAAAAGCTTTAAGATTTTTCTGCATTTTGAGAATTATCCAGTTTTCTCAATCTAAAATGAGTGTGTGTTATTTGTCTAAACACAATTTCTACTCTACAGATCAGGCTAAGGGTGATTATATCAGAACTCATACTGGCTCTCAGGCTGATAGTAAGGAAAAAACCTATAGACTGTAGTTTCTGATGTGAAGAAGTCTATACACACAGGGCAGGGCCAATTTTAACCCCAGAACTATGATACTTATAAAACTCATAATGTTATGCTAAGTAAATATATACACCAAATATCTAAGCTCTGGGACATGTAGTTTCTGACAAGAAGATTTTTAAAGTTTTTCCTATGCAGAACTAGTGATCTCATGGGCTGTTTAAGCAGTCAGCTACAAAAAACGGCAATCCCTGGGGTGGGACCAATTTTGACCCTAGGGGCATAATTTATATAACTTTTGTAGAAGTCCTGAAGTTGAAGCTATGTGCCAAATATGAAAGCTGAGGACCTTCTAGTTTTAGAGGAGATGATGTTCAAAGTTTTCACTATATGTTTCTATTGAAAACTGAAAACCCCTGGGGCAGGGCCAATTTTTCCCCAGGGGTATAATTTATATAACTTTTGTAGAGGACCTACAGATGATGCTATGTGCCAAAGATGAAAGCTGAGACCCCTGTAGATTCAGAGGAGAAGAATTTTAAAGGTTCAAATTGTTGACGACGAACGACGCACAACGCACGCCGACAGACGACAGACATCAGGCAATCACAAAAGCTCACCTGAGCACTCTGTGCTCTGGTGAGCTAAAAACTAGATGTATATTATTTTATAAACAAAAAGAGCCAATAGGAGCTCTCTGATCTGGGTATACTCTGTTTGCAAAGGCAAAGAGTTAACCTTTTTATTTATAAATACACATTTTAACAGCTTTGCAAATGAGACCAGATGGCTCTTGTAGAAGCTGTCTGGTCATAGTCTGCTTTCTTTGCTTATGAAACGATATAGACCTGATTTTTACAGTTTCTGGCATGACAAAAACCTTATTGTATTCATATGCCATTATGGCCCATTAAAGAGATCATCTAATTCATATTCATACAGCCAATCATTTCTTACATGAATATTCATGAGGTAAAGGTTTTAAAAAGTACATGTTAAATTATGGCCAAGGCTAAAGAGTTTGCACACCAAGTCCAAATACAATTATAACAAGATGAATGACACCAAAGCTTTCACAATAACCTTCATCCCTTCCCGCTATCTGACAAGCTAATAAAAGTATGTCAATTTTATAAATAGTGTGTTCCTCCAATGCATGGTATGTCCGGTGGAATGATAGTAGAAAATGAATCATCTCTGCACTTCAAAGCTAGTGTAAGAAATCCATTGCAGCATGATTTCTGGATTAGGAAAAATTCATTCATCATTGTTGAGAAAACAAGTATACAGAAAATTAGAACTATCACAAAAGGTGATTAATACCCCCACTAGCACATTTGACACAGAGATGGGGTTATAGAAATAAAGCTCCCGATCGCTAAATTTTCATTTGTTAAATTACGAAAAAGAAGATAATTCATTCATGCACGAAGCGACAAATCGAAACCTTTATCGCAGGTGCAGAACTTCAGATGGTGTTCAACAATACTGCAAAACTTAAAAAAGCTTTGTTGGGGTATGACAGAGAAAAGCTCCAAAAAAAAATTCATTTATTAAAGCAAGCCAGAATTTGAATAAAATAATAAAGGGCAATAACTCCAAAAACACTGAAGACAGAGTTATGGACCTTGTGCACTGCACCTGTGGTCAATCTGTATATGAAGTTTGAAGTCAATAGCTTTTATACTTTGAAAGTTATGATCAGGACAAACCGGATTTTGAGAAAAATAATAAAGGGCAATAACTCCAAAAACACTGAAGACAGAGTTATGGACCTTGTGCACTGCACCTGTGGTCAATCTGTATATGAAGTTTGAAGTCAATAGCTTTTATACTTTGAAAGTTATGATCAGGACAAACCGGATTTTGAGAAAAATAACAAAGGGCAATAACTTCAAAAATACTGAAGACAGAGTTATGGAACGTGTGCACTGCACTTGTGGTCAATGTGTTCTATCTGTATATGAAGTCAATAGCTTCTATACTTTGAAAGTTATGATACAGACAAGCCAGATTTCGAGAAAAATAACAAAGGGCAATAACTAAAAAAATACTGAAGACAGAGTTATGAACCTTATGCACTGCACTTGCGGTCAATGTGATCTATCTGTATATATAGTTTGAAGTCAATAGCTTTTATACTTTGAAAGTTATGATCCTGACAAGCCGGACGGACGAACGGACGGACAGAAGCACAGACAAACAAAACTGGTGACTCCAGTATACATCCCCCCAAACTTCGTTTGTGGGGGTATGATAATGGAGAACTATTTTCTGTATTTCTCTGTCAAACCTTATCTCTGAGACACTTTTAATGAGTATCAACAGGATAGGATCTGACTGAGAAATACAATAATTAGATAGATCAGTAATCCGATTATCAACCCCATTTACCCTATGTAGGAGTAGTTTGATTTAGGGTCTACACTAATTGCTATTATGTCAGTCTAATTCAAAGTTATCAAAAGTATGCTGAGTAGACTTATTCAGCTTTACAAATCAATGGAGAGGAGAGATTGGCTGTCTGAATACTTAGGCTCAGTTGCCATACAGCTCTGCACCTCTCCAACTTACCAAACGAAGGCAATACGTCAGCCCCTGTCATATTTCTAATCGCAAATGCACCAGCAACCCAAAATGGAATAGTACTTATACCATAGCCAAAGTTTTTGTATGGGTGGCACTTTCTCTTTGCATATTGTTTCTGAACTTCTGCCTGCATCTGAAATATGAAATAAGTCCCACCATGTGAACAAGAGTGTTTGAAGGAAAACGTGTCATCTACTGAACAAGAGTGCCAGTGGGCACAATATACGCCCGTTGAGGCTTTATTCAACATAAACTGAGGTTAACATATTTGCTAAATGCAAATGCTAAACACAAATTCTAAGTCCAATTGTGTGACCTTGACCTTTGTTATACATACAAGGACACACCCATGCTACTGTAGCATGTCCAGATAAACATTGTGGTGTAATTTGAGAAGGATCCACCAAGCAGAATTTGAGTTAGAGATGTTACAGACAGACAGACCGACAAACAGATGTAACGTGTGATGGTACACAGGTGATCCATGTTTCAAGGCTTTATCTCAAAGGGTTATGTAAATAAGTGGATTTACAAAATAAATTGAGGTCAACATATTTGCTTAATGCAAATGCTAAATGCAAATTCTAAGTCCAATTGTGCTACCTTGGCCTTGGATATGCATACCAGGACACACCCGTGCTACTGTAGCATGTCCAGATAAACATTGTGGTATAATTTGAGAAGGATCCACCAAGCAGAATTTGATTTAGAGATGTTACTGACAGACAGACAGACCAACAGACAGTGCCATTCCATAATACGTCTCATTTTTTCAAACAGATGAAGCTTGTGATGGTAGACAAGTGATCCAAGTTTCAAAGCTTTATCGCAAAGGGTATTCTGTCAAAATGCTTGACAGAGTTATTTACTCTTGCATACAGATAACGCTTGTGATGGTGAACAAGTGTTCCAAGTTTCAAAGCGTTATCTGAAAGGGTTATGTAAATAAGTGGGCTTTAACAAAAACCTTAACCAAAATTTCTAAGTTAAAAAGGGTCATAATTCTGTCAAAATGCTTGACAGATTTATATTCTCTTGCCTACAGGTGAAACTTGTGATGGTGAACAAGTTTCAAAGCTTTATCTCAAAAGGTTATGTATATAAGTGGACTTACAACATAAATTGAGGTCAACATATTTGCTTAACGCAAATGCTAAACGCAAATTCTAAGTCCAATTGTGCTACCTTGACCTTGGATATACATAACAGGACACAACCATGCTACTGTAGCATGTCCAGATAAATATTGTGGTTAAAATTGAGAAGGATCCACCAAGCAGAATTTGAATTAATGATGTTACAGACAGACAGACAGATGGACAGACAGATGGACAGACAGCGCCATTCCATAATACGTCCTGTTTTTTCAAATGGGCGTATAAAAAGAGTAACAAACAAAAAACCCGACAGAGATTGTGGCAGGTGATTAGGAATGAAGTGACAGACAAATACATGTAACAGAAAGTCAGGTAGACAGACAGTCAGTCATCAGGGAGATGACCCATCTTTGTCACCCTGCTTCACCACACACACATTAGTGTATCAATACTAGGTTAAAAGGAAGATTTTGTCTATTGTCAGCAGTCATAACCTTTCATTTAAGCAAAAAAAGCAGACTCTGATCAGATGGCTCATACAGGAGTTGTCTGATCTCTTGGTCTACTCTGTTTGCAAAAGTGCCAAAAAGTGCCCTATCAGGGCAAGAGTTAATTTACACATAATTCAACTTAAGGTAACACTGAAATAATGTCTTACTTTTTTAACAATTTCTGCTTGCTCTGTCTGACTCTTTGCTCGATACTTTTTCACAAGATCATATAATTTTTCAGGTGTCATAGCAGATTTGTTCATTTGCTGTAACTCTGGCATGGCCTCCAGGTGGGAAAGTACAACCTTCTTCATGTTGTTTGACTGTAGGGTTGATATAGTACATGTCATTGCTATTCTTATTGGAACTACAGCAACCACTGAAAATATAGGATTACTATAGATAATCATAATAGAACCTCTCCAAAATAACCACTTTAACTTTTACCTCATGAATATTCATGTAAGAAATAATGACACTATGGATACTTATTACTTGACCTTTTTACAATGGCATATGAACACAGGATGTCTTGGCCATTGAAGAAACTGAAGAATCATATCTATATACATATGTACATGTAATTCCATAAGCAAGCAGAGCAGACCCTGCTGAGATGGTTCCTACAGGAACTGTCTGATCTGGTTCTACTCTGTTTGAAACAGCATTAAAAGGCGTATCTATGAGGAAAAGGGTTAATGAATAAATATGAGAGTCTATAAGAGCAAATTGCTGCTTAAACCATTCCTGCACAGCCTATTTTTAGATCCAACCTCTTTGATTAGATCTACCAAAAAGGAGCATTTACTAGAGAAAAAGAAATTTTCAGAATTGTGTAGTTTTGAAACCATTGTGATAAATAGACCATTTGATCCAGTGGAGCAAATGCTCTATTATAACAATGGTTTCACAATGTGACTTTTTCAGAGATGCCAAAAGGCACCAGTATGAGGGAATGGGTTAATGCAGAAGGAAAGTACTGCAGAGAGCTCCTAAATAAGCTCTCTTTTCATTATTTTCATACTGCAATAAGATACCATGTGTTTAAAATAAATACATGTGGCACCTTCTGGCAGAGGAGTGGTGAAAAAAAGTATGATGCAAAAAGCATGACTGACAGACAGATGGATGGACAGACAGATGATGGAGAAGTTCCACGGTGTCACCATTCTAAAGCACCTGACACAAAAGTAGACTTCTTTAGACTGGTCATTGTAAACAGTTTTTACAGTGTATAAAAATAAAACAAATCATATCATGAGAAAAGGTAACTCTAGGAATTTGCAAATGGTGTAGACCCAGATCATTGAATGCTATCAATACACATATACAAAACATAGGACACATATGTATTGTAAGGCATTTCACACACTGATGAAATGACTGAATGTAAATTAAAATTCAGTGTTTAGTCAAGATCAATGTTTGTCACACATCAGCAACTACAGTGTTTTGTCCATTATTGTTACAGTGTAGACCTTGATCAGAATAAGCTTTTCAAACATAGAAGCTAATCTGGGCCCAAGGTTATAAAACTTCAGAGTCTGAGTCTGAGATCATTCTCAAGTATCTGATTGGTCAGATGCTTGAGAATGATCTCAGTCTCTAGCAAAAAGTTTTATAATCTCGGGGCCAGGTCAACAATGTTCGTTACATTTCATCACTGCAGTGCCTACAACAACAGCCCCTCCTGGTCATAATCCCTTACAAGTGAAATGCTACCAACATTTTAAACACATGTTTTTAATTTTAGTCAATTCTCATCAATGTCTAGATGATTTCAAGAAAACAAATTTGTACAGGACTCTCCTGAAAATTCAAATTCAAATTACTGCATAGAAATGAAATTTTGTGAAATAAAGTACATGTATTCTCTTACTCAAGCTTGCCCACCAGTCCAGGCCTGTAGTTGCATGGACAAACTCAAAGTAGTTCTGTGCCCCATTCACAACAATGTGAAGCAATGATGCATAGTGCTCCCTCCTAACTGTCTCATATTTATGACATGTCTGTATATTTCTCTGTAGAAAGACCCTTGACTTTGAAGCCTAGAATAAAAATCAAAAGAAAATAACTTTCATAAACAAAAACGTAGACAATTGATAAAGGTGAACTGATCAAAAGGTATTTAAAAAGGCTAATTTGATTAAGAAGCCAAAAGGCTTTAACTAAATGATAAGCGCAATTATCATAATTATTTCTACTATAGTTGATTGGTACCAATTATTCCTGTGAATAATATTTGAACATGGATCAGTAATGTCTACAAATATCACTAAACGTGATGAATACCCCCTGATGGCAGCCTTGATTGCAAATTATGGCTGATCAAACAACACCCAACTACCCATGTTACAGGCCCAAATGACAAAAAAATATTCAAAGTTCAAGGAGATAATTCTAAAATGCCTGGTGGTAAACACATCAAAATTGGGTCTTGCATATTTACTACTCATGGTTATTATGTATGGCAAGTATCAATTGAATTCAATAACTTTCAAATTGAAGGAGTTCATGACTCAAACTAACCATATGTCATGCCAAAAAGTCCAAGGGGAGATGATTCTGTAATGCCTGGCAGTAAACACATGAAAATTGTGTCTTGCACATCAACTATTCGTGGTTAGAATGTATAACAAGTATCAATTCAATAACTTTCAAATTGAAGGAGGATTTGTGACACCAACTAACCATGTTTCATGCCAAAATGACAAAAAATACTCTAAGTCAAAAGGGAGATGATATTGCAATGTCTGGCGGTAAATATATGAAAATTGTGTCTTGCACATCTACTCTTTGTGCTTATTATGTATGGCAAGTATCGATTCAATAACTTTGAAATTGAAGGAGGAGTTTGCGACACCAACTACCCATGACGTTTAATTGTAGACAGACGGACGGACGGACTGACTGACTGACCGACCACTGGAGTGATTCTAGTATACCCCCTCAAACTTTGTTTGCAGGGGTATAAAGATTCAAAAGGATAAATAAACAAGATGGCCATGAGGCCCTGAAGCGCTCACCTGAGATAACCCCAGGGGCGGTGCCATTTTTTGACAAAAAAGTCATCATTTGTGCAAAGCAGTATGCCATTAATTAAAGGTCTAAGCCTAATGGTTTCGGAGAAAAATAATATTACATATTTTTCCATAAAAAACTGATAAGCCCCAAGGCAGGGCCAAGTTTTGCCAAGAGGTCAGGGTCGTAAGTTGAACATTCTTGGCAGAGGACCACAAGCCAAGCTACATATTTGTAGTGGACCATTAGATCATGTTACATACCAAACATCAAAGGTCTAGGCCTTACAGTTTCAGAAGATTTTTAAAGATTTTCCTATGAAAAACTGATAAGCCCTTGGGCAGGGCCATTTTTGGCCCAGGGGTCATAATTTGAGCAATCTTTGTAGAGAACCTTTACATCATGCTACATGCCAAATATTAAAGGTCTAGGCCTTACAGTTTCAGACAAGTAGATTTTTAAAGATTTTCCTATGAAAAACTGATAAGCCCTAGGGCGGGGCCATTTTCGGTCCAGGGTCATAATTTGAACAATCTTTCTAGAGGACCATTAGATCATGCTACATGCCAAATATCAAAGGTCTAGGCCTTACAGTTTCAGAGAATAAGATTTTTAAAGATGTTCCTATGAAAAACTGATAAGCCCATGGGCGGGGCCATTTTTCGCCCAGGGGTCATAATTTGAACAACTGTTGTAAAGGATCATTAGATCATGCTACATACCAAATATCAAAGGTCTAGGCCTTACAGTTTCAGAAGATGTTTAAAGATTTTCCTATGAAAAACTGATAAGCCCTTGGGTGGGGCAAGTTTTGGCCCGGGGGTCATAATTTGAACAACTTTTGTAGAGGACCATTAGATCATGCTACATACCAAATATCAAAGGTCTAGGCCATACAGTTTCAGAGAAGAAGATTTTTAAAGATTTTCCTATGAAAAACTGATAAGCCCTTGGGTGGGGCCATTTTTCGCCCAGAGGTCATAATTTGAACAACTTTCATAAAGGACCATTAGATCATGCTACATACCAAATATCAAAGGTCTAGGCCATACAGTTTCAGAAGAAGATTTTTCAAGATTTTCCTATGAAAAACTGATAAGCCCTTGGGCGGGCCATTTTTTGCCCAGGGGTCATAATTTGAACAACTTTTGTAGAGGACCATTAGATCATCCTACATACCAAATTTCAAAGGTCTAGGCCATACAGTTTCAGAGAAGAAGAATTTTAAAGATTTTCCTATGAAAAACTGACAAGCCCTTGGGCGGGGCCATTTTTTGCCCGGGGTCATAATTTGAACAACTTCTGTAAAGGACCATTAGATTTTCCTATGAAAAACTGATAAGCCCTTGGGCGGGCCATTTTTTGCCCAGGGGTCATAATTTGAACGACTTTTGTAGAGGACCATTAGATCATCCTACATACCAAATATCAAAGGTCTAGGCCATACAGTTTCAGAGAAGATTTTTAACTTCAAATTCCATATTACCGTATATGGAAAAAATGACCACGCCCTCTGGCAGCCATGTTTTTTGCCGGATCAAAATTCTTTTAACAACTTTTAAAGTCTATCAACTGAGAAACATTTTGGTGAAAACTATATTCAAATCGGACAAGTCATTCTGGAGAAGAAGATTTTTCTAGATATTGTGTACAGTTGCCATGGCAACAAGACCGATGGCCCCACCCACAATCTTTCAACAACTTTTGAAGCACACACCCACAGTATGTACCTGACCAAGTTTGGTTACAATTGGGCAGTCGATTTCAGAGAAGAAGTCGTTTGAAATTGTTGACGGACAGACAGACGGACAGACAGACGGACAGATAAAGGACGCCGGACACAGGGGTATCACAATAGCTCACCTTGAGCACTTTGTGCTCTGGTGAGCTAAAAATACACATGTGACCAACCTGAGTTAAGTCAATTTTAGCACATCCCCATACAAATAAGTTGTGTGAGAGTAAGATGGAGACATTAAACTATTTGCAACATGAGAATGAGTTATTAAAATGAATCTATTATTAAGAAAGTGAGGAAATCTACAAATTATACAGTCAAAAGTAACAGAAAAGGTCATTATTAAATAACACATCTGTATGTGTACCTTCAATGTAGAGTATTTTCTAAAATGTCTGTAATCATCACAGTAACTACAAGGTGCAAGTCCAAAAACACATTTCGATGTTACAGTGGAAAAGGTGCCACTTTCCAAACGTTGAAGTAAAGCATTCATGTCTAAGCATAAGTCCCAAAATGCTCTATTAGAAGTTCTGTGAGTTGAACTATCTTCTCTCCTGGTATGTCCTGGTCATTCAGGGCTGAAAACAGCAGATCAAAACATAAAGGCACTGCATATTAAGTGGAAACATAAAGCACCGATACTAACTTGATTTTTAATATATACCCTATGGTGTATACTTCATATTATCATGATGGAAACAGAAATGTACATGAACTTCAAACCTTCCAAATATCACCCGAATATTACTTAAACATAGAACATTAAACTAAAAAGCTGTCCAATAATTACACTAAAACCCTTTTGAAAGAGTACTGGGTTTAATATTTTGTATTTTGTTTATGTGCATTTCTGTTTCAATCATGGCTATCATATGGGAAGATGATCTGTGCCACTACATTAACATGACACTGCAGCAGTCACAATGCAAGAGAGCAAAGGAGATAAATGCCACAGATATATAAATATACGTATGTACCAAAAACGTATTGAAGCTACAATACGGATACTATATACGAGAAAAAAAATGAGATGAGAACGTTGCAGGCTTTACATTTTAATTTTAATTTAATATTCTTTCCCAACCGGCTTCATGACAAGTCGGGAAAGAATATTACTCTTCTTTTCTAACTTGGTGGATTATTTTCCTTTCTTTTCTAACTTGGTGGATTATTTTCCTTTTCAGACTATGTTGCATCTAAAGACATTTAAATATATATATATATATATATATATATATATATATATATATATATATATATATATATATATATATATATTTACGAGGAAAAACATTAGATGAGAACGTTGCAGGCTTTACATTTTAATTTTAATTTAATATTCTTTCCCGACTTGTCATGAAACTGGTGCAAATATGAATAATTGGACAGACTACATGTGCACAAAACATAAAGACTATTACTGTCACACATATAAGATATGTTTTATGATCATGACATAATGCAATCAGATTGAATTACACAACCATAAGTTAAAGGGGAAAATAACATTCAAGACTTGAAGAGGCATGGTCTATAGAAATATTAGAGAAGTGCAAGATCAATTCTGTACTCAATGGATACATATTGAGTTTAAATATACATGTAATTTCTTTCACATCATTGTTTTCATTTAGCCATTTCCTTGTTGAATATTCATGCAAAAAATACATTTGTAATAACATCATGAATATTTATTAGATGAATTTTTATAATGGCATATGTACACAAGCTTTTTTGGATTGGTAGTGTAACCAGGGTTTCTCTGAGAGAATCGCACTTGAGACCTCGAGATTCCTAGTCAAGCACTCTACCGCATCGCCATAAAAGCGGGCTTGCATAGCAAGACTGTACAAGTGTTGATACAGGTAAACAAAACACTCCATGACATACTCCCCCATCAAGATGAAAATCGTCCAAAGGGTTTCTCTTAGAGAAAATATACCCTTCAGATGTGGGGATCAAACCCTAGGCCTCAAGATTCCTAGTCAAGCACTCTACCGCATCGCCATAAAAGCCGACTTGCACATCAAGGCTGTACAAGTGTTAATACAGGAAAACTACACCCCATGGCAGTAGGAACTGTAGTCAGATCTGTAATAATTTCATTTATATAAGCAAAAAGAGCAGACCTTGATCAGACAGCTCCTATAGGACCCATCTGATCTGGGTCTACTCTGTTTGCTTATATATAAATGAAATTATTACAGATCTGAAAAGGCATTTATATGAGGGAAAAGTTAAAATCAATTATGAATACTATCCCTAACACAAGGAATCAGTACAGAAGGCTGCATGATAAAAAAGAAAATTATTGATAACAGAGTGTGTGTCTAATGGTCTATTGATGTGTCTAGTGTGGTTGTGTTGTGTGCTTGTTACCTTCACTTTCAGCAACCGCTGCTGGATAGTCTTGTTTAGATGAAAAGGGAGCCGAGTGTGTAAGTTTCCCCTGCCACTACATAGCCTCTCTGTAGACAAGCCCTGTGCAGTACCTTCTTGTGGTGACACACGTAAACTGAGCACCTTGCGGCCTAAAACAGGTAATCCTGTAAAATACTACGTCTCAACATTTATGGCTAGAAAAATATCACATGTAGCGATAGGCAGTGCCAGTCAGTCTTATAGGCAGGTTGATAGTGTCTCGGGCTTGGCTGACTCCCGAGTGCGGGAAGCAGGGTCCGGCCGTCATGGCAAATCAAGCAAGCACCCAACCAAGTTCAGGAATGCCACATGGAATGTTGGATCCCTGAAGAGGCGAAGCGCCGAGGTAGTGGAAACTATGACAAGGAGAAGAGTAGATCTCTGTGGCGTGCAGGAACACAGATAGGCTGGCAGCCTTTCAGCCAATCAGACCTGCCTTATCAAAGGAAAGGACTCCATGTACAAATTCTTCTGGAGTGCAACTGACAGGGGACAAGGAGGCGCTGGGATCATGTTGGCTGAGAAATGGGTGGAGAAAGTGTTTGATGTTCAGCACATCTTGGACAGAATTATCCTGCTCAGACTAGTCATAGGCAAGGTGGTCTTCACTTTTATCTCATTGTATGCACCACAGGTCGAGCTGTCTGAAGCCGAGAAAGATGGCTTCTTTGACCAACTCCGAAGTTCAATCTGTAAGATCCCAGCATCTGAGATTCTCATTCCAATTGGAGATTGGAATGGTCACGTGGGAGCTGAAAGCTGTGGCTTTGAAGAAGTTCACGGGGCAGAGGTTTTGGGGTACGAAATGCCGAAAGAGAGAGACTTTTAGAGTTTGCCGTGGCTAACGACCTGGTTGTCGGCAACATTGGATTTACGAAGAGAGAGTCACACTTGGTAGCTTTGTCGACCTGGAGAAGGCTTTCGACTGCGTTCTTAGGAAAGTCCTTTGGTCGGATGACTGTGTAATTTACAGAGTTATAAACTCTGTGGCGGACACAGTTGCTCTGCAAGCAGACTTGGACAGCCTGGGGGAATGGGAGCAGAAATGGAGGATGTCCTTTAACATTGAAAAATGCCACATCATGCACATCTCTGGTCGCTCAAGAAAGGTAAATTAAATAGATAACACACAATACACACTTCACAGCAAACCTCTACAGACAGTTAAAAAGGCCACATACCTTGGCATTGAGATAACTTCTGATCTCTCTTGGACATCACATATTAACAAAGTCACGAGTCGGGCCAGCCAGACCCTTGGTTTTCTCAAGCGCAACCTGCATTCGGCCCGACAAGAGACCAAGGCTGCTGCATACCAATCTCTTGTCCGTTCCACTTTGGAGTATTCCTCTTCTGCTTGGGACCCGCATCTCAGAAAGGATGTGGACAAGATTGAGGCTGTGCAGAAGAGAGCTGCCCGATTCGTGACAAACAATTATGCAAAAGCACCCGGTTCCATGACACACATCCTTAGCACACTACGCTGGACATCGCTAGAACCAGACGAAACAACAATAGACTCCTCTTTTTCTATAAGATTGTCAACTTTTGTGATAACATGTATGATAGACAAAAGACTGTGATATTGCTCTTTTGATTTTTAACAGTATATTATAAAGTGAGAAGAAAATAAAAAAAAATAAAAAAATAAAAAATCACACTCTAAGAGGTTTTACCCAATGGTAAGGGAGAGAACTGCGGTACATTTTTATGAAATTCAATAACCATGGTTGCCTCCCTTTGCATGGATCTAGTGCTTTTTATTGCAATTAATGCTAAATTACGTTTTATTCAGATGTTGTGTGCCTGCTCTGTCCCCTTTGTGCTTTTTTCCTTGTTTATTTTTATGTTTGCATGACACTGTACAGTGTATTAATTTGATTTGGATTTTTACATATGTTTGTCGGAAAATAGCTCATGAGCTAATGTTATTTGTTATTTATAACCGACGTAAAATAAAATTTCTTGTAACTTTTATCTTGTAACTGCCACGTAGATATCAATATGAACACCTATCTACAGCCTTACACTAGGCATTCCAGACACTTTCATCAGCAGGCCTATCACTTAGTTCAACCTTCAAATGACACCTTTAAGTACTCATTTTTTCCTCGTACAGTCCTGGTGTGGAACTCTCTTCCACAACATATAGTCAGTGCTTACACTATAGACGTGTTCAGGTCAGTACTGGCTACATGGACCGGACCATAAGCTTACAGATATTCTTTTACTTTTAACAACCACTAACACTTTGCTTTTTCTGCACAACAAAACCTGTATATATTGTAGACTTTGAAGTCTTTTCTTAGGTTTTTAGGTTGCACCTTCACTAGCACATGCCTGTAGTTCTAAAGTGGACTGAGTAGCTAAAGACTACTGGCATTTCTTTCCTTTTTTAACATCCACGCATGGCCACAATATTCAGTTTTTTTAATGCTAGCCATTGTAGAAGAAGAAGAAGAAGAAGAAGAAGAAGGAAGGAGAAAGAAGGAAGAAGAAGAAGAAGAACCGTACCTACCATATGAGGGCGAACGCATCCGGGAACGAATTGACTTTTCAATGGCTTCAATGTCGCTTAGCATTGCAGTAAGTCTTTATAAACCATTCTAAAGCAAATAATCCATTTGCCTGATACACGGAATCATAAACTATAAATCATGACTTCACCAAAATGTTGAAAACTGAGAGATAACCAATTTACAAGTTGAATTGTGCTACTCCAAACGTAACACCATGGTCCGGAAGCAGCTATCTTTGGAAGAGTATAACTTCATCGGTAGGTCTAAAACACGCAATGGAGGAAATGGAAGAAATGGAACACAAAACACGCAATGGAAATATTTTAGGCATTTCTGGGTCGATTTTAATAATTTTTTCAACAAATATAGGTACAATAAGGTAATTTCGATTGATTTAGACCATATAAAACAAGACTGGTCAACAAAAGTGTTCATCGCATGCTTGGACTCACCTATGGACCCCCCCCCCCCCAAAAAAAAAATAAAAAAAAAATGTGATCGAAGTATGTTAAACTAGCCTAAAACTATCTATCTGAACCTTAAACCACTCCGAAAAACAAGAAAAACAAGACCCGGAAAAAAAATTCCTTTCGGGTCTATATATGTATTGCCTTTCAATACACATATAGACCCGAAAGGAATTTTTTTCCGGGTCTTGTTTTTCTTGTTTTTCGGAGTGGTTTAAGGTTCAGATAGATAGTTTTAGGCTAGTTTAACATACTTCGATCACTTTTTTTTTGGGGGGGGGGGGGTTCCATGGGTGAGTCCAAGCATGCGTCGGGCACCTTTGCTGGTCAATAGATAACCATAAAATCGCGTAATTACTGAAAACTTTTCCATTTCGCCAGTTGAGAAATGGAGAAATGGAGATGAAATGTGCATTTTTATGTTGATTTTGTTAATTTTTTCAGGCATTATGACTACTCGTACACGAATTCTATCGATTTAGATCAAGCTTAGCATCTGTTGTCTATTAATAATTGTGCAATCGTGTATTTACTTTAAAAAGGTCCATTGCGCCACAAGAGAAATGGAGAGAAAACACGCAATGGAAATGTTTAAGTCATTTCTGGGTTGATTTATACAGGTTTTTTTCAAGCAATATAGGTAATTTCGATTTAATTAGACAAACTAAAACGAGAATTATCAATAAATAATCATAAAATCGCGTAATTAATGAAAATTAGAACATAATAACATTAGCTTTATAGCTATATTTTCCGACAAACAGAGCAAAAACAAAATCAGTAAATAAAAGATCAACACACCACATGTTGAACGTTTGAAGAATATTGATGGTATGGTCTCAAGATTTGAAGTAGACTATTTTGTTTAGTGAAAAAAATATTGGAAAAAGATAAACAGCATGTTCATCTGGAAATAGATCTTATGGAAAACATAAAAGTATTTATTCGAACAAGATGCTCAATGTTATACTATTAGTTATAAGGATCATTGGCGGGGTATCTGACTTTTTGTTTCCTGCTGAGGAAAATAACTCGCCTACATGTATTTTCCTCAGCAGGGAATAAAAAGTCAGATATCCCGCCAATGATCTGTATAACGATTTTATTATACTGCAAAGTTTAATATCCGTAGCAGTTAATTAGCGTTGTTAATGTAGGCGTCGTTTTGCTTCCCCTCAGGGGCCTCTTACTGTAAGGTAAGGGCTTATATCACTATGCGACACTAGTTCACCGTGTATAATAACCAGTTCATTATATTTGTGGATAGAAAGGGATCTTCCAGGTGCATTAGTTTCTCAAAGGATTGAAGGAATCAGACGTTGGTAAAACTTTCAGCAGACCAGCGGTTAAGCAGACACTATTTTTCAGCATGAGAACGGTTTAACTTAATTGAGGGAATTTTGGCGCATTCCGACGTCATTTGGATGACGTCAAAATGACGGTTTCATAATATTCAAACAATGGGCGTTGGAAGGAGCGGCTATATACTGCAATTTACAGGTACGTGTACTGTGCATGTGCATAAATAAAATCTGAATCGAATTGGGTGTGGATTGTCTTTGTAAAAGCGGAGGTTTGGGGGCTAATCGGTGCGTGCACAAGCACTTTGACAACATTTGCAGCATCAGAGCAGAATAAGACATTCTCCACGTATCGGGTTCATTTACATTGTTATACAACAACTATAACAAAAATGTTTCTAAATGGATAAAAAAAATTCCGTCCCAAACTCTTGTTATTTCGTTTGAGAGCGGTTGTTTGAATCGAATCGACGAAGTGAAGCTGGTCGGCCATTTTTATTTTGTTATAGCAAGGAAGCGAGGCCCTCGACAGGGGAAATTCAATTGTTGCTCATGACTCCGTATATACATCAGAATTTAGAGGGATACACGGCTTTTATACATGGCTAATTGACCAATCAAAATCCAGGATTTTACTTTGCAGTATAATAAATATCCTTGTTACCTCATTAGCGTACACACTGAGGCAGCTGGGAGCTGTAGCCAATCACACATCAGATATCTGACACATTACGTACCTTTCTTAGCCAATCAGCAGCCTCTGCTGCCAGTTGTTGTTGTTGTACAGTATTTCCCTCCAATGTCTGGAGAACCGTGACGTGTTCCGTCGCGTAGATATTCAGAGTGTGGAATTAAAAAATATAAGAAATTTGCACCCCACCACTTTTCAGCACTTGATCTCACTGAAGTTTACATGAAAGGGTTACATCGTTGCATCCCTGCCTACTTATACTTGTAATGAAGACAATATGAGGATAAAATAAATACAGCATAAAATATACATTAACTACCGGTAATTAGTGCAGAGTTAACAGACCCCGACGACACTGAATGAGGTGTCCATTCTTCCCATCAGCACTTCCAGCGCATGGAAAGCAGTCATTTTATAATGTTACTAGATCAGCTGTTACTATGTACATAGAGATGAGTTAGAGAGTACCAATTACTGACTTAGTAAATAGCCAGGAGACTACATAGACATATCTATCTCTTCCTGTACCAGTAATTAATCAAAGTACTGACAGTACTGAAGGTTTCGGACATAATATATATTTATTATATTGATTTTTTGCTGTGGATTTTTCTGAAAATCATGTCAGTAGTTTGGAAGACATTTAAAGAATTTTTTTATGAACATGTCACACACAGTGCGATTCCAATAGCTCAACTTGCCACTTCGTGTCATAACTCTTGTAAAGTGGTCAGAGCAATAATTACATTCTTTAAGAAAATCTTCACATTAAGGTTGACAGCTTATCATGGGTGAAAATTTGAAGTAAAACCTCCCATTAGTATATGGGTTGTTAGACACATAATATTGTTTCACTTTATATTATATAGTGAAGACGATTTCAGGGTTCTATATCGGGTACAATTTGTCTGAGCAAAAAAAACATTTCTGTGCTTTTGCAAACAGAAAAGACCCTTAATAGTTTATCCATGCCTATACCTTGTCTTTTTGTGTGATTGTGTTGTATTTTCTTACTTCTTCCTGAGGAGACTGCGAGTGTGAGTCTGTTCAGGGTCAATTTGTGAGTCTGTGCTGCAAACAATACATACCCCGATCAGTTACCACAACTGGCTAGGGTCTTTGCTATTTGCAGCATCATACATGTAACAAGTATATCAATAAATGATATAATTAAAAATAAATTATAGTCATACATGCAAATTACAGTTAGTGCTGTAGTAAACACTACAGACCCTGATCAGTAACCGGCGTCATTGAAATAAATGATATGAATTAGAAATAAATTACATACATTACTATAAGATACTATAAGACACTATAAGATACTATAAGCCTGACACGTAAATCAATAAATGATGAAATGTATATAAATTAAAAGATAAGAAAGTGCTTTGTCTCATTTTGTTTGCCTTTCTCCTTTTTTTCATTTTAATGATTTTTTAATAATATAAAGGATACAAAAAACCTTGTTTCCTTTTAATAGTAATTGTTAATACTACCATCCAAGCTACTTAAACAATAAAGGTTGGCAAAGTGGGACACCCTGTTTGGATTCAGATCTAATACCAAGTAACTGTCTGACCAAAATCTAAACTGTTTACAACTTGTGACAATTTTGCCTTAGGTCAAAATGCCTAAAATTGATCTTTTAGAAATTCAAATGATGACAAACCTGAAGCAGACGATATTACATATCTCTACAGCTTGCTTAATCCTTATAATGCTGAGTGATGTTTCGTTTGCAACAATTGACGTCTGCTCCAATTCTTCAATAAACTTTCTTTCATTTTATGCAAAAATATGATCAAGATGACAAACAGTTTGGATCCTGATGAGACGCAGTATTATGTGGCCTCTCATCTGGATCCAAACTGTTTGCATAGGTAATCACAGTTTCGCCGCTAGCGTGCAAAGAGTTAAGCGTATGACCTCTAGAGATTTTAGCATGATGTAACAGTTGCCCTGCACTACTGACCAGCAGTGCGCTGTAACCTTTATACTGTAAAGGACGTAAAGAACAGAAGAAGTCTATTTAACCCTTAATTTCCCCTTATAAACTTGTTTTCATGCATCTGCAAATAGATTCGACCCAGATCAGACAACTCGCTCCCATAGATTCAGGGTCTGCTCTGTTTGCTAATGGATCCACCTTCCATATTTCATTATAAATATTTTGTAAGATTCCGGAACCGGATTGTAAGCCAAGCACTGCACATGCGCGTATTCTCTTAGGGGGATTCCCGCTAGGTAGCGCTCGTGCAATAGGGTTTTCCGCCATAGTTTGAGTCGCAATCCATTTTATAAGGATTTCGGCAAAAGCCGAAACCCTAAAAAGTGGGATTCAAACTTATATATACTTATTAAACACAAGTGTCTTGAGGATTCATACCTTGATTAGTGTATGAGTGACTCACTGATCCCCATTACCATGTATACGTAACATTTCTGGCCAGAGGACCCATGGGGTATGCTTAAGCCATGCAAATGATGTAGACCCAGACCAGAGGACTCATCCTTGAATTCATCTGATATGGGTTCACCCTATTTGCCACTCATAGTAGACAGCAACACTTCAAACTGGCCACATTACAATAGATTGCAACATCGCATTCTGGCAAGTCCATATAGTACCAGCCCAGCTTGCTATGTTGAGTGGCCTTCATGGCAAGAGGTGTTTAGTGAGTCAAACCTATTTAGCCCATTCAGCCCTTCGCCAATCTCGCACGTTATCTGTGGGAGCTGCACATGAGACCGAAGGAAAATTTTAGCGGACAGAGGCGAACAACGAAAGTCCCGAGTCTAGAGTTCATGAGGAACGCTCAGATCAGGTTATGCGTTGTCTGCCATAACACAGCCCCTGTAGCCCCTTCATATGGGAGTGTATTCGGACCACCTAAGAGTCCTAGGATGATTGTCTAAAGGCTGGGGGTGAATAAGCAAACAGGTTAATGCACGCCGTGTTGTACTTAACTATTCAGCACACTTTACAATCTGTACGTTATGAGGTTAATTAAATGGCTTTACTACCTCTGGACTCAGCCAGTGACTGTACGTAGTGCTTGTGTGCGCTTGATGTGCAGGGCATATGTCATCCCTCGGGACACAGATTCCAACTTTGGAAGTAGGCCAGGTTGCAGCTTGGCTGAAGATATATCATCAGTTCCGGAAGCTTAAGAGTTCTCAATCTTTTACAAAATTTCCAAAAATTAAAAGTATCGAAACACTTTACGAACAGTGACCTCACAGCAAGCAGTATATATCAGTATAAAAAATATGTAGATGGCTAAAAAATAATACATTATCACAGACACTGATTATTTTGTAGCCCGTGTCTGTTCTTTTTTCTCCTTTTTTGATAATCTAGCATATACAATGAATAAAAAAAAGTAATGACAATGTTTAGGAAATATGGAAAAATAGTCGAACAGGGAGAGCCACACACGAAATGACACCGCACCAAACACCATCTAACAAGAAACGGTAAAGCCACAAGACAAAACATAACAGGACGCATATCAAGACGAAACACATTACACATTAAGCATATTAAACAACAAAATTGACCGTAGGCTGAAAGCAGGAGTGCCGCCTTGGAACGGCCAGCAACCAAAATCTGCTCTTGACATTTACAGGTTGGACCGCACCAAGTCCGTACCAACCTCACAAACTCACTATAGTTGTCTGTTTGTCTCAAGTAGTTTGGGAGACTATTTTCCATAGGTACTTGTTCTGACTTTTGGTATGTTAAGCATGTGGTGAGTATACCGAAAAGAGTAAGATGATGAATATGTTTTGAAGCTGACCAAAGACCTATGATAACACATCATAGGTCTTTGAGCTGACTAAATAATGCAGATAGGAAGGAGAAATTTTGTAGAGACATTTGAATGTTTCAATAGCCATAGATCTAATTCTGCTTAAAAATGCAGCGTTGGCACATTAGCTTTTTGTAGCAGATCTTCATAATTTGGTGTAAAATCGTTGAATACTATTCTGAGAGGTCTGTGTTGGATTTTTCTCATTTTCTCAGTGTTTGCCTTAGAGCAGAAATGCCAAATAAGTGCACAAAAGTTAAAATTTGATCTCATAAATGACTTGCAACACACTGCATGTTTGGTTTTCGACCACTTTACAGTCGGTCGCTACGCTTCCCTCTTTGCTTGCACGATGATAGGCCGAGGGTAGTACTCTATATGATGGTATACTCTTAAACCCAGATATGGGATGAGCTTACCAGACTCATGTATTACCTTTTCTCCGTCGTGCCCTTAACGGCTTCCCTGCAGTTGCCCTGTCTTCAGCAAAGGCATTGAGTACACATTTGACGGACTTTCACAGTTGTTATGCTATGTTTTACATTTTGTACTGTGATTACTGTTTTCTATATTGTGGGGAAGTCCGGTGGGGATACCTTTATTTACAATGTTTGTTTAGCTAGGGTGACTTTAAGATAAGTGTGAGGTTAGGACGTCCGTAAACGCGTTCAAACCCCAGTGGTGATTTTGCTACCGCATGACTGTGCCAAGGCGGTTCTCTCTTTGTCAGCCTTACTTTTGTTTGTCTTGTGTCATTGTACTTGTGTTTTGTTCATGTTTGTTTCTGGTGCTTGTGTATTTGTTGGTGTTTTCTGAGTTCTTCTCGTGTGTTTGGTTGTGTACGAGCGAGCGCGCGTCCGTGCGCGCGCGTCCGTGCGCGTGTGTGTGTGTGTGACGTGCTGTCTATCGATGTGTTGGTGGTGGTTGCGTCTTGTGTGTGGCTTTCTCCTGTATGTTTCTGTGTGTGTATGTGTATATAAATTGCTATATAAATTGCTTTCTGTCGGTGTTTTGGTGATGGTTGCGTTTTGTGTGTGGCTTTTCCTGCTTGACTTTACTACTTTTCATTTGTAGATAAGAATTTTGCAATCCAATGGTAAAAACTTACTTATTCTAAATAGAACATTTAATTGACCAGCAGTTTTTTTTGCACTCAGAATCCGGTAGTTGGTAGCTTTCTAAGTACCAAATCATTAACAACAAATAAAAGTAAGCTGTCCCAAATTCGATCTGTTAACGTTTCTTATTTTCAAAAGCATAGAACCTAGATCTATTTAGAATCATTATATTATTATTTTTCAGAAGGGTGTAGATCTACCACATGTTATCGGTTTCGGGCGCCCAACCTCACACATATTCCATCCCCACCCTAAAAGACAAACAGTGTAAATAAACGTATCCCCTCTCCGACTAATCTACAACAACCGCGATGGCAAATACAGTGGTAAAGTGCATGTAAAACGAAACAATTAAGTGAAACAAACTGTATCCATCTATCGCTAGTGTACTCAATGATTGAGCTGCAAACGGAGTAACTGTAGAAAAGTAATAAAGGGTACGACAAAAAACGAGATGGTACACATATCCGACGCCCTCCTTCCGTTTCCTCCTTCCGTTTCCGGATTTAAGAGGTCGCCTCCATAGAGTACTAAACCTTTCTTGTCGGCGTACATGCAAAGAGGCAAGCGTGACTGCCAACTGTAAAAGGGTTGACAACCAGACATGCAGTATGTTGTAGTACTATAGGATACTACTGTATGTAGGCCTACATGTCGCTGGTCCGATCCTGTTTCTCTGCCACATAAATTACCCCCCTCCCATCCCCCGGATTGTGTAAGATCTCAGTACGTCTATTTGCAAATGACTGCCTACTCTACCGAACCATCAGGAACAGTACGGATCAAGAGAAACTTCAGTCAGACTTAACAAACCTGGAAACATAGGCACATTGCCTATTTTGCCCATGTTTACTTTAATGTTTAACCCTTCGCTTGCTGAATTTTAAAATACATGTCTCCTTCTTTACCCATGCCCTGTTGTATAATTACATATATCTCCACTGTGTACAAGTATTTCGCTGTGTGGTCACTGCTGTGGGGTGCACTGGTTGCACAATCAACTTGTAAATAGTGCAGACCCTGATGAGACAGCTCCTGCAGGAGCTGTCTCATCCGGGTCTTCACTATATACAGGTAGGTATATTGACGTGAATAGCAAGCGAAGGGTTTAAGGTTATTAAGGTATAACCACTGTATCACACATTGCATAAGTGTCTGTCAGACTATTTAGGGTAACTAATGCATAAGCACTTTACTACACATTATCTTATTTGTCTGCCAGAGTACTTCGGGTATAACCAATTTACCATCCATTGCCCAAGTGTGTCCGAATATTTAGGGTAATTAAAGTATACACACGTTACCACACATTGGCTTATTTGTCTGTCCAAATACTTGTATAACCACTTTACTACACATTGCCCAATGTGTCTGTTTGAATCCTTTGGGTATAAGTGCTTTGCGACACATTGTCTTATTTGTCTGTCCAAATACTTAGGGTAATTCAGGTATAACCACTTTACACACACATGATGACGATGGCCTCATAACCACATTTAATTACCACACACTGCCTAATTTGCCCTTTTTAATCCTTTGGGTATAACCACTTTTCCACACATTGCCTAATTTTGCCTGTCCAAATTAATACTTAGAGTATTTATATAAGCACTTAACCACACATTGTCAAAAATCGTTTAAAGACAACCTGCATTATCTGAAATAAACAACAAAGTCAGAATATTTTTTTCAAAAGAGCTTTATATAAATGTACACTGTACATAACGGTATGATAAAACTGTAAGACAAGAAGACATGGAAGTGATGGCAGCAGGGTACAATAATAAAAAATGGTCCATGTTGTATGTCACAAAACTCAACACACATAGTTTTTGAGGATGATATTCCTATGTACAAACAATATTCAGAAGAATGTAAAGTCACTCAGCTACCTTACTTGAGCTGAAATCATTTTTCATTACTAAAAGCCATATTTTGAAGGTTGCTATTTAATCAAAGCTCAGTATATCCTGTAACTGACATATCATTTTTGTATCACGGACTTTGTTGGCTAAATAGAGAGAATCTGTAACTGTTTGACAGTTTTGTTTACAGTTCTATATATCTAATAAATTATTTCTAAGCGTCTAAAATTTCAAATACCGGTACATCCAAAAACAATTTCTACCTACCACAAAAACAGCAATATATGGCTTATATGACATTTAGAATATTTAGCCAGAATTTCATGGACAAAGTTGCATTTTTCTCCATACATTGCAATAATCACAAAGGCACTAAACTCTACACATACATACCACATAGTGAGGTAATTACACAAAGGCACACACAATGCCCTTTAAAAATGAAAGGTCTGACAAAGGACTTTTTAAAAAATATGTATCAGTCTAGGGTACATTAAATTCCATCTTTCAAAGCATAGAGATGAATGCTGATAGTTGTAATACCGTCAATAATATATCACTGTTTCATTTGAGTTGAAACAACCTTGTCATAGATACATGGATAGAATATCAAACAGTTTTTCTCATACGTTTATATAACTTTATAGAATTTTAAAGAATTCGACCTATAAGAAGAATAAAAATATTTCATAAATCAAACCTTCAACAATATACATGTAGCATTAACAAATGAGTATATGTACATGTCAAAAACTGAAGGAAGTTTATGAATGATTATCAACAACAACCAGTACATATAGTGACTATTTTTTCGTATTTCATAGATTTTTATAGCAAGCAAAAATTATAATCATTAAGTGCTGGCAAATTTTACTTAACTAATAACAGTGTGCATAATGGGAATCACAGACTTTGCTTTTGATGAGCGAGTTAGCACAATAACAATACTGAACTCGAATACCTAGCTAAATTTCTAACAGCTACACAGTGTAATGTCAAATAACATTCTTCTGAGGAAAAATATTGGGATAATATTGTTTAAAGTTACAAGAAATGCCAATTGTGTTATTTTTTCGTCAACTCTTTGCACACTACTAGCGAATGCATGGTAAATTTTCCAAACATTTTGGATCCATATAAGCAGTTGTGTGTACTGGCAACTTAGCTTCTCCTCAAGACCCAAACTGTTTGTCACTTTGACTGTATTTTTTAAAGAAAAGTTGAAGAAAAATAAATTTTGAGAATTGCAACAAACAGCACTTTTGTAGACAATTACTTAACGTCCACCGAGTTAAGTTGTTGATGGAAATTGCTACTTTAATCATTTGTAAACTTGCATCACATGGCAAAAGATAAAAGTTACCCAGACAAGCCAGTAAGTTTATCTGTTAAACAGATTCCAGAAAAAAAGTAAATAGCTGTTTATAAAGATCAAATGCAGTGACCATTTTCACCCAGGTCTACACACAATTCATGTCAAATAGGCCATTATCCCTTAACCCTTTACTCCATGAATATTCATGTAAGAATTACTGATATCATGAACAATAAGTTTTGTTATGCCACATTAACACAGGAATGTTCAGCCATGGCAGAAACTGTACAATAATATCTGTTTTATTTCATAAGCAAACAGCGACCCTGATCAGATGGCTCCAACAAGAGTCATCTGATCTGGGTCTTCACTGTTTGCAAAGGCATAGAAAGGCATATTTATGGAGTTAATGGTTATTGAAAAATCAAACTGGCTAAAACATTTATGTTGTAACTACTTTAATAAATGTTGTTTGGTAAAAAATCTATAAAATAAATTAAAGTGCAGCAAATGAAAACTGCCATAAAATGGTGGTATAAACCATTTACCTCATGAATATTTATACCAGAATTCATCACTTCATAAATATTTATCAACTGATTTTTATAATGGTTATTGAAAGAAGTAATTTTTGGCTATGTCAGAAGCTGTTGTAGAATCAGATTCTATATATTTTATAAGCAAACAGAGCAGACTCTGATCAGAGGGCTCCTACAGGCGCCATCTGATCTGTGTCTACTTGCAAAGGTTGAAAAAGGTGTTTCTATTAGGTAAAGGGTTAACTGAGTTTTTATCTGGTATCACTACTCTTTTTTGCATTAGATATGAAGTTCAGTATATAAAAAAACAAACATACCGAATATACATTATTTTCCATATTTTCCAAAATAACTGGTGTATATCTACAAAAGTTGAAAAAGTCAACATAAGTAACAAAAATATAATAAAAAATAATGTAGAATGGTAAAATTTTGTACAACTGTTGTAACCAAATATATATATATAACACCAGAAAACGGGCATGATAAATTTGCAATTGCATTCAGAAACAACATTCTCACAAAACAGTATTTTCTCAAACCAGTTTAAAAAAGAACAAAGACATCAAAGGAAATTTTCATCACAGCTTTAAAACTTTTTATTTTCACTGCATTTAAATGCGACATTGGGATTGATTTATGTTCCTGTGATGTATTGATGGGGTATCCGATGTCTGTGGTTGGTTTATAGTCAGAATTGTTTGTATATACCACTGGAATTGTGACAGCTCTTCACTCAGAAGGTTAGACAGGTAACAGATCTGTAGTTGTTTGAATTTACAGCCCTGTAAATAAAGATATACAATCATTGTAAATAATATTACAAATAGTTGCAGATATAAAGATTCATATTCAAATACTAATATCATCATTTCTCCACCAAACCTAATACTTGGGACCTCTTTTTAGAATCGTTCTGCAGAGACAATTCTAAAGTGTGGCTAGAACATAGAAATTGAGAGCAAAAGAAAGGAGTTATTCATGAAAAGGATTTAATTTAAGCCTCTGTAGATGAACTTAGAAACAATGTACTGAACATGAAGTAGATGCTGTTAAATTGTCAACCAAAAGAACAGATTGAATAATAGAACAAGTAATTCGTGGTTAATATTTATAACCATTTCACCTGATAAATCAAGAAATAATGTACATGTATGATAAAAAATGTCTCTAAGACACAAGAAAATGAGTATTAAATCTGTTTATGTCTCAAATACAGTTCATTCAGCTTAACCCTTAACCTGATACAGAAACCTTTTCATACCTTTGCAAACAGAGTAGATCCAGAACAGACAGCTTTTGTAGGAGCTGTCCGATCAGGGTCTGCTCTGTTTTTTTATGAAATAATATAGATTTGATTCTACAGTTTTTTGCAGTGGCCAAACTATTCCGAGTGTCTGTGACATAATTGATCTCATTTCCAATCATTAGGTATCTCAGTATGACTTGAACATTTTGACAATCATATTGACTGTAGAGAGAATAATAATGGTAATAATAATAATTGTGTTTTAAAAATGGAACAGGTTACTGCTAGAGCAGACACCACTTTGCTCAGCTTGCTAAAGTTAAGTTCACTCCACTTTATTAAGTGATTACAACAAAAACTCCTTGTATGCTAGTAGAGAATATGTGATTACCAATGCAAAAAGTTTGGATCCAAATGAGATGCCAAGTAACTTGGCATCTCATCAGGGTCAAAACTGCTTGTCACTAAGACAGAGCTACAGATAACGGTGTGTACTCAAATACTAAAATCGTCATTTCTCCACCAAACCCTATGCTGTGACCACTCTTTAGAATCGTCTCTTTGAGACGATTCTAAAGAGTGGTCACAACATAGGGTTTGGTGGAGAAATAAAGAAGTTATACTTGGGAGTATGTCAATTTACGCATCTTATCTGGAGCTCTGCTAAGAAACTGATGAAAAAATAACTTTGAGAATTGTAGCAGATGGTAGTTTTGCAGCAGATTATTATTTAGCATGAGAACAGTTAAGATATGTACTGAAAACTATTAGCTATAACAACACAATGGATGTAACTGTGCACATGGAACTGCTGAAAAACAAAGCTTTCTTATTAGCTATAAAGCTGTTAGAAGTGACTGCACAAAATACATTTGCAGTTATGACTCTCTTAAGCTATATGCTACAATAACATTTCCAAATTTTGAACTAACAACAATAGCTAAAGTACATGTATAACTTTGTTACGATATCTAGCATTGAAGCTCATGTTAAATTGTTATGCATAGCATGGATATCGCTTTCTGCATCAGTGATGTTTGTGTAAGTTTAGGAGTTTGGCAGAAAAGCCAATGTTCAGTATAAACACATTTGAAATGCATTAACTTTGTGTTTAAGAGGTGACATCTGATGGGAATTTGTACTGTTTGCAGAGGTAGCATTCAAAAGATTCAAGCTTTTGATGAGTGTTCCTTTTTCCAACTATGTAGCTCATAATTATACAATATTTATGAAATGTTTTACTGTAAAATCTCTCTAAACTGGACATAAATTGAGTATAAATGTCAGTCTTTGAGACAGGTGACAGCTTAATGCAGGTTGAAAGTCATGCAGAAAGCTCATAGAGGAGCTTTCTGCATGACTTTCACCCTGCATTAAGCAGCCACCTGCCTAAAAGTAACTGAATTCATCTCTACTAGAATTCTGGATTAGAGGGGTTTAACAAAGCATGTACCTATCATTTCAGACAAAGTATGGTGTCATGCAGTCTCTGGTTTTTATTGTCAGAGAATGAGTACTTTAATGAAGCAATGCATGGTAGTGACCTTTCTTCGCCTAAAATGTGAAAAACTATCTATAAACAAAAAATTATTTTACCATCAGCATTTCTTGAGGTACTATTATAGTTTGTTTTGTTTTTTTGAGAATTTATTATATAATCAAGTACATGTATTTCAATATTGGCAAAAATAGATAGCTAACAAATTACAAACTAACAACTAAGTTACAATGAGCAAATGATAGTAGTGTTTGATGTCCTGCTCCCATGGTGCTCTGCAATTAACACAAGTTGTATAAGCTTAGCTAACATCAAATGTATGTGCCCAGTCCTGCACAAAACAGTACTACATAGTTAATTGTATTTATCTTAATTTTGCCTCTCCATGCCTGTTGGTATGAAATACTATTTAACAATGAACTTTGCAAGCATATACCAACATTCATCTGTAATTAAAGGGACACAACTGTAAAAATATGCATGATAATGGATAGGAAGTCAGCCGAATAATGTCTCGTTGGTTGGCCACAAGCAGGCGAAGATACGAAGAACCAGCTTAAAGGTATCAAAGTTAAGACCAAGTGTTAACATTTTGCAAGAGTATGAAGAGAATGATCTTCTAATATCAGGATTACTTCTCTTAAACCATCGCCTCATATTGAAGCCTTTTGACGCCTCTGTAAAAGTCATATTCTGAAACCATTGTGATAATATTGCTCCATAGGAGCAAATGCTCTTTTTATCACAATGGTTTCAAAAAATCACAATTCTAAAATTTTCCTTTTCTCTAGTAAATGCTTTTTTGGTAGATTTATTCAAAGAGGTTGGGTAAAAAAATAGCCCATGTGGGAATGGGTGAATCCAGTTTTGATCTCTTTAATAGTTTGATGGAGCTAGCTTACAAGATGTTAGGTGAAGGTTATCTCTTCCAACACTATAGACCAATTTATGTTGATCTTTGCAAACAGCTCAGATCAAGATTATCAGGGTCTGAGCTGTTTGACATGCAGATAGTGATTTTTGAAAATAAGATGGAAGATAAATGTATATGTTCTTTTAGAATTGTAGCAGATGACAATAAATACTTAGTGTTGAATGGGTATAATTAATGTTAGAATTGGATACTAGCAAATCTGACATCACCAAGGCCATGGCAACAATGCAACCTCCTTTCTTTGGAAAACAGGCAAGCAAAACATTTTAGGTCCACACTTAACATGTAAAAATTGGTCAGTTTATAAAGAAGTGTTTTGAAGCAACAAGAAAACAAGTTTATAAGATGCATAATGAAAATGGTTTCATGAATTTGTATTTCACAACAGGCACAGAGCTACTTCATTGCTGTAAGGACTTGAAATCAGTGAAAACAAATTTTCAATGTTAAGATAAATAAGATACCAAAATCGACTCAAACAGTAGCATCAAAAAATTAATAATCAGTTTGAAATGTTTTGATGTCTGCAATACTCATAATAAAATTTATTATGTACATGTATCCTTATCTACGATAATTAATTAAGGCACTACTACATGGTACTAATTAAACGTGAATTCATATACAATGTATAAGCAAACATGTACAAGTATTGCATCCATATTTACTCCATAAATATACCTTTCTATGCTTTGCAAACAAAGTAGACACAGATTGGATGGCTCCTGCAGGAGCCCTCTGTAAGGGTCTGCTCTGTTTGCTTATGGTACAATATATATATATAATTCTACAGTTTCTGTTTTGGTCAAACATTCCTGTGTCCATGTGCTATTTATAACAATTAATATTACATGAATAGTCATGGAGTAAAGGGTTAAAACCTTATTACAACTAAAATGTTTGGCATGTAATGTTCTATTAAATCTTTACTCCATGAATATTCATGTGAGAAACAATGTACATGTATGTGTGAATATTAATTAGTGTCAAATCTATAATGGCAAATGTATAAGAAATATTTGGCTCAAATTAAAACTGTAGACTCATGATCTTTTTAAGTCCATATGCAAACAGCAATCTCCCCCTGATCAGATGTTTACAAAGGAGCCATCTGATCTGGGTCTACTCTGTTTGCCGAGGTATATCTATGGAGTAAAGGGTTAATTATAATTTATTTGATTTTAAGTCCCCACAATAATATTTGTGTAGCTTTTTTCGACACCACAGCGAGACTACCATTATATCGCTGAAGTCTGATGCATCTTGTGAATATTGCCCAGTGGAATCCTGTAGAATAGAAAACTCATTTACGAACATACATTCTCACAAGCTCGATATATGTAACTAGATGGTTGTGGGTTGCCCAAAGAGTAACCATATCAAGCCCAAAACATGCACAGAATTAAAATTTCTAAAGTATAATAGTAATCTTGACCTGTAACATATGGATTTAATTGTTGGACAGAAGACATCAGTTCAGTTTGGACTTTTAACCATTTACTTCATGAATATTCATGAAACAAGTAATTTTTTTATGATATATATGAACACAATTTTTTAGCTCATAACTGTAGAATCAGATTAATACTATTCCTTATAAATGGAAATAAATGTCCCCATATACTTTGTCCAAGTCAGCTTTAAACCCGTACCCTCTTATAAATGCTTTTTTCCTGTAAGAGCCATCTGAACAGGGTTTACTCTGTTGGCTTATGGAGTTATATAGATCTGATCCTACAGTATATGTCAAAGCAAGAAATTCCTTTGAAAATCTTATGTTAATGAATATTCATGAAGTGACCAATTCACCCATAAATATTCAATATAGGAATGGGTTAATTTGTAATGATTCATGCAAACAGGTCAGGTCATATCTAGGTGGGAAAACAAGCAATTCAGTTCCTCCTCATAATTCAATATAATTCAGGGCTCAATTTGTAAGGGAGGTAAGCAGGGATAGCAAAACATTGTAACAAAAATATGAGCAAATCATTGTATTATCCTACCAATTTGACATGAGACTCATGCATATTCCGTGTATTATCGTCGGTAATCTTCGAATAAATTTCCGGAGCTATAAGGATACAGTACACCCCCTCTAATGCGACCAGCAAAAAGGGGCATAACTCACCGTGGCAAAGGCAGGTGGTAGCTTAATACAGGACGAAAGTTATGCAGAAAGCAACCACCTGCTTATAAAGACAGTCATGCTTATTCATTAAGTGGTTGCATTAGAGGGGTTTTACTGTACAATCCTCGAGGAACATGATTATTACCGGCTTTTGGTTTGCTATTTTTTGTCACAGAGTATTACGAACGATCCCGATGAACACGCCGAAATTTTATCTAGTCTCAGGTCAAATTAGGAGGATAACAAGAGATGTTTGTAAAACATGTATACCCCCCATACCCCCTGACCTTTGATCTAGTGACCTCAACTATAGAGATCATCTAGCGGTCATGACTAATCACCACAGCAAGTTTGAAGATCCTAAGCTAAACCACTGATCATTTATTGATCTGAAAACATTTCACATATTAAGGTCATGGTGACCTTGACCTTTGACCTAGTGACCTCAACAACTATAGGGATCATCTAGTGGTCATGACCAACTACCACAGCAAGTTTGAAGATCCCGTACCAAACCATTGAGCAGTTATTAATTGGAAACCATTTCATCAGTTAAGGTCATGATGACCTTGACCTTTGACCTAGTGACCTCAAAATCAATAGGGGTCATCTAGTTGTCATGACCAACCACCACAGCAAGTTTGAAGATCCTAAGTCAAACCTTGGAGCAGTTATTGATCGGAAACCATTTCACTAGTTAAGGTCATAGTGACCTTGACCTTTGACCTAGTGACCTCAAAAATAATAGGGCTTATCTATTGGTCATGACCAACCACCACAGCAAGTTTGAAGATCCTAAGCCAAACCCTTGAGCAGTTATTGATCGCAAACCATTTCACCCTTTAAGGTCATGGTGACCTTGACCTTTGGCCTAGTGACCTAAAAACAACAGGGCTCATCTAGTTGTCATGACTAACCACCTAAGCAAATTTGAAGATCCTAAGCCAAACCCTTGAGCAGTTATTGATCAGAAACCATTTTACAAGTTAAGGTCATGGTGACCTTGACCTTTGACCTAGTGACCTCAAATAAAGTAGGGGTCATCCAGTTGTCATAACCAACTACCGCAGCAAGTTTGAAGATTCTAAGCCAAACCCTTCAGAAGTTATTGATCGGAAACCATTTGACCAGTTAAGAGCATGGTGACCTTGACCTTTGACATAGTGACCTAAAAAACAATAGGGGTCATCTAGTGGTCATTACTAACCACCACAGCAAATTTGAAGATCCTAGGCCAAACCCTTGAGCAGTTATTGATTGCAAACCATTTCACCCTTTAAGGTCATGGTGACCTTGACCTTTGACCTAGTGACCTAAAAAACAATAGGACTCATCTAGTTGTCATGACCAACCACCTAAGCAAATTTGAAGATCCTAAGCCAAACCCTTGAGCAGTTATTGATCAGAAACCATTTTACCAGTTAAGGTCATGGTGACCTTGACCTTTGACCTAGTGACCTCAAAATCAATAGGGGTCATCCAGTGGTCATGACCAACCACCACAGCAAGTTTGAAGATTCTAAGCTAAACCCTTGAGCAGTTATTGATCGGAAACCATTTAACCATTTAAGGTCATGGTGACCTTGACCTTTGACCTAGTGACCTCAAAATCAATAGGGGTCATCTAGTGGTCATGACCAACCACCACAGCAAGTTTGAAGATCCCAAGCCAAACCCTTGAGCAGTTATTGATCGGAAACTATTTCACCATTTTAGGTCATGGTGACCTTGACCTTTGACCTAGTGACCTCAAAAACAATAGGGGTCTTCTACTTGTCATGACCAACCACCACAGCAAGTTTGAAGATTCTAGGCCAAGTCGTTTATTAGTTATCGTTCGGAAACCATCGATCTACCGACCGACCGACCGACCTACCGACCGACCGACCGACAGACCGACCGACCGACCGACCGACATGTGCAAAGCAATATACCCCCATTTTTTCAAAAGGGGGGTATAATAACAAAAATATTATCAACTCTTTGCATACTAAATACAGTGTGTTTGTCATCTGCAAAAAGGAGTGCTTCTTGCATTTCCCTAAATTATCTTCAAAACTTCAATCAGAGTGTCAAACAGTTGGGATCTTCATAACATTTTTAGTTCCGTGTTTCATCTGGATCCAAACTATTTGCATTGGTAATTACAATTTTTTGCTAGCATGCAAAGAGTTAAGTGAATTGGTAAGAGATTAACGCAAACAGTAAATCCTGCCTACATCATATAATCAGGCTAGACCTGTATCTTTCTCTACTCCATGAATATTCATTTAAGAAATAATGTATGTATGGATATGAATTCGCTTAATATTTATAATGGCATTTAAACAGGATTTTTTTTATCCTAATAAAATAGAGCAGACCCATATCAGATGGCTCCTAAAGGAGCCATCTGATATGGGTCTACTCTATTTGTAAAATGTGTATCAATGGAGTAAAGGGTTAACAATAGAGTAAAGGGTTAACAATAAAAATTTTAATGAAAATATAAGATGAAGGTCCCTTTGGTGGCGCTTTACAAAACATGTATAGCCTGGCCAGCTTTAACATCAACCAGGATCATCTGACCAGGATCTACACTGCTGGTAAGTTAACAGTTTAGATGATAAATTATTTTGCAGTAGCTGATCAGTATAGACAATATAGACCCTGTTCAGCTGCTGATTCTCTGAAGGATGTGGAAGCTTATCCTGGTTTGTACTGTTTGCAAAGCATTGAGGACAATTCTCTTCAGGTGTGAGTGCATTTAAAATCTATAACTCTTTGATTATATAATTTCCAAAACATTTAAAGACAGTGCTATTCTATCATTGGCTGATAATAAAAAATATGTCACATGTGTTTAAGTCGGTGCTTCTTTGTATAACTTATGTTTTAAATTTGAGCAAACAAACTTTTACAGTCAACTAGCATTTCACACACATCAATCAAAACACAGTCACAAACAATTTCACAATCATTAAATAAAATCCATGCAGTGTAAAATTCAATTGACATCATATGCAGGGGTCATATACTAGTCTAACATGCTGGTGTCAGCAATGCATGCTGGTTCAATCCAGACTCACCAACGCATGATCAGCAATCAGCGAGCTTGCTCAGCAAGTGCTGCCATTTGCACAGCTTTTAAAAGCTGTGCTTGTGTTCTAAATATCATAACAATTATAAAATGCATTTTGAAAGTTGTGATTATACTCTTCAATAAATGATGTGTAAGTTTCTCATTGGAACAGTAAATAAGCCTTTGATAACTAATATACATGTATAGTAGAACCTGTCCTAAGTGGTCATTCATTTATTGAACACAGGAGTCTTTAAAAAGCAGATGGTTGTAATGCAGAGCAAAAGTAACTGGAGGTTTTTGTCACAAAAAAGGATGTCCCCCCCCCCCACACACACACCCCCCTCGCACCCACACATACACACTGCGACACATTTCAGTTCTGTACATGAGAACTTGAATGGATATGTGTGACAGACAGACAGACAAACAATTCTAACAACAAGAGGGCCAGAATGGCCCTGAAGCGCTCACCAGACAATCAGAGGAGAAGATTTTCAAAGTTTTCACTATATGTTTCTATAGAAAACTAGCTTGCCCTGGGGCAGGACTAATTTTGACCCAAGAGGCACAATTAATATAAAACTTTTGTAGAGGACCTGAACATGATGCTATGTGCCAAATATGAAAGCTGAGAACCTTCCGTTTCAGACGAGTAGATTTTCAAAGTTTTCACTATATGTTTCTATTGAAAAGTGGCTACCCCTGGGGCTGGCCAATCTTTACTCCAGGGCCATAATTTATATAACTTTTTTAGAAGACCGAAACATGATGCTATGTGCCAAATATGAAAGCTGAGAACCTTCCTATTTCAGAGAAGAAGATATTCAATGATTTCACTATTTGTTTCTATTGAAAACTGCCCACCCCTGGGGCGGGGCCAATTTTGACCATGGGGCCATAATTTATATAAATTTTGTAGAGGACCTGAACATGATGCTATGTGCCAAATATGAAAGCTGAAAACCTTCAAGTTTCAGAAGAGAATGTTTTCAAAGTTTTCACTACATGTATTTGTTTCTATTGAAAACTTCCCACCCCTGGGGCGGGGCCAATTTTGACCCCAAGGCCATAATTTATATAACTTTTGTAGAGGACCTGAACATGATGCTCTGTGCCAAATATGAAAGCTGAGAGCCGTCCAGTTTCAGAGAAGAAGATTTTCAAAGATTTCACTATATATTTGTTTCTATTGAAAACTGCCCACCCCTAAGGCGGGGCCAATTTTGACCCCAGGGGCATAATTTATATAACTTTTGTAGAGGACCTGAACATGATGCTATGTGTCAAATATGAAAGCTCAGAGCCTTCCAGTTTCAGAGAAGAAGATTTTCAAAGATTTCACTATTTGTTTCTATTGAAAACTCCCCACCCCTGGGGCGGGGCCAATTTTGACCCCAGGGGCATAATTTATATAACTTTTGTAGAGGACCTGAACATGATGCTATGTGCCAAATATGAAAGCTGAGAGATTTCAAGTTTCAGAGAAGAAGATTTTCAAAGATTTCACTATTTGTTTCTATTTAAAACTGCCCACCCCTGGGACGGGGCCAATTTTGACCCTGGGGCTATAATTTATATAACTTTTGTATAGGACCTGAACATGATGCTCTGTGCCAAATATGAAAGCTGAGAGCCATCCAGTTTCAGAGAAGAAGATTTTCAAAGATTTCACTATTTGTTTCTATTGAAAACTGCCCACCCCTGGGGCGGGGCCAATTTTGACCCAAGGGTCATAATTTATATAACTTTTGTAGAGGACCTGAACATGATGCTCTGTGCCAAATATGAAAGCTGAGAGACTTCCAGTTTCAGAGAAGAAGATTTTCAAAGATTTCACTATTTGTTTCTATTGAAAACTGCCAAACCCTGGGGCGGGGCCAATTTTGACCCCAGGGCCATAATTTATATAACTTTTGTAGAGGACCTGAACATGATGCTATGTGCCAAATATGAAAGCTGAGAACCTTCTGGTTTAAGAGGAGAAGATTTTCAAAGCTTTACTATATGTTTCTATTGAAAACAAGGCACCCCTGGGGCGGGGCCAATTTTGACCCCAGGGGCATAATTTATATAACTTTTGTAGAGGACCTAAAGATGATACTATGTGCCAAAGATGAAAGATGAGAACCCTGTAGATTCAGAGGAGAAGATTTTTAAAGGTTCAAATTGTTGACGACGGACGACGAATGACGCACGATGCACGCCGACGGACGACGGACAACGGGTGATCACAAAAGCTCACCCTGAGCACAAAGTGCTCTGGTGAGCTAAAAACAATATGCAAAGGGAAATAACTCAAAATGTTGCTACCATAGTAATGAACTTGATGAATGATACTTCCCCTCATTATGTGCTTTCCACATCACATTTTTAAAGAAAAAAATGATAACAGTTAATAAAATTAAAAAATATTGATACCAGAGTTATGGCCCTTGTGCATGACACTTCCTTTCATCATGCTCTTTCCATAAATGAAATATCATTTCAATAGCTCAGTAGAACGAGTTATTGATCGAACAAAAAATGTAACAAAGGGCAATAACTCCAAAAGAGTTATGGCCCTTATTCATGACACTTTCTCACATCATGCTCTTTCCATGTACATGTATGAAGTTTCAATCCAATAGCATGAGCCATAATTATAGGAGTTATCGTCCGTACAAAAAAGTGTGATTTTTTTTACAAGGGGCAATAACTCCAATATTAGTGAAGCCAGAGTTATGGACCATGTGCATGACACTTCCTCTCATTATGCTCTTTCCATATATGAAGTTTAAACCAACTGGCATCAGGCATATTGAAGTTATCGTCCGGACAAAAAAGTGTGACGGACAGACGGACGGACGGACAGACATGTCGACAACTCTCATGAAAACAATATGTATCCCCCCATATAAATAAGGGTGGGAGACATAATGAAGAAAGCTCCTATAGGATCTTTCTGCATTACTTTTGACCTGCATTAAGCTAACACCTGTGTAACAGAACCATAATTAGTTCTCTTTTTGATGGCTGCTTAAGACAGGCATACTGTAGTTGATCATGCAATAATTATAACTCTTATCCTGTTTGGTAAAAAGGCAAGCATTCACCAGCTTAAACTATTTATGTCTCCCCCCATATTTATATGGGGGAGACATATTGTTTTCGTGAGAGTTGTCTGTCTGTCTGTCCGTCTGTTCGTCCATCCGTCTGTCCGTCTGTCTGTCTGTCCGTCACACTTTTTGTCCGGACGATAACTTCAATATGCCTGATGTCAGTTGATTGAAACTTCATATATAGAAAGAGCATAATGAGAGGAAGTGTCATGCACAAGGTCCATAACTCTGGCTTCACTAATATTGGAGTTATTGCCCTTTGTAAAAAAATCACACTTTTTTGTCCGGACGATAACTCCTATATGGCTCATGCCATTGGATTGAAACTTCATATATGGAAAGATCATGACAAGAGGAAGTGTCATGCACAAGGTCCATAACTCTGGCTTCACTAATATTGGAGTTATTGCCCTTTGTAAAAAATATCATAATTTTTTGTCCGGACAATAACTTCAATATGCCTGATGTCAGTTGATTGAAACTTCATATACGGAAAGAGCATAATGAGAGGAAGTGTCATGCAGAAGGTACATAACTCTGACTTCACTAATATAGGAGTTATTGCACTTTGTAAAAAAATTCACACTTTTTTGTCCGGACGATAACTTCTATATGGCTCATGCTATTGGATTGACACTTCATATATGGAAAGATCATAACGAGAGGAAGTGTCATGCACAAGGTCCATAACTCTGGCTTCTCTAATATTTGAGTTATTGCCCTTTGTAAGAAAAATCACAATTTTTTGTCCGGATGATTACTCCTATGTGACACATGCCATTGGAGTGAAACTTCATACATGGAACGATCATGATAAGAGAAAGTGTCATGCATAAGATCCTTAACTCGAGCTTCAATAAATTTAGAGTTATTGCCCCTTGTACATTTGTTTAATTCTTTCTTGTACGGATGATAACTCCTACATGGCTCTTGCCATCGTATTGAAACTTCATACATGGAAAGAGCATGATGAGAGAAAGTGTCATGAAAAAGGGCCATAATTCTGGCTTCAATACTTTTGGAGTTATTGCCCTTTGTTACATTTTTTGGCCGATCAATAACTCCTGTTCGACTGATGCTATTGGAATGACATTTTATTTTTGGAAAGAGCATGATGAAAGTAAGTGTCATGCACAAGGGCCATAAATCTGGTATCAGTATTTTTGGAGTTATTAGCTGTTATCATTTTCTTCTTGAAAAATGTAGTGTGGAAAACGCATAATGAGGGGAAGTATCATTCATCAAGACCATAACATTTTTAGTGATTTCCCTTTACATATTGTTTTTATTAGAGGGGAGACATCCGTTTTTGTGACAAAAGCCTCTAGTTTTGTCTGCTTCCTTTCCTATTCATATAATTCACACAAATTATAAACAGTCTGCCTAGTGTGAAATAGCTAAGAGTCTGAGTAGATGCTAAACTGAATTTAACTTATTTGGATCCAAACTGTTTGCAAATGTCAGTGGCATTGAGATTAGCAGGATAAGGTTTAACCCTTTCTGTGTTCTATTTTCACGTAAGAAATTATGGCATCATGAAAAGTTATCATGTAAAGTTTTATCATGTAAACTTTTTCACAGAAAGTTTTTTCTTTGACAAAAACTGAAAAATCAGATTTGTATCGTGTCAAAAGAAAACAGAGCAGGCCCTGATCAGATGGCCCCTATAGGATCCATCTGATCTGGGTCTACATTGTTTGCAAATGTGTGAAAATGAAGGAAAGGGGGTTAAAGAATGATGACTCTTTTATTCAGGTGATTGAGGATAAACTAATTTTGTAAAAGATTACCAGATAAACAAAACACCTAAGACATATTTAGTCTATTTAGATTAATAAAACTAGGTGACCATGGACAGCATGTCAATCACTAGTACAAAACCCCACAAAGAATGAGACAATTTGAAATTGTGTTCTTGTATGTGACACATCAATGATCATCTACTCATGACTAAACCATATATCGAGTTACATTGAAATCTGTCTGTGCAAACTATAGTTATTGTCTGATCAATGAAAGAGAAAAAAAGGTAAATCATTTAAAAACAGATGATGCTAGAGTTAAGGTTATTGTATATGACATACCCTCTATTCATGACTAAGACATGTGCCAAATCATATTGAAATCTGTTAATGGAAAATAAAGTTATGGCTCTGGACGGATGCACACATGAACATATTCAGACGAGTAAATCGAGCCGTTTGCAAGCGGGCTCAACAAAAACAATGAAGGATAGACTAAACAGGACAAACATGAAGACAAAACTAATGAAAAACATAAGAAACTTTAAAATTGGGGGAAAAAAATGACAAAAAAAGACTCCAATGATACAATACACATGAACAGTAACAAGAGTAACCATTATTTTTTGCTCTTAAAACTGAATGTTTCATATCAGCAGCTTATGGAATTTATATACATTTTGTAAAAAACAGTAAATCCTGTCTAAAGCAACCATTAAAATTAGGTCTAATTCTGGGTTTCGGAGACAGGAAGTAGCTTAATGCAGAATGAAAGTTATGTAGAAAGCTCCTCTAGGAGTTTACTGCATTACTTTTGTTCAGCATTAAGCAACCATCTGTTTTTATCGACCTCTTTACTTATTTATTATATGGTCGCTATAAGCAGGCTCTATATATATATACAATAGAACCTCTCTAATGTGACAACTTAATAAATAAACATAGCTGACTTTAAAAACAGAGGGTTGCTTAAAGCAGGACAAATGTAACACATAAGTTTTGTCCTGCAGTAAGCTAATGCCTGCCTCTAAGACCCCTCTTTTTAGTGGTTGCATTAGAAAAGCATACTGTACATGTAAAACATGTGAACTATTCTGGATTGGAAGATATACATACTTGTTGACATTTGTGTTAATTATAGACACCATTGGTGTACTCTTCGGCCCTTGAGATGGCATGAAAATTCTTCCACTCTTGTTCACCACATTGACTGGTCTGGATACTTTCACCTTATATGGATCAGCAGAATGGGATGGGTATGGATCAAATGTCCCAATCTTGGCACCACCAGGCTGAAATACAAAGAAGGTACTGAGTGCAGCGACTGCACTAAGACAAATATTCTAAAGTAACATTAAGAATATCACTGTAATTAACTCATGTCTTTGTTCAGCTTCATGCAGCTTCAAAGCAAGATCAGTCACAACATTTGAGAGCAACATTTGAACAGGGACTGCATTATTCACTGAGGCTATATACACAGATTTATGTTGAAGCAGCTGATAACAGCCAAGCTGCAAATCCTAAGACACCAGTTCTAATATAGGACAGTTTATAAATTCACAAATGACCTTTTCCCAGGAAGACTGCCTTTTAAATCCTTCAGTATGTGAATATTCATATATATCATGAATATTGATAAATAGAATTTTTATAATAGCACTATGAGCAAGAGGAGTTTTTATTGTGAAAGAAACTGTAGAATCAGCACTATATCATTTCATAAGTGTAGAAAAGCATATTTATGTAGTAAAGTAATAAACTTTGTTGGGAATTTATATTTTGTATATTGATATACATTCATGTAGAATACAAACTATGAACTCAATGTTATCATTCTGTCAAGTGTTTGCTATTCTGCTACATGCAAAGTCTTCACAAATCTTATGTACAACAAATTGACCCACAGTATGTCACAACTAATCTTCACAACAGAATCTCTCTGAAGTGGTCAATTGAACAAACAGTAGTGCCTTCAAATAATGCATTAAACTACCTCCTGTCTTAACCATTTACTCTATGAATATTCATGTCAGAATAATGTATGTATGAATATTAATTAGGTTGTGTACAGGAACTATTTTAGTCCTGTAAAAAGCTGTAGAATTATATCTATATAAGTCCATGAGCAAACAGAGCAGACCCTAATCAGATGGTCCCTACAGGAGCCGTCTGATCTTGGTCTATTCTGTTTGCAAAGGCGTATAAGGCGTATATATAAGGTAAAGGGTAAAACACCAAAGTAGATTTGTATAAACCTTGTTGCCTGACAGACACACCTTTTCACGACCAGATGGCTCCTGTGGGAGATGTCTGATCAGGGTCTGCCCTGTTTACTTATGATTGTTTTCTTGTGAAACTTCTCTTGTTCATGTACCATCATAAAAATGCAGCTAATAAATTTTAATGTTGTCATTATGTCTAAGAATATTCATCAGGTAAAGGGTTAAATGTCTGTTGTAGAGATTGAGGTTTAAACCAGTAACTGCATCGTTAATGCATCTCTTACTTGTTTCCCTGGAGAGCTAGGTTTGAAGGGTTTCAAATCTCCATCTTTCTTGCCTGGTAAGGTTGCAGAACCTCCTCTTCTTCCGGCTTTGTCAGATGAGTATGGATTGATATCAAAGTAGGCACGTGGATGCATATTCAACTTGAATGGACCACCTTTAGTTTCCTTTTTATGAAGACCAATTTCTTTCTGTAGTTAAAATGTAAATTCTGTATAATAACAATTCAACCAAACGTAAAATATATCTATAGAAACTTTACAATGAGTCAATCATTATGTCATACTTTTTTGTAAACTGCAACTTTAAGTCTGTAATCTGCTAGATATTTTCTGCTCGAAAAGAAATTCCAAAATTCTTACTGATCTTTTAAATGTAAATCTAAAAGCATAAGTACTATAATGTGCAAAAGAAAAAGCCCTATATATTATCAGATCAGTTTATACTGTTACATTTAGTGATATAAATAATTCCATAAGAAAACATAATTTGTTAAACTTAACTTTATTATATTACATCCATCTTTAAGAAAAAATACACACTTACTTGAAGTCTTAACCCTTTACTCCATGAATATACATGTAAGAAATAATTATGACATCATGAATGTTAATTAGATTAAATTTTATAATAGCACATGGACACAGGAATGTTTGGCCATGGCAGAAACTGTAGAATCAAATCTATATCATATCATAAGCAAATAGAGAAGAACCTGATCAGATGGCTCCAACAGGAGCTATCTGATCTGGGTCTTCTGGGTTTGCAAAGGTGAAGAAGGCATATTTATGAAGTAAGGGTTAATTAATGCAAATGCTCTATTTATCACAATTGTTTAAAAAAGTGACTTTTACAGATGCATCAAAAGGTGTCAATATGAGGGAATGGGATAAACATGTAAACCAGTTGAAATTGGACCAGAACATTATATTCTTTGTTAACAGTGTATGCAACTTTCTATATGTGTACATGTATTTACATGAAAAATATACATCCATTTAGAGCAGGCAAGGACATGAACATTAATGAAATATTTGACCTTAGGATTTTTTTCACTCTTTGTATGCTAGCAATGAGTTCATTGTAACCTTGAGCATTAATTGACAAATATATATCTAAACTTCCAATGAATGATAAACGGTGTAGAATCTCATCAGACTCCACATCACTAATGCAGAGAGAGAGAGTGACAGGTCTGTTTGCAACACTCAAACAGCATATTTTGCCATTGTCTCGCTCATTTAGAATCCCATAATTACCATAACCCTTTCCCTGTTCAATATTCAAGTAAGAAATAATGACTTCAGGAATATTTATTAGCTGAACTTTTTTATAATGTAAAATTTTAATGACATTTTTTGCATTGACAAAAACTGTAGAATCAGATCTATATTATGTCAAAAGCAAACGGAGCAGACCCTGATCAGACGGCTCCTATAGGAGCCGTCTGATCTGGGTCTACTCTGTTTGCAAATGAGTGAAAACACGTTTATATTAGGTAAAGGGTTAAGTATTCGACACCCAGTATATAAAGCTGAATAATTCAATATGGCATAAATTTGGTAACTTTAACCCTTGCCTCATGAATATTCATGTAAGAAATAATGATATTATTAATATCGAGTAGCTATTGGGTTTTTTTTAATGACAGAAGTTTTGGCCATATAATAGCAAATACTGTAGAATCAGATCTACATTATTTCATTAGCACAAAAAGACACTGATCAGATTATTTCAACAGGAGCCATCTGATCTGGGTCCACTCAGCTTGCAAAGGCATGAAAAGGCTTATCTTTGAGGTATATAGGGTTATATAATACTAGTAGAAAAACGTGTAGACCCTGCCTCATTTGTCTATGTTTGTCAATCCAACTATTTAGGGTAATTAAGGTAGTACTGAATTAAGCCTAATTTACTTATACAATTTCAACTCCAAATTCAAAACAAAACAGAACACTTTACCATTAATATTAATTTTGTTTGGCCTTTAACCCTTTACTTCACAGATACCACAGATAACACCTTTGCAAACAGAGTAGACCTAGATCAGATGGCTCATGTTTGCTTATGACACTTTGTACTATAGTCAAAACTTCTCTTGTCCATAATGCCATTATAAAATTCCAGGTAATCAATATTCATATGGCAGTACGTCTTACATGTATATTCATGAGGTAAATGGTTAAAACATTGTGTCAAGAGAAACAAAATGTCTTCAAGACTGTGTAAAAGTGCAGACCTAGACCAACCTCTCAAAAAGGTCACAGCATTTAATTAGGGTCTGCACTCATTCATGTCTGCAGTATTTGTAATCCCATTGTATCTGACAGTCTATACCCTTACCAGCGTCTATGTGGTTTACATAACCCCACACATTTTCACTAACGTCAGACGAAACATGTAAATACTTAATATAATAAAACAAGTTATCTGGTGTTTTCAAACAGTGTAAACCCAGATCGGAGGACTCCTCTAGGAGCCTATTGATCAGGATCTGCTCTGTTTGTCACTCAAAATCATTAAATACTGAATGGTTGTTATTGTTAAACAATGATGGACTATTACAGTTTGAAAGTTATGCTTCAAATGGCTAAAATTTATGCTTATTGATATAAGGCATGAATGCTCACAAACATTCACAAGACCAGGGGCCAATTTTACTGAAGATAATATGAACAAAATTATCGCAAGTCCTAATTTACGACAATCGCAACTACTCAGATAGCCAAAATTATTGCACATTCTATTGTGCAAAATTACAGCATTCTATTGTGCAAAAATACAGACTAACTTCATACATCATTCTAACACACCACTATCAAAACAGTTGCCATTGTCATATGTTAGAGCTTACGATCATTTCAGTAGTATGATCTTTAGTAAGATCAGCCCCACAGCTACTAAGACACCTTTGACATCACCAGAGACTTTCGAATGAAAGCTTCAAACCTTTGTTAATTCTCTCGCCCGGTCATACTTTTCACTCTGGTAAGGCGGATAGTTTCCAATTGTAATACCAACAAAGCTGTTGAATGCAAGTTAGAGTTAAGCAATAACATTATGTCAGTAGTGTTAAGATTGAAGAGTGCAAACAATTCATAACTCTCGAAATACCTCTCTGCTGTTTGCCCTATGACTGCAGGAAACAAGTGCAATGGCATTTGCTGATAGTGTAGACCCAGATCAGAGAGCTCCTAACGGAGACTTCTGATGAGCGACTGCACTGTTTGGCCCATCATCCGGATCCAAGCTGTTCTCAAATTCGAGTCAGGTTGCACTGAACATGATCAATAAGGGTTAAAAGATGAAATGTCTATTATCATTTCAATAATAAATGAAACATCTAAACAGCAGAGAGATTTCCAGAAAGTAAACAAACAACTCCATGTACAATTGTGACTGTGTAACTGCACATGGATTTGTTCTGACTGTATTAACCCTGTCAACCAGTACATGTATGCACTGTCATTTGCAAACAGTGTAGACCCAGATCAGAGGGTTTCCAGAGGAACCTTCTGATCAGGGTTTGCACTGTTTGTCATTCAACATCTTCTAGCAAGTTCAATCCTATCATACTATGTGGACTCTACAGTTAAACACTGATGAGCTATTCTGCTCTCATAATTCAGGGCTGAAAGGGTTAAACAAGTCTACACATGCTGAAAGTTTACTGGCACATATTCATTTTTGTGATACACAAAGGTAATATTACTTGTGGCATTTTATTGATAAATTATCTTCACATACATACTTCACATAGATAATAAAAGTGTTTTATTCACACTAGCTTCATTTTCGTAATTGCAACAATTCTGTGAAAAATTAATTCCCTTTACTGAATTCCTTATTTTAATCTGTGCGTTGCATAGGGAAAGAAAATCACTAATGCTGTATTATCTAAATGCTTAAAATAATTTTGCACATGAAACAATGTGCTGTTGATATAAATGTATATGGATTTTTTATATCTGTGAAACTGGGTTTTAATTGTTTTAATGAAAGACATATTCTGGAAATGAAAACACACTAACTCACCAAATGAAATTGCAGGTACTTAAAACATTTTTTTTATCTAATTTTCCACAATAATGTAAAGTTACTTTGATTATGAATTTAAAAATGTCAGTCTGTGTCCAGCATGTGTAGGGTTCGGTATATAACACATAAAAGTGAGAGCTCTAGATAAGAGGAGTATTTTGGAAATCTAACATACAGTAAAAACCCTCTAAACTGGATGTTAAAATTAGTATCAAATCTGGTCTTACAGATAGGTGACAGCTTAATGCAATTTGAGAGTCATGCAGAAAGCTCCTACAGGAGCTTTCTGCATGACTTTCACCCTGCATTAAGCAGCACCCTGACTAAAATTACCTAACTTGTTCGCTAAAAAATGCCGGTTTAAAGGTGTTCTACTGTAAAACATTTTCGGTTTCCATCTGCCCTATTTTGTTGGTACTCATCAGAACTGCATTGGAGAGGTAATTCTAATGAGAACCAAACCAACAGAGTTTGGCAGAAAAATGAATGGTTTGGAAAGACCTATCTGCCTCTTATCAGCAGCTCTGTATAAACAGTCATGCAAACAAAACATGTGCAATATGGCAGAGTCAAAAAGCTGCACTGCACTGCAAAACAAACTCAGATGATGTTGTCATTGGTGTGGTGCCACATTGTCAAACAACTAGCCATTATCTAAAGCGATGTTGAATGCTGGGTGTTTTAATGACATCATGAATATTAATTAGCAGATTTTTTATATTGACTCCTAAAAACAGGAATTGCTGGCCATGGCAGAAACCATAGAATCATATATATATCTTACTTTACAAGCAGAGAAGATCCTGAAAAGACAGCTCCTACAGGAGTCATCTAATCTAAGCCTACTCTGATTGCAAAGGTGCCAAAAGGCATCTCTCTGGAGCAAATTTAACAGGGTTAATTTTCATTCTCAAAGGGGGTACAATATGTTTATTCCTCTCTGAAAACCTTTAAATAATGTAAATCCTTTTTTCAGAGAGGGAGCCTTCCACTCACAATATAATCAAACCTCTGAATGTTCATGTCAAGTTGACTTTTAAACTGAGACTGATGAGACATGATCTGCAAGACTTTTTAAGAATATAGAGAAAAAAGTAACAAACTACTTAATTACTGTGCTTATCTAGTATTGAGTAGATCCAAAATAGGCATATTAAATGCAATAATATTATGAATACACAATTTTACAGTTTTAATATAAATGCTACCCAAACCAGTGTGACAATGAAAGACATACATGTATAGCAATTAATGCCATGGTTAGACATATATGCTTGAATATAGCTATGCCATTTATGTTCCTAACATGAATTAAAGTTAATCAACCTACTTACAGTTAATTACCTGTAAGTCTACTAACTTTACCAGAATCTTTATAGATCATTTTCTTATGGTTTTTGTTTTTTCCTTTATAAGAATGAGGTGAAAATCTGATTCAGAGATAATATCATTTATCTTCTTGAAAGGCACACATCGGAATTTGATTTGGAAAATTACTCAATGAATTCTATGCATAAAACACATAGCATGCTAAAACATTACTATAATCACCTTAAATTTGATTGTAATATGTAAGACTTTATAAGTATTTATATAAAATATTTGAATCATTTTTATATTTTTGTCTTGGCCAAAATTTTCAAGAGCTGGAAAATCTGGCGAGCAGCTAGCTCATGGCATAATAATCAGATAAAATCCTGTCAGATTTTTCCACACTTGAATTTATGGCGTAGGCTAAAAATTAAAAAGCCAAACATTGAAATGTATATTTTTATAAAACCTCACATTTTATAATATAATTTTTTCAGGTAATAGTACGGTTTTAGCTTACTTAGGTGTTTTGTGAATGTAATTCATTATGTAATTTTGCAATATCAAAGTTTGATGTCTTCCTTTAACCCTTATAAATGTGTTTTCATGCATTTGCAAACAGAGTAGACCCAAATCAGATGGCTCCTGTAGTAGCCGTCTAATCAGGGTCTGCTCTGCTTACTGATGGAATTTTCAGTAGGCATTGAAATTAAAAATGGAATAACCAAATAACAGGGAAAGGGTTAAGTAGTTAATCTAATTTAACCTTCGCTTGCTATTCACGTCAATATACCTACTTGTAAATAGTGAAGACCCAGATGAGACAGCTCCTCCAGGAGCTGTCTCATCAGGGTCTGCACTATTTACAAGTTGATTGTGCAACCAGTGCACTCCACAGCAATGATTGCACAGCGAAATAGTTGTACACAGTGAAGATATATGTAATTATACAACAGGGCATGGGTAAAGAAGGAGAAATGTATTTTAAAATTCAGCAAGAGAAGGGTTAATTCTTACATTTATGTAAGCAATTTCAGAAGTTAATTGCGTGGGATATACTTTACCCCTCACTCTTTCATTTCACTGAATGCAGTTAAATTCAGTTTTTTTTATAAGATACATGTATACTAAGAAAATTGTTAGGTGTTAAGAGCTGAAAAAACCCTGTTATGAGTGAGTGCTATTACAGAACTGTGGTATCAAGTGCAAGAGTTTTAGATGTCAAGTTCTGTATATGAGTGAAGTGTTAGAACAGAAATGCAATAACTTGTAGAGCATTTATGGGCTTGAACAGCAAACCAACTTGTGTTAACTAATAACAAGCTGAAGGCCATAACTTGAAGACCAACCCTATTGATTTCCCTGTGTGTATCATATGGGTCACCTTGATACTGAGGGTATTTGCCAATTGTTACAGCTACATATCTGAAACCCAGAATCAAATATATCAAAGTTTTGCAATCATATGGTTATGACTGGAAACACTTGCATTTTATATGTGGTCAAGGATATTATAAATAATAAAGAAAGGCCACACCTTTCAAGTTTTCTAATATTGTTTCAAAGACAAAACTGCTTACTGTTACAAAAAATAGTCAAATCTAGTTGTACTTGGCCATCATTCATATTTCTAACAAAATTGCTGTAAAGTAAATAAACATTATGCTATGAAGTTTTGCATGCTTAGGTAACTCTGTGATAATATATACAAACAATTTGAATCCAGATGAGACACCAAGTAACAATGAAGAAAACTAAAAGAGAAAGTATCAGAACTGCAGCAGAGGACAATTTGTGCAGATAACAAATTAACGCAAAGAATTAACCCTTTACTCTATAAATATTCATATAAAACATAATGATATCATGAATATTAATTAGATCAATTGTTAAAATACCGCACTGTTTTGGCAATGGCAGAAACTGTAGACTCATATCTATATTATATCATAAGCAAACAGAGCAGATCATGATTAGACGGCTCCTATATGAGCTCTTTGATCTGGGTCTACCCTGTAAGCTAATGTGTAGAAAGACGTATTTATGAAGTGACCTGACAGGGAACTATATTGTTCAGTACTGCATTATTGTTTTCCTGACAAGAAACTTGAATTTATTCAAATTGTTTGTGGTGCTTAATTTTTTTTTTGTATAAAATGATGTCTTAAATTCTCAACAATTTATCATCAAATACGGTAGATTGAAACTTGTCTCCAAACCACTTATTACAGAGTTCCTTTATTGAACTTATGTTCATTGAAAGCTAACACAATTAATACAGACACTCACCCAAAACCAGTTCCTCGTTTACCAGGATTAGTGATAACATTTTTTCCAGAATTTTTGGCATCTTTCCCTGGTTTAGACACTGGACTAAATGCACCAATAGGACCACCCAGTGTTCCATAGTGATTTCCTAGACCAGACCTGCAAATGAGAAGAAGAAAGTAAATTATCACATAACTTTGCTTGGCTGCCGGTTAATTAATGTAACCATCGCATATTTTTTTTTATATCTAACATATGTTATATAAGATGTGATGTCACACGATTACTTAGTGTCCTTAGCATGTATGAAAACTGGTACACAACCTATTTTCCTTTGTCTGTGTGTACAGTAGTAAACTTTTGATAACCATTCCGCATTGGTATGGGCTCATCTTCGTTACATTGTATATACTCTAGCCAGAATCACAAAGATGAAGCAAATTTCCAACAAATATTTTTCTGCTCCATCGTCTAAATATCGCAGTTGAGTGAATCAGTTACGTGAAAAAAAGAATATGACACTCGTCATTTGAGATAAACTTTTCTTAAACTCATCCCAATTTTTTTTTAAAATAAACTCGCCAAAGGCTCACTTAATAACTTTTTTTCTGGACTAATGTTTAAAAAAAGTTTATCTAAATGACAACTTGCGACAGATCCTATGTATACATTTGTATGTGGTGTTGACACAAAGAAAAGCAAAATTGAACAATTCAAGGGAATTTACTTCTTGGAAAATTTTAAATTACATGTACATCTTTTGTGATTTTGACAAGATATAATAATGAATTTATCAACTTCAAAACTTAGGGACTGAAGTAAAACCATAGCTATTACAGAAAGTGATTCAAACCCAGCATTAATAGTTCTTAATGGTTAAATAAAAGCATAAACTTTGTAGTTAAATTCTCTATGACTGTTATCTGGGTCATGGAATGTTATGATAATGTGTATATTGTACGTAGATTATAAGTTTATTGTCATATCAGGATGTACAGTAGAGGGTTAATACACGTTTTGTCGGGCAATAACATCTGCAGTGTCCTGAGGGACTGTTGTTGGCACGAGCCCGAAGGGCGAGGGCAACAACATTCCCGAGGGACACGTACTGCAGATGTTATTGCCCGAAAAAAATGTGTATTAACGCTATTCTTGCATAAAACCCTTTTCTGCTTTCCTGAATCAATTTAAATCTTCCAAATACAAGCAAAACTATACACTTCTGTGACACTTCATTCGATTTATGCTGTTTCCGGGGGCCACTGTTTACTTTCTAACGTCATTTCATGAGTGTATCAAATATTGTTTACACGGAATTTCATTCAATATGTTTATCACTAAAACACTTCATTGTCAATGCCCCTGAAATATTCGCACCGTTCGCCTAGCTTAGTCCAAAACGCTATCATATAGCATTCGAGTCCATTGTTTACCTGAGGCCCCAAATAGGTATAATTAAAACCGGTCAACAACAGCGCGTGCGCACGAGAATTGCCTTGTTAATACATGGTCTAGTGGGACTACAACAGCACGTTTTGTGCAAGAATGATGATTCTTACATAATAAGCCCCTACATGTTGTTTATATCAACAACAGTTAAGGTGTGTATTCAAATACTAATATCGCCATTTCTCCATCAAACCCTATGGTCTGCATGCCCACTCTTTAGATTCGTCTCTTTGAGAAAGTGATGAATCTAAAGATCGAGTGGTCACACCATAGGGTTTGGTGGGAGAAATAAAGGAGTTATTCTTGGAAATATTTTAATTTATCCATCTTATATGACCCTCTGTTATATCAAACATAATGTAAAGTTATCAAATTACAGATAAATACAGGTTATACGTTACAGTATTCATAAGTCTTTATTACAAAATTCATTTGTTCCTCTGCGAGATATACCGTAACAATGTCTTACATTTTCTTTTCTCCACTGCTTGGTAAAAATGCTTTTCCTATATTTCGCTGTCCTTCTTTTAATCTTTGCTGTCTTCTTATTTTTATTGGATCACTATAAGCTTCACCTTCAAGGACACGTCCATATTTGTCACTAAAATACCCAACTTGTAATGCTGATCTGGATTTACTTCCACCAGGCAACATCTGTTTTCCCTTTAATGCTGCTTCATTGAACTGAACTGAAAAATGAATCACAAATAAAAGTTGTGAAAAATTGAAGAAAAAAAAGATGGTCTGAGACAGTACGGAACACTGTCATCATAAAGATTTTAATATTGTAAAATTAAACATGGTTATGCTTATGAATATGTAACAAGTTTTACAGATATCTGCAAATGAACAAAATATGTCCATTTGCTGGAAAGGTAAATGGCTTTTCCTGCATTCTTTCCTCAATGTCTGGCTTGTCCTGCATTCTTTCTTCAAAGTCAATGATTTCACAGAACAGGTTCTCTTCATTCAATTATTTGGTAAAAGTCTACATACATATACGTACAGTCCATTCGTGATAATTTGCATCTTGATTTCTTGTAATGACCGGGTAACTCATAAGGAAGTTACAGTCCCATTATATTATATTTTCATAGAACATTAATGATTATATATAAGTGCAATTTTAGAGAAATGTAAAAGTTTGTCCTGAATTCATTAGCTGAATTAATTGTTATATCGCACTTACACAGATCGATGAGAAGTGTGGCATTGTAATTAACACTTGACATATTACATGCAAAGAGGTTTCTCTGCTCTGGATCTGGCATGAGTATTTGGGTTCTTTTACTCAGAGCAATTAGGTTTTTTCCTTTACCTTGGAATTTTCGGAGATGTCACATCCCCTTCATCTGCAAGACTGCACAGGCTTGGATCATGTGACCAGTGAGGGGTCCCTGATAGTGGCAAACTTGTTTATGGGGTTCTTTGAGAAGGAAGCTTTGGAGTTGTCCAAGAATCCCCCAGGAAGAGGAAAGTGGGTCTATTCTGTTCTTGGACACATGTGTGCATGCATGTCAAGGATGATGGATCAATGCGGGTGACAGTCTACAGAAAGCCCACCCATACGACAAATGCCTGAACTTCCAATCTAACTATCACCTTGAACACAAACGACCAGTGGTTCTAACCTTGTTACATCGAGCTGAGTCACTAGTTTCAGAGGAGAAAGATAAAGTGGAAGAGATCAAACATGTCAAGACAGCCCCCAAAATAAATGTGTATCCAGAATGGGTCTTCAGACTCCCGAAAAAGAAAACAAAAAAGAGTGGAGAAAGAACAAAGGGGAACAGAAAAGAAACCGAAATGTTCGATAGCGGGAATGCCATATATCTAAGGTACATCAGAAGTACTATCTAGAACTTTTCGGAAACATGGAGCCAACATTTTTCACAAACCCTACAACACCATTAAATAACAAGTGACCCTACAATGAACGTATTTTTTCAATAATGTCATGAAACTTAATATTTGTTATGTTCCATCATTATTATGAAGATTGTCAATTTGAACTTATATCGAAAAATGTCCCTGTGAAACAAATTTTAATAAACCATTTTCATTGATACTTATAATTTTTGTTCTATAACAATATATTATCGACCTTGGTGGAACAGTTAACGAATAAATACTAGCTAATGCATTGCCGAATAACATATCAAACATATGAAAGTTATGCCTTCTTCGGTGTTTACTTGATTGGTTTTCTTGCGATATAGTTCTTTTCAGCATATAAACAAATGAGTTTTGTATATTTTGGCACTTTTGAAACATGTCAAATGTAGGGACCTCCACTTTAAAGAACGCACCGACAAAATGAGGAAGTGTGGCGCGATATATCATATCAAGTGTGACAATTGCCAAAATGATTATGTGGCGAGACAGCTAGCTAGACAATTAGATACCCGGTTAAAAGAACACATGACAAGATCTGTGACCATTGGCCATACATGAACACTGTACCTCAACAAGTCATAAGATCAGACCTGAGAATAAAAAAAAAATGGCTTGATTCTACTTTAGCAGACCCCGGTTTTTTTCGTTTTAAAGTTTTTGAGGGATTTGCATTTTGAGAACAATTTCAGGAGATAGAAGAGCATATTTAGGGATTCGATGTACAAACATGGGGTTTTAAAGACCTACGGGGTGTGGGGGCAGTAGCCCCCATATGCATTTTATTATTGTTTATTTCTGGGGTCCACTAATGTAGAATTAATTATAATTATAAGTCTCCCAAAAAATTAACAACAGAAGAGAACTTTTGGAAAAGGAAAGTTAAAGAGGCCATAGAAATAAGGCAGCGCAGACCATCGCTAAACAGGGACGAGGGACTGGAGCTAGAGTGGACATATGGCGGTCTCCTCGTATCACATGACCCCACAATCACTGGTCACGTGATCCAAGCCAGTGCAGTCTTGCAGATGAAGGGGATGTGACATCTCCAAAAATTCCAAGGTAAAGGAAAAAACATAATAATTGCTCTGAGTAAAAGAACCCAAATACACTTGTCATGCATATTGTTCACACCTTTGCCCTGCATGCAGTGTCTGACCTTATTGTTAGTTTCTCACCATAATATATGTGGGTTTGCACAAGATTGCGCTAGGTGGCACTAGAAGTAAGCATTGACAGCATTCTTACACCTGGAAGATACATCTGATTTTCTGTAAGAGATACCTAATGGTAGTTACATTTAACAAAGCGTAATAAGCAGAAAATCTAACTTACTACTTCCAGGCTGTTTATAGCGGTCATTTATTGTAATGTATCCCATCTCCTGGAAGAGACCTACTCGGTCCATGTCAATTTTTCCTCCTTTTCCGTCACCCATCTTAAAATTTGTTTACTTTTCAACCAATATTCAAAATAAACAAGAGTCAACCTTTTCGCAGTCTCAACTCAACGTAAGTGACACGCCACTAAAATCTAAGAAAATAAATGGGCAATCGCGCCAGAATACAAATTGCAATTAATTCCTACATAGGTGCACAATTTGTATTTTCTTATCTACTGTATATAGATAAGACTTGGAAAACGGTCAACTGATTGTTGAAACAATTGCTATGGTGATTCCCATAATGCAATTCACCGGAAACAGTCTCCCTATATAGCGGTAAGAACAGACATGAACAGATAAGAACCGTAAGGGGTTTTAAAAAATACTTCCTTAGATTGTTTTTGACGAAATATTATTAATATAGATAAAATGTATAGAAAAATTTAATAAGCCCGACTATCACAGACATCTCCACTTATCACAGCTTAGCTCAGCTCACATTTTACATTGACTGATTGTGGAATGTGGACAGAGTCCATAAACAATAATGTATAATGGGTACTTTCCCTTCTTGAAATAATTGTGAACAACACACAATATATCAACAAAGTTCAGTTGGGACATACAGTTGACCAAATGTGTTATATTTGCTTAATATGTTTATTTATTTTTTTTATAAATTCTACTTGACAAGCAATATATCTATTACGTTGTGGTACATATTGCATCAATATATTAATACACACTCTCTACAGCTTGGTAAAACATAACTCAAAATACACAGTTCTACGTACATTCGTCACAGTTTCTCAGATGAATGTTATCAAACTAGTCAACCTAAGCAGCCTGGACTGAATTTATCAAGACTCTCCACCTATGTTTAATCAATACGAGTTTTAATGAATTTACAAAAGATACTTGAATTATTACATTCAGTACTTATAGCTTATTCCAAAGCTTGACGACCCTCTGACTGAAGGTGATCCATCTATTGACATTACATATATTACTAAATGATTTGACCATTACCCCTATTTTACTTTCTCATTTGTAACGTGTTCGATGAATGATAACTTTGGGTCAAATATCACACCTAGGCCTTATTTAATATTATTGAGTTACGGCTGTTGTATTATCTCCTAGTTATCGTAATTCTTTGTCGACTATATAATTTTATATGTTGTACTTGTTTACACCTGTATTTGTATTACCAATATTAGTTTTGGTTTGTTCTCACTTCCCACATTTCTAAATTCACACCTATTAGGGTAAGTGGGTCCAATTAGCAAGTGCTGCAAAATGAGCATTGCCTGTAAAACATTTTTAAAGGTAGCCTCCCAAACACTATGCTGAAATTTTCTCTATTTTTTCAATATTGAATAATAGAATTATAGAAATTGGAATAAAAAGTGCTGTTCATTGACATTGATATCTTGCAGTATGAGGTAATAATCGTTTTCTTAAGAACATTTTGTAATATGGCTTGTTTGGCCGTTTTTCTCAATTCAGTTTTTATCTTCTTTCTAATTTAAATAGTTTTTAATCAAACAAACATATATGTATTCGTAAATGTACGGGCGTTTATTTGTTTGTTAGAAACATAGTCTAGATCTATATACTCTTAAAGAGACTCTAATAAAGATTATATATAGCATGCAGATGCAGCCTCCCATTTGATTAAGTTAGAGAAATAGACATCTACCTTTACTCCATGAAAAAACATGTCAGAAATAATGACACCACGAATTTTTAATTACATTAATTGTTATTAAAGCACATGAACACAGGCATGCTTGGAATAAACTATTCATAAGAAAGAGCAGACCTTGATCAGACGGCTCCCACAGGAGCCATCTAATCTCCTTCTCCCCTGTTTGCAGAAATTTTAAATAGTAATATACCCGGTGTAATACTTGCAATTCAATGTCATTTAACCATTTACTCAATGAATAATCAAATAATAAGTAATACTTACATGTCATAAACTGTAGAGTCAGATCTGTATTTCAAAAGCGAACAGAGCAGATCCTGATCAGATTTATTACGAAAATTAAAATAATATGTACAATGACAATTTTGTAATCCGTGAATTTGTTTTAATGTTTTTCACTTTTAACATGTCCATTTATTCAAAGTGAAACTTAGTCATTTCATTTCACAAATTAGAAAATTGTCATGTTATTTTCCTGAAAATTTGTCATGTTATTTTCCTTAATAATTCCGGTAAAAGATTATATCAATTCTCTTGATATATTGCATTTTCATGGTCCGCATTTTCAGAATCTCAGAGTTTAAAGATTTTGTTACAGAATGATTAAGAAAATTAGGAAAATACAATGACTATTTTCTAATTTGTGAAATAAATTTAATAATGTTCAATTTGTCTATTAACTATTCATTTTACTTCACAAATCAGAAAATGGTCATTGTATTTTCCTAATTTTTCTTAAATTCTGGTACAAAATTTTAAAGTAATACATTTTCACCTTCATACTCCACAATCTGACAACAATAAGACAAAATTTGTGAAGCACCTTTAAGCTTTCATTAACACCAATAAGTCTATTGTTACCTTACACAATATATTCCCCAATTCCCCACACCCAACACTCCAATTTGTGTACCAATTAAAAAAGTGGGGAAAGCGGGAACATCATTTTTTAACATTGAAAAGTATATAAATACTATTTCTTGGACCATTTGTATGTTTCATATATATCATCTTGGAGATTTATTGAATCTTCAATGCTGTTGTAAATCTCAGTATCACCTGCAAATAGAATGAGACACTAGAGATTGCTTTCGGTAGGTCATTATTAATATAGATGTGGAATAGTACAGAACCTAACGTATTTCCCCGTCACGCGTGGGACTTTTCTGAATACTGGGGACCATTCAGAAACCTCTCTGTTGACCACAGCACACCCTTTATTCCGCTGGGAATGTTTTACAGCGACTTGTATATATTGCATCAAATTCCAACTTCCCATTCTATTTTAGAAGCATTTGATGTGCCACTTGGCCAAATGCGCTCAAAATCCGGTTTAACCCCCTCAGTGACTTTTGTCACTGACCGTTCCAAGGCGGTACTTCCATCTTCCCCCTATTGTATGTTTGTTTTGTCTTTGTGCGTCTCTTGATGTTTTTATAGTTATGTACATTTGCTGTTTCCTTGTGTTGTTGTTCGGGCGGCTGTTTGTTCTGTATGTGGTGTTTCCTGCATGACTCATTTTTGTACTTTGAACTCTAACTTCTTTCTCTTGATATGTTGCTGTGGACCAGTCTTTTATACACTGAATTAAAAACTGTACATTGTACAGGAAAATCCTTCTCTTTGTTGACCTTCTGCAAACAATAGTTTATTCTCTATGTTGTTGAGTGTTTGGGATAATATTTTTTCCACCAATCTGCTGCAAACACGTCTAATACCAATTACATGTAGTCTAGTTTTTAGTGTTTTTCCTACACACAGTTTTGTAGATTGTTGCTACACTGTCATTCATCCACTTTCTGATAAATGTAGATTTCCAGTATCAATAGCTTGTTAAATATTTCTGTTAATGGTTGCCTTTATGCCGTTGAACATTCACTGAGGACTTCAAAGTTGTATATGTAATGTATTCTATTATGTGTTTTATCTGGTCCTTGAGACTTTGAAGGTTTGACCTTATCTGGTCATTTGTTTTGTAATTTCAAAGTTGTTCGAGGGAATAATGTCAATATCGCCTTTCTATTTGATATACAGGTGATAATGTGAACAGATTGATAATAAAAGTTGTAGTTCAATGTATTGGCAATCTCTTCATTGTTGTAAGTTTATCATTTGGTAGTTCAATGTTACATGAGGTCACAGTTATAAATTATAAAATTCCAAAACAACATTGCTGTTCGCTTTGGCACCTAGTGATTATATGCATTCACAACAGTGACAAACAATAAATGATGATAAGGGGACAGTGCCAATGTATGGTTTTAAAAAAGCATTTGATATGTACATTGTGCTTCCTATAACTTTAGTTCTAATTTTCATCTGCCTGTTTAAAACTTTTTTTAATTTAATAGACATTCGTGCAGTGTAAGTGTAGGGCCTCATATGTTCAATAGGTTAACTTAGTAATTTATTTTTCGGGAATCCCTAGCTGTCTGGAACCCAGTCGTTGTTGTCAATAAGATTTTCATTTGTTTCTTTGTATTGCGGTTTTACTTTTTTAACAGTACATTGTATTTCATTCAAATCACAACATCCAGCTAATTACAAGCGGTTTCTCCGTGAATAGAACAACTTGCAATATTTATTTCACAGGAATGTGTTTCCTTGAAGAATCTGCAAACTGAAGCAGATGGCAGTTATTAAATTTTCAGACGCACCATTACTTAGCGTGCAAAGAGTTAATTTCTGAAAAATGATTTGTTTTAGTACATATCTAGATCTATGTTTTGATGTTTTGTATTTTGTATTAAATGCTTGTTTGAGGGTCTCAAGGTAGATTAGTTATGACGAATTGAGCTACCATCGTTAAATAAAGTCTTTCAGTCATTCATTCATTCACAGAACACTCGGATAGAACCATTGGCTTACCGCAATCCAGTTTGAGGGTTTCCTTAAATGAAAAATGCATTTTGTTGCCAAATGCAACTTGGTGAAAAAGGTTGTGACTCGACTGGGACTTGAACCTAGGGCTTTTGGATTACCATGCCAGCATTCTACCAACTGAGCATATCAACTGTTTCACCACAATCTCTACCCGGCTACACAGTACACACACCCCTTTACACAATAATTCTTACTCAAAGAACACTCCACGAGTTTCTTATTATTACAAGTTTTTACATATAAATCACCCTCCGGGTTATCCCATGCTGGGTGCAAAATGCAACATGGTGAAAAAGTTGTGACTCGACTGGGACTTGAACTCAGGTCCTTTGGCTTACCATGCCAACACTCTACCAACTGAGTTACCAAGCCAGAGAGTGTAAAGCATGTCAACTGTTTCACCAAAATCTCTGCCCGGCTATAGGATTCCAATCACATCGGTGAGGATTTACGTGATTGTCAGACAACACTTTCACATACTTGTACATGTACATGACCCATACTCTGAACAGCATTTGCACGTGTCCCATACTCCGGTGCTCCACATATTTGATTTATCAATTTAATGTTTAACAATCTGTAGCAACACCCGACTGGTCAATATTATCATCTTGCAGTAGATCTGGGTCTACAGTGTGCTATGCTACTTTTCTTTTGGGACAACCGTTATCTTACTTCGATTCACACATTAACTCTGACACGTGGGGATGTATATATTTAGGCAGATTCGAGTTAATTTTAAAAACATTAAATAACCTACATTAATACATGTATACTGGCTAATGATATCCATAATATATGGTGTTAGTTTATCATTTTTATGTATAGATTCCATACTTTCAACGTGACAGTTTATGTATAAATTTCATACTTGCATCATGAGAAGTATATTTGTTTGGAAGACTTTACCTTATGAAAACGACTTCTCACACGTTTCAAGTATATTAGACCCAGATCAGACACCTACTACATGTGCCGCCTGATCAGGTCTACTCGAATTGCTTATATAAATGGAATTATTATTATGATTCTGCAGTTTCTGGCAATGTAAACAATTTTTTCTTCCTGTACCCAGTTATATGTTCATGTACCATTATAAATATTAGGCTAATGGGTGTTCGTTAAGTCATTATTTCTTAAGACATGAATATATTTAAGCAATTTATTTTATTTTCATATAGCACTAGGTGTGATTAATCTTAAGAATATCCGGAAGTGAGATGAGGCAAACAATACGCGAACATCTTGACAGTATCGGAAAAGTGCAGTTCCTTGTCAGTAAAATGAGTCTTTTGAAATACATGTATATGAAGATATCCTAAGATATTATATCAATATAAATATAAAGCATCATTACTCTTCTTGTCTGTTCGCTCATGTTCTTGTCGAAAATTAGGGAATGTCTAAGTTCCATCATGTCATATAATCTGGTCTATATTTGCGGCATCTCTGTATTGTACATGGGCGTGTACATGTGTGTGCATGGACGTGTGTCAGTGCGTGCATATGTGTATATATTATATATGCGTCTGTCTACACGTCTATCTGTGTGTGGGGGTGGGGGGTGGGGGTGGTTGTTAGTGTAACAGGTCTGAGTTGAGTCGTGCACAGGCAACTGATAGGGATCAATATAATAACTCTGATCGTATAATAGCTCTGTGGTCCAGTGGTAAGAATATTGTTACGGTATCCGGTCGGGCCACGATTTTTCATCAGTTGTCGTTCGTGTTAAAATACGTTTATCTCATAAATACCTGCTATAATCTTTGATTCGTTAGTAAATCGTTGTGTACACGCGGGATATTCTTGATGAGACTGTTGCGAACAGTCGACTGTTGCGTATCGTGTCGATGGTGTCTTCTCCCGTTGATATATTGTACACAGTGGGGGGGGGGGGGGGGGGGGGGGGTTACACCAATCGATGTCTTAGAATTGTACACCAAAATGATATAGTGTACACCCAGACGACATATTGTACACCAAGACCTCCTTTTGAGACATTGTGACTATACATGTAGTTTAATTGGGTTTGTGAGTAAAACCAACTGATACGTGTTCGGCACGAGTTCCAATTTATTTAGTTAGTTTTGAAAACAAAACCAAACCGGAAATGCATATTATAAGTAAATTAAATTTCACCATGTTGCAGAAGCTACATGGGGTAATCTAAATTACATGTATTAGTAATGATATCATATTACTATCCAATTAGCAACATGAATGCATGTTTATACTACATTGTATTCATGTCGGTGAAGCATCAATTAATTAATGAATTCACATACACGTGTACATTCATTACAAAATGAATGTTAAAAAGATAATATTTAAAACAGATAAACTTATAAATGATACCAAACTGTCACACCTACATGTAGTTCATACTTCTTACTTAAAACTATGGTTTTAGAACCCATAGACTTCTGCTGAAAACCAAATACAAAAGTTCAACGAAACACGACATTATCCAACTAATACAGCAAACAAAATGATTAGTATTAAGATTAGAAATTATACATGTTCTGGTTGGTAAGTGTGTAGTAAAATATGGACAGGTAATGCCTATCTGATAAGACAAGATATATACCTATCTATGTTCAGCAGATTAAACGCATCAGCAGTGAATAGAACTGAACTTTACTCATGTAAAAATATAAATGTCATAATTAATCACTATACTACAACTACTTACCATAAGTACAGTGAAAGCAGTCCAGAGCGATCACCTTAAATAAGTTATCCTGGGGTTTAATACAGATGGTAGCTTAACACTTTCCTTAATATAAACGTGTTTTACGCATATGCAAACAGAGTAGACCCAGATCAGACGGCTCCTATAGGAGCCGTCTGATCAGGGTCCGCTCTCTTTGCTAATGGAATTTGAAAGATTTGTTTCTTTACTTTCTAAAATGACTACACTATTCTACCTTCCATATGTCATTGTAACTATTTTGTCCATGCATATTCAGTAGGTATTGGAAATATGGAATATACATAGAACAGCTAAAGAGTTAATGCAAGACGAAAGTTATGCAGAAAGCACCTCTATTGTCATTTTCTATTTATTTACAGGTAACTAAAAAGTAGTTCATGTATAGCATTGAAACTGTAATGAAACGTTGACGGTTCATATTTTTACCAGAATTGTGTTTGCGGAATCACCCAGTAACGATGGAGTTATTACTATTTATTCAGTGAAACTTGACAAAACATGCAGTTACGTTTTTATTCAGGGCCGTACCCAGAATTTTTTTGCTGGGGGGGGGCCTAGTTGGGGTGGGCACGGGAGGGGTGTCCCCTCCCGGTAGTCGAAATTTTTTGGTATGCCACTTTGAATGGTGCAATTTCCTGCTATCTGAATCACTCTATTAAGATATAATTTTATGTTATAATATAGAAAATCGGCTCCTGTTTACACCTGGATTTCAGTGTATAGACTTAAAGCATGATGAATGATCACCAATGTTTCAATGCAGGGACTTCATACAAATTATACTAACACCAAAAGTTGTGATCAAGGCTAAAGTTTTTTTTGGCGATTGACAGACACGCATATGAACATGATTAAAGTTTTTTGCCATTGGCAGACAGACAGACACTTGATTATGCTTAAAGGTTTTTTTGCCATGGACAGACTCTGCATTATTCATCTCAGAACTAGCATCCGCTTACGTCTTTATTCTAAATGTGAAAATAACCCTGATCAAAACTACAAACATCAAATGTTACAGTTTACCAAGTGGGTCATGATGGCCCTTAATTATTCGCTCACCTGGTTATAACAGATTTATGTATACAATGAAAAAGACATTACATTTTATCTTATTTTACAATAATATTTTGGCTGATTTTATAGCCCTTATTCGGGTATATTCCCAATAGCAAAAGGTGTGTTTTGCACCTACTGTTTTTGGAGGAAAAATCCCAATCTCAAGTTACAAAACAAATCCATGAAAAAAACATTAAGAAACCTCGATTTATTCAGTACAATCGGCCTGGGGACGAAGATCATTTTTACTTTTTTTATCATTCGAAAAGTTCAGAGTTATTTTTTCATTACTAGTTACTGATCAGTAAAACGCTTATTTGTCGAAGTGCATACTGCTTTTTGTAGCTATGCTATAGCGTCTTGAAACGTTATTCCCGTCGTCTTAATTTTGCGACAATGTTTCCTCGCTTAATTAATATATATATGCCACATGTGGTATTTGTGGAAATGCAGCAATTTGCATTTTGACACGACTGGTTCCTGAACAATTATTTGCTAAACTCCAGTATAGCAAAAACTGGAACCAACCCGTGATTACGTAATTCGGGTGTTCTCCGCTGGGGGTTCCCCTGATTGGTCCATACCAAAATAGGCCAAGCGTGGATCACAGTATGACAGCATGCTAAAGGTGGCCTGTCTGTGTAGATAACTAAAAGATAATCTCCCCGAGGTAGGAAAATATTAGTCACTAAAAATTGCCTTGGTAAAATTCAAAACGGTAGATCTAGCTGAAAACTAAAAAGGGGGCCCATTAACAAAAATGGTATCTTGGCAGCCAGCTGGGGGGGGGGGGGGGGGGGGGGGGGGGGGGGGCGGGCCCCGAGCCCCCCACCTGGGTACGGGCCTGTTATTACCTGCATTTGAATTCTGCATAGTTGTAGATTTTATTTGATTTGCTTTTGAATGGTTTTATTCCATATTCCACATTTTTAAATCAGTTCCACTCAAAATCGTATTTGTAATTATATACATGTACAATAATTTATGTACTTCATATTCATAGTATTGCTTATATTATTAGTCCGTTGAATGCGGAACACACTGTTTGCAAACAATGTAAACGAAGATCAGGGTCTGCACAGTTTGCCACTCAAAGTCCTCTAGAAAGCTTAAACATACTATATGTGCTATTCCACTCTAAAAATTCAGCATTGAACAGGTTAGTGTATGGACGTGAACTAAAGAGTAAATGTGAAAAAGAATATGATTTAGGATAGTTTGGTCATATTTTCTTTCTTTCTTTCTCATTCACATTCCATATCTCCTCATCCGCTCTCCTCTACCCAACTTTATCGATTTATCTGTCATTCTCTAACTCTCTGTATGTATGTTTATATAAAAAGAATATGAACATCACTTTACTAACTGTTTGATACATCCAGATACACATATAAACAAGTCTCTGCACAGTGTGCGAATTCGAGCAAATGCAAAACGAATATTTAAAATAACTCAAGCATTGTAAATTATTTCTAAAAGGATGATAATTATGTAAATAGTTTATGTATATATGAAATGACTATGTTATAACATATTTTTTAAAATAATAGTAATTCCGATATCTTTATTTTTTTATTTTGGAAGCGCCGCATATATAGGCTATATAATATCTTATTTAGACATTGCCATTTACCATTTTCCGGAATATTTGATATCGCAGTTCGCTCCAACATATATCTGTACATTTTATTTTATCAATATAGCCCGATAAATGTGCTTGGGCAAATGTTTATTCCAAACTTACCCAAAATAATAGCCTTATTGAATAAATTTTCGAACGATTTGTAAATTCCTCTTGATAATTTATACCTGTTTAAAACAGTCCTAATCCCGAAACGTGCGACGTCGTTTCCCGCGGCGCAGTCTGTCAACTAAATCAGTTAAACATTTCAGATTCCTACTGAAACCGTTGCAACAAAATGTAACATTTGTTTGTGGCTGCGAACTTTTTACATACGTTTTGAAATTTTTTTAGCTGGGTATGTAGAAAATCGAGGTATACCGTAGTACGTGGCAACTAGTCGGAGCGAACGTGACGCTCAAAACTGCTTTACCACACACATCATCCACAACAATCGTAATCAGTGTCATCACGAAGTAAATCTGTATTTACTTCGTGGTGTCATCACGGGACGTAAGCAGTTTTTAGAACTGGTCACGTTTTATTTATAGTTGAACTCAAAATCATTTGACTATGAAAACCTTCAATCCATGTTAAGTTTTCAACATTGTCAATGTGAAACCGAAAGTGAAGTTAACCCCCCCCCCCCCTTTTTTTCAAACACGCGTGTACACTTTATGGATATTGTGATCAATTACATTAGATCAGACATAAACCGAGGTCAGTTGTATCAGTGCTTTACACTGGGCATCTTCTTTTCCGATAAAGAACGGAACCAATGAAACTGTCGATAATAAGAGTACTAGGGTATCGTTCCCTGGTTTCTCTGTACCCGCTCCCCTCTCTCTTGGGCGTCCATTTAGCCCATAGTTAGCAGAAATGGACGTTAATCAATTCAAACAAAGTGTAGTATGTTTGATAGGGTGCTGGAGATTTTGCATAAAGATGATATTGCCTACAAAGACTTGCATAGTAATTACTAAACCAATTGGAGATATCACCTAGAAAGCAGTTATATATACTATGCTGCGAGTGTACTTCGCACCTATAGTGCAGGTACGGATGTGATAAAACTATAAACGAATGTAATATTCCCTTTAAACAGTTTTGATCTATGTAAGATATTGGCAAACCAAACTGTTTTTACACAGTAATTAACATTTTTGAAAGGATAAAACAATTTAACAAGGAAAATCTGTTTGTCATTTGTTTTGAAACTGACAATAACAATAAGTCAATTGGTTACTTTACCCTTTGAATAAGGGATATGGGTGTACTGGCTTTTACAAACAATCTAGATCCAGATCAAAGGCTACCTAGAGGATCCTGATCAGGGTCTGGACTGTTTGTCATTTAAATCCTCTTTCTAATTTCAGTCCTTTATGTTGAATGGGTAAACACTAATTGGCTATTCTGCTCTGAATATTCAGCATTCAGATGGTTTCTTTCAGAATGGCAGATGACGATGGGAGTATATTAAAAATCCTGGTGGCTACAGATATCCATCTTGGCTATGCAGAAAAAGATCCGATGAGAGGCAATGATTCCTTGGTGACATTTGAAGAGATACTCCAGCATGCAAAAACAAACGAGGTTGATTTTATTTTACTTGGTGGTGATCTATATCATGAGAACAAACCCTCACGGTCAGTAGTTCATGGCAGTGTCGCATTGTTGCGCAAATACTGTCTAGGGAACAAACCAATTGAGTTTGAATTCTTGAGTGATGAGTCAAAGGACTTCAACCACTGCCAGTTTCCAATTCTGAACTATGAGGACCCAAACTTGAATATTTCAATTCCAGTATTCTCCATACATGGTAACCATGATGACCCTACGGGCCAAGGAAACCTGTGCTCTTTAGATTTGTTACATAGTGCAGGTTATGTGAATTATTTTGGAAAGACCACTTCCTTAGAGAAGATTCAGTTGAGTCCATTGTTGCTTCAAAAAGGCAGCACTAAGTTAGCATTATTTGGTATGGGCTCCATCAGGGATGAGCGACTGCACAGAATGTTCTTGCACAAAAATGTGTCAATGTTACGACCAAAGGAGAACAAAAATGAATGGTTTAATCTATTTGTGATACACCAGAATAGAGCTAAACATGGACAGACAAACTACATACCGGAACAATTTTTAGATGATTTTATAGATTTGGTGTTTTGGGGGCATGAACATGAATGTCGGATTGAGCCTGAGTGGAACAGCACCCAGAACTTCTATGTCAGTCAGCCCGGCAGTAGTGTTGCTACTTCATTAAGTGAGGGAGAGACAGTCCAGAAACATATAGGTCTCTTGAAAATACGTGGCAGGGACTTCAAAATGGAGAAACTAAAGCTTGAAACAGTGCGACAGTTCTACATGGAAGATGTCATTCTAGCAGATACCAGTTTAGATCCCCTTGATCCAGAGATAAACAAGAAAATGGAGGCCTATTGTGTAGAGAAAGTGGAATGTCTTCTGGAAAAAGCTGGTTAGTAAACCCTTTCCCTGTTCAGTATTCATGTAAGAAATAATGACAACATAATGAACATGAATACTTATTAGCTCAAATTTTATAATGTAAACATTTCAAGGGAATTTTTTCTTTGACAAAATCTGTAGAATCAGATCTATAGCATGTCAAAAGCAAACAGCATAACCAGATCAGATGGCTCCCATAGGAACTGTCTGATCTGGGTTTACTCTGTTTGCAAATGTTTGAATAGGCGTTTATATGAGGAAAAGGGTTAAGTGTTTGAAATCCAAATGACATGTAGTCTGAATTTCATGATAATGCTTTTCATTGTTTTGGATCCAGTTTAGATGCCCATAGTGAGTACTGGGTAAGTTGGGTAACCCAATGTCTATATAGGATTAAAAGAATTTGATAATAAATTTATATCTAACAGTTTTGAAGGGAAATTATGAATGAGGAAAAGTTCACTTTGAGAATAAAGGCAGGCTGCAGTATCTGCTGCTGATGTTTGCTTAACCCTTTCCCTGTTCAGTATTCATGTAAGAAATTCATGATATCATGAATATTAATAAGCTGATTTTTTTTATAATGTAAATTGTTCAAGGGATGTCTTTTCTTTGACAGAATCTGTAGAATCAGATCTTTATTATGTCAAAAGCAGACCCTGATCAGACTTCCCATTGGAGCCATCTGATCTGGGTTTACTCTGTTTGCAAATATGTGAAAAGACATTTTTATGAGAGAAAGGGTGAACCCTTTCCCTCATGAAATTTTTTACAAGAATTCATGAGTCATGACTTTGTTAACGTTCATTGGCTGAATTTTTATAATGGCCAATAATCAAGGGAATTTTTGCCCATTTCAAAAACTGTAGAATCAGACACATTATTCAATAAGTGAAAAGAGCAGATCCGATGGCTCTTACAGGAGCAGTCAGATCTGGGTCTTCTCATTTTGCAAAGGCATGAAAAGGTGTTTATATGAAGTAAAGCATTAATTGCTTAAAGTGAGAAACAAAAAGCCTTGGCGAGATGGTAGAATTTTCATCCAGTCTTCATCAAACTTGCTGAAAATTTTGTGATCATTTTATCTTAGCCGAGTTTTATAGCCAGTCGTATCATCTTAGGCTTTTTAGAATAATGGCCCTTGAATTGTCCAAAACTACCAGTACCCAAATTAACCATGACCACCACTCTCTAAGTCATGAAAGATGGATGTATTTTGTGGCATATTGCCATTCTTGTCAGAAGGACTTGTCTGTTTCTGTTAAAAGCAGTTTTCTAATTGTTGGTATTGTATTATGAATTAATATTTTTTAATAACAAATAAAAATATTTTTTAAAAACAATTTTCATAAAGTTTCACTTGTCTGTAATGATTTTGGGACAATACGGACATGGATTTTGCCACCCCTGCTTGTTTTGTATTGGTAGGAATTTTTATGGTCATGGCAGAAACTGAAGAATTAGATATCTATTATTCCATAAGCAAACTGGGCACACACTGATTAGATGACTCCTATACAAACTGTCTGAACTTTAATAGTCTACTCTATTTGTAAAAGCATTTAAAACGTATTTAACACTTAGTAATTCTAGAAGTAATTGTCGTATTCCCTCATATTGACGACTTTTGACAACTCTGTAAAAGTCACTTTGTGAAACCATTGTGATAAATAGAGCATTTGCTCCTATAGGAGCAAAATTTCAATGCTCTATTTATCACAATGGTTTCAAACTACCAAATTCTAAAATTTTCCTTTTCTCTAATTAATGCTCCTTTTCTGTAGATTAATTCAAAGAGGTTGTATCTAAAAATAGCCTATGAGGTAATGGGTTAAGAATACAAGCAGAGCGACTAACAATTCAGATCATAATGATCATAATCTGGATCTAAACTGTTTGCATGTAGGTTATCACAAATTCACTGCTACAGTAGTATTAGCATTCATTCCATGTAAATTTATAATTATTATCTAACTTTATAAACAACAGAGACCAATACCAGATCCTGTGTCACATCTGTGACAGTTGGTCTACACCATTTTTACTGCCTTGAATACTCTTTCTTATGCTTCAGTTTATATTTTCAGAGCGTGAGCACACGGGAAACAGGAAGCAGCCAGACAAGCCCCTGATACGCATACGCATTGATTACAGTGGGGGTTTTGAGCCTTTTAGTGTGTACAGGTGGGTAAAGAGAGCCAGGGTTACAGATAAGGTTTTAATGCAATTGGGTATTTACTCCTTGATATTTTACAGAATTGGGCTTTTGCAATTTTTATTGGGTATTGGCAATTTTCGTAATTGGGTATTATTCATATTCTCATCAGGTATTCTAATTTTTTTTTGCTTTTTGCTATATTTATTTGCTTTGTGTTACGGTACTCATTGTTTTGAAAAACAATTGCTTTTTCCACAATTTTAATTGGGTAAATACCCCAATACTCCCCTTATCTGTAACCCTGAGAGAGCAATACATACACAGCATTTTCTGACTCGTTTGTCATTGTGTAAAAGTAATAAATAACCTCTTATTCAATAAATACAACTTTGAACGCCTTTGTAAACGGAGTAGGAGCCGTCTGATTAAGATCTGCTGTTTGCTTACGGTTTACTATAGGTCTGGTTGTACAGTTTCTTCCGTGACAAAAAAAATCCTGTTTTCAAAACTTTGTAAGTACACAAAATGGAACCTTTCAAAATCTAATAGTCACACTTTTCCACAATTTCAGATGAAATTCATAAAAAAAACGATCATGGATTGCACCATTTCGGGAATCCGCTTGCTTTTTAGAGCTGAATAATAAAGCTACTGAAGATTCTCAAATAAAGTGAAATGTTCTCTTTTCATCCAGTTTGCGCAAACCCGATCTACAAGTGGGAAAAGATGAATCTACTGTACTGTAAAAAATATATACACTGTATAATATAGTGATAGAGCATAATGACTTTCTGTTTTATGCAATTTTACTTCATTTGTTTCCAATTTCAGGTTTGGCCAAAAGTTTGTAGACCGAGTAGCAAATCCCAAAGATTTGATTTATTTCATGAAGAAGAAATCCATGGCAAAGAAAGAATCAAAAGAGGGTAAGTATTCTCATCAATCATACGTTAACCCTTTTAACCCTTTACTTCATATAAACACATTTTTACACACTTGCAAACAGAGTAGACCCAGATCAGACAGCTCCTATAGGAGCTGTCTGATCAGAGTCTGCTGTGTTTGCTTTTGACATGATATATATGTATACCGGTATATATATATCTGATTCTACAGTTTCTTCAAAAATCCTTGAAAAGTTCAGCTTGAAAAGTTCAGCTAATAAATATTCTTGATGTCATTATTTCTTACATGAATATTGAAAAGGGAAAGGGTTAGCTGTTTCCCTGTTTAATATTTATTAGTTGATTTTTAGCTCGTCTGTTTCGAAGAAAAGTCGAGCTATTGTGATCACTGGGTCGTAGTCGTCGTCCGTTGTCGTCGGCGTGCAAACACTTTAATGTAGCTCATTACTCGAAAAGTATAAGAGGCATCAACATGAAACTTCATAGGTTAGTAGATCTCGTTGAGGGGAAGGCTCCTACATAAGTACCATAACTCTTGATTTCAAAATTTTGGACTTATGACCCTTTCAACATGAAACTTCATATTCATAGGTTAGTAGATCTCATTGGGGTGGGGGGGGGGGGCTCCTACATAAGAACCATAACTCTTGATTTCAAAATTTTGGACTTATTGCCCTTTATTGTTTTCAAATGTTTTTAGCTCACCAGAGCACAAAGTGCTCAGAGTGAGCTTTTGTGATTGCCTGATGTCCGTCGTCCCGCGTCAACAATTTGAACCTTTAAAAATCTTCTCCTCTGAATCTACAGGGTTCTCAGCTTCCATCTTTGGCATATAGCATCATGTTCAGGTCCTCTACAAAAGTTATAAAAATTATGCCCCTTGGGTCAATATTGGCCCCGCCCCAGGGGTGGCCAGTTTTCAATAGAAACATATAGTAAAACTTTGAAAATCTTCTCCTGAAACTGGAAGGTTCTCAGCTTTCATATTTGGCACATAGCATCATGTTCAGGTCCTCTACAAAAGTTATATAAATTATGCCCCTGTGGTCAAAATTGGCCCTGCCCCAGGGGTGGTCAGTTTTCAATATAAACATATAGTGAAAACTTTGAAAATCTTCTCCTCTGAAACTGGAAGGGTCTCAGCTTTCATATTTGGTACATAGCATCATGTTCAGGTCCTAGACAAAAGTTATAAAAAATATGCCCCTGGGGTCAAAATTGGCCCTGCCCCAGGGTTAGCCATTTTACAATAGAAACATATAGTGAAAACTTTAAAAATCATCTTCTCTGAAACTGGAAGGTGCTCAGCTTTCATATTTGGCACATAGCATCGTGTTCAGGTCCTCTACAAAAGTTATATAAATTGTGCCCCTGGGGTCGAAATTGGCCCTGCCCCAGGGGTGGTCAGTTTTCAATAGAAACATATAGTGAAACTTTGAAAATCTTCTCCTCTGAAACTAGATGATTCTCAGCTTTCATATTTGGCACATAGCATCATGTTCAGGTCCTCTACAAAAGTTATAAAAATTATGCCCTATATTTAACATACATGTATAGTGAAAACTTTGAAAATCTTCTCCTGATTGTCTGGTGAGCAATGTCAGGGCTATTCTGGCCCTCTTGTTAATTTAGCTGGACAAGCACCAAATCAGACGAGGTTTGGTGCCGCACACAGCTCTTGTTTATTAATGTGGTAATTTGTGGTTTTGTTTCAGATATGAAAGATATTGACATCAAGGTGAAGGGCGAGGACACGGCTAGGGTAGAGGACATGGTGAAAGAGTACTTTAGCAAGGCAGAGGATGTAAGCAACCACCTCCAGTTTAACTGGAGCTGTAGAAAAGAAGAGTACTGATTAACCTTTCACCTCATGAATATTCATGAACGATAATTATGAAATCATGAATATTTATTAACTGCATTTTATAATGGTACTGAACAGAAATTTTGGCTATGGCAGTAACAATATAATCAGATCTATATAATTCCATAATCAAACTGAGTTGCCCCTGACCAGAGGGCTCCTACATTGTACATGAGCTGTCTGATCTGGAAGTACTTTGCACATTAGGTAAAAGAGGCTTCTATCAGGTAAAGGATTAACCACAATCTGTTTATTCTCAGACAAATCCTATCTTGTTAGCACTCGTTAGAATCACCTGGGACTGTGATTTTGATGTGTACCGTCCAACAACTTACAAGATAGGGTTTGCCAGAGAAGTATAGACATTGCTTTTGCCCCTCTCATCTAGACCCTTGTGTAACACATCATTAACCCTTTCAACACAATAGACTTGCTGACTGCTTCAGTTGGGATATAACATACAGACAACAGATATTTTTTAAGTGAATACTCAAATACAGTCGAGACTGTCATATGTGACCTTCAAAGGGACTTCATGAAAGAGGTCACATATGACAGGGAGTCTCTTAATACAGACCTAGGGTATAATACATGATTTATACCAAAACTGTACAAGAAATCTACATAAAGGAAAAATAAAATGGTATACTAATCCAGTCTGATACAATATATGTATCTATTATTCAATACATTTATACAACATTTATTATCACAAATAAATGCTTATTTAAAAGTTTAATAAATTAATAAAACATTCATTTACCTAAAAAAAATTATTTAAAAAAAAAATAAGATTGAAGGGATTCCAGAACATTAGTGCATGTAAGATACAATGTACAAATATAATATACATGTAAGTAAGTGCATGCGCTAAATTAAACACTTAATGATATAAATATAAAACGAGGTGCAGATCACCAAGCATACTTTCGAGTAATGGTGATAGAGACATGTATTATGTACATACTGATTGATATTTATATAGACCGTTCTGACCTAAAGAGCCTGTAATAATCGCAAGCCAGATCGAATTAATTTCCTTGTTTGTCATTCTTTAACATTTTTGTCACTCGAAATCTCCTCCGGCGAATCTTGTATACGAACGTAGCCATCTTTGACGCGACTGGTTTCCCGAATATTCTGTTCTCGTACATGTAGAGAGGAATTCGGGAACCAGCTATCTCACGCGTGATTACAATCCCTGGTTTTCCCTTATTAGGCTCATATGGTTTGAAAAACCCGACGCGCTATGTAAACAAACAAAAGAAACTGATAATTGAATGTCGTTTAATACAGACCGAAGCCTATGTTTGGTACGCAAAATCAGGGTCGCTTGTCACGTAAGACAAGGAGTCGCTTAATTCAGACCAAAATTATAGGGAAATACGTTGGGCGGGATGAACTACAGTCGCATATGAGAGGGAGTTGCTGAATTCAGGGGGTCGCTAAGGCAGTCTCGACTGTACTAAAATTGTCCTTTCTCCACCATACCATATGTTGTGACCACTCTGAAGAGTGGTCACAACATAGGGTTTGGTGGAGAAATAGAAATCAATCTTGAAATTGTTTTAATTTACATCTTATCTGGACCTCTAAACATAGCTAAGCTTCTTAACCCTTTTCTCCATATGCTATTTTTAGACCCAACCACTTTGAATAAATCTACCGAAAAGGAGCATTAACTAGAGAAAAGGAACATTTTAGAAGTTTGTAGTTTGAAACCATTGTGAAAAATAGAACATTTGCTCCTATAGGAGCAAATGCTCTATTTATCACAATGGTTTCACTTTTTTACAGAGGCGTAGAAAGGCGTATTTATGGAGGTAGTTTATACTGGCAAATTTCAATCAAACTCATAGGAATTGTCCTTGAGAAGTCCTCTATAACTCCTTGTAGAATTCTGGTTGCCATGGCTACAAGGTGGAAACATTTTGAATATTATTTAATCTTCTTTGAAAGCAGCTACAAGGACTATTTCAAAATAATTTTACAAAACTTTTGCCTTGGTTGATCATGTATCAATTTGTTAACATTATTTTCATACTGTAAGTAACATGGTCACCATGGCTTGGACTGGAAAAATTCCATATATATATATAAGGTTGTAAAGTGATACTTTAAATAATTGTCTCAGATACTAAATGTTTGATTTCAAAATGATTTTTGACATGTTCCTTGGTTGATCATTTGCTAAAACTGTTTTCTTTCGACAAAAACATGGCCAATCTGGGTAGGACTATATTCGCCTATATTGCTGTATGATAAAACTAAAAATTAATCAACACAAACAAATAAAGAAACAAACAAATTTGATATTAGTGTTGAAAGAGTTGTATTTTAGACACTCTTAGCATTTACAGTCATAACTCGCTATGTCCAATTTGTTTGGATTTGGTAAAACATTGACCGAGAAATTGTCTCAAAATCACTGGACATTTTCTTTCATTTTCATAACATCCACCTCCTTTACTGTTTCGACACCAAATATGTGGTCTGTTTTAAGTCTAAAATTGTATTTTCGTAAAATGCCATTCAACAACAAGTGTCAAGAGTTTAAATCAGCTTGATTCTTGGTGAGACACAGATGTACTCGTCACAAACTTGCGCATAGTGTTTAATTTAATTGAATCATCTACCATATTTAAAGTCATGCCGGCGCTTGTAAAATTTACTGCATCTCCATTTCTTTTTTTATCTGTAAGAAATGTAAATGAAGTTAATTTAACAATAAGAACTTATATCATTGAGAAATGTTAGTAAAGAAACAAGTCTCCTTGCTTATACTGTCCAGAATAAAACATTGTTGTGGTTCATCCAGTTAAAGGTGTATTATGGGCATTTTTCGTATTAATCAACACCAGGAGCTGTACACATAAACATACAATGAAAATAATGCTTGCAACCCATTTTCCGACAGGATGTATTTGTTCAGCTAAATATTATCGCTATCCAAATATTGCTAAATTCTTTAAAAGGAGCCTCATTTTTAAAAACGGGGATTTTGTACGGAAATCAACGGACATCTTCGGCCAAGTTCTGAATTGCTCCCGATTCAATTTCGGAACGACGCTTTGAATATTAATTAGGTTGTTATCACATGTACAGTGGCTGACACTGGTTGTTGGCCTACATGATTAATTCCGGTATGTAAATTTGAATCTTACGACAGATTCCGGCCAATGGTGAAATCTGTTCCGTTGGTTTCCCTAGCAATCCATTTTTCTATTTTATCGATACAAACAACCATTTACTAACCATGCTGTTTAGTGTTAAATAAGTGTTAAGGTACATAGATTCCAATTCTGAAGTCAGTTTGAAATGCAAACTTTGCGGTAATTTGCGCAGCATACATATTTAACACGGATTATTAGATAGAGCACCTGTTGTTCATAACAGGCATGATGGATTCAATTCTTTGGACATCTCATCTGAAAACAACTTTTGAATTCCAAACTGGAATTAATGTGATCCAGAACAATTTTTGAAGCATTTTATTTTACTCTAAGAGTAAGCTTTGTTAACTCTTTACCTGATGTAAATGCCTTTTCACACCTTTGCAAATAGAGTAGACCCAGATCAGATGACTCCTGTATGAGCCATCTGATTTGGGTCCGCTCTGTTTGCTTTTGAAATGTTAAACAAGCTTGTGTTCATATACCAATATACATATCCAATTTTATCCATCTCATAAATATTCATATAATTTTTTAAATGAATATTAGTCATGTAAAGAGTTAATCATTTACTTCATATAAACATGTTTTCAAGCATTTGCAAATAGAGTAGACCCAGATCAGATGGCTCATATAGGAGCCATCTGATCAGGGTCTGCTCTGTTTGCTAATGGAATTTGAAAGATCTTCTTTACTTTCTAAAATGTCTACAATGTTCCACCTTCCATATCTCATTATAACTACATTTTGTATTTTGGCCATGAATATTCAGTAGGTATTTAAAATTGGAATAAACATAAAACAGGGAAAGGATTAAGTAGAAACTAACATCAGGGCTTTACATTAACTTTTGATTGTGGTTGTCCATCCAGTTAAGTTGCATGAAATTTTAGTTGTTCAAGCCAGTTTTCAGGTTGCCCGAATATAGAATTGTAATGTATATCCAATCATTAATGATTCACCCTTTCCTTCTTAAAATATAAATGCCTTTTCAGGCCTTTGCAAATAGATTAGATCCAAATCAGGCAGCTCCTACAGGAGCTGGCTGATCAGGGTCTACTCTGTTTGAATATGGAATCATATAGTTGTGATTCAGTTTCTGTCTAGGTGAAAAACAACATATGGCCATGTACCACTGTAAAATACAGCTTATAAATAATTAGTGGATGACGTTTCAAAAGTGGGGCAAAACATGACCCCTTTGCTCTTGTCATAGCATATCCAAGAAAATTCTGACTACCAATTTGGAAGCAAACCAGGCTTACATTTTAGTTGATAGTTTTTTCTTTGATTCATTGGTAGATTCAGCTTCAGCTTAGACCGATTTGTCCTTGAATTTTAAAGATTTACATGTGAAACCAAATTTAAGTAAATTTTTCTGTGTTCATGTCAATCATAAATTCTCGATAAATATAGTGAAAAAGATTTGGTTCTCAACATCGCATTAACGCCAGAAAACATCATTATTAGTCCCCCACCGGTTACCGGTTGGGGGACTATAGGTTTGCTCGATTCCGTCTGTCTGTCTGTCTGTCTGTCCGTCTGTCCGTCTGTCCGTCCGTCCGTCTGTCCGTCTGTCACGCTTCTTGTCCGGGCCATATCTCCTACAAAGTTATGCCAAATTCATTATAACTTCACACATTGAAGAAGCATGATGAGGGCTAGTGTCATGCACAAGGGTCATAACTCTAGCATCAATATTTTTGGAGTTATTCCCCTTTTACATATTTTTTTGTCCGGACAATAACTCTTTATCTACTGGTTCAATTGATTTGAAACTTCACATATGGAACAATCATGATAAGGGGTAGTGTCATACACAAGGGCCATAACTCTAGCATCAATATTTTTGGAGTTATTCCCCTTTTTCATATTTTCTTGTCAGTCCGTCTGTCACACTTCGTGTCCGGGCAATATCTCCTACAAAGTTAGGCCAAATTCATTATAACTTCACACATTGAAGAAGCATGATGAGGGCTAGTGTCATGCACAAGGGTCATAACTCTAGCATCAATATTTTTGGAGTTATTCCCCTTTTACATATTTTTTTGTCCGGACAATAACTCTTTATCTACTGGTTCAATTGATTTGAAACTTCACATATGGAACAATCATGATAAGGGGTAGTGTCATACACAAGGGCAATAACTCTAGCATCAATATTTTTGGAGTTATACCCCTTTTTCACATTTTCTTGTCAGTCCGTCTGTCACACTTCGTGTCCGGGCAATATCTCCTACAAAGTTAGGCCAAATTCATTATAACTTCACACATTGAAGAAGCATGATCAGGAGTAGTGTCATGCACAAGGGCCATAATTATAGCATCAATATATTTGGAGTTATTCCCCTTTTTCATATTTTTTTGTCCGGACAATAACTCTTTCTCTACTGGTTCAATTGATTTGAAACTTCACATATGGAACACGCATGATGAGGGGTAGTGTCCTGCACAAGGGCAATAACTCTAGCATCAATATTTTTGGAGTTACTCCCCTTTTTCATATTTTCTTGTCGGGACAATAACTTTTTATTTACTGATTCAATGTATGAAAGTAGGTACTAATACCATTCAGGTGGTCATGTTTATACCATGGTCAACCACACCATGGGTGGGTGGGGTGGGGAGAGTGGAGGTTTTTTTCAGTCCGGTGGGGGACTTATGTCTTGCATAGCAATACAACATGCCCTTGTTTTATTGGAAGCAGACTAGGTAATCTCCCAGTTGTACACATGCACCTGCACTTCTGTTAAAATTTAAAAAACAGGTTAAGTTGAAGTAGAAAAAGACGATCTCGGCTTTATGGTATTACCAGTGTTTTATTTGACCATCGTTTCGAGCCCACACCTGGTCTTCATCATCATTCTGTTAAAATTGTGAACAAATGGACAACTTGAAAATGACAAGGTTTGAGAAGGAATGGATTATAATTAATTGGGTAAGTCTTACAATGCATTTTCTGGTTTCCCAATCGGACAACCGGTAGCACATACAAGTTGTCAGAACCAAGTTTAAGGTTGCCATGGGCAATAAGACCACGGTTAATGTTGAGCCCTTTAACATGCTGTTTTATTTCACAGAAAATGAAGCTACAAGTTCTGACCGAGAGGGGAGTTGGTGAGGCTGTTAAGGAATTTGTTGACAAGGAAGAGAAAGATGCAATCGGTGCTTTGGTTGATCATCAGCTGAAGAAAACACAGGTAGGGATTGTGGTTGAAATGTAGTAACACTACCCCCCACCCCTCCACCTAGATAATGCCTTTTTACACCTTTGCAAACAGAGTAGACTCAGATGAGACAGCAGTGTCTGCTCTGTTTGAAATGGCCTAACTTTTCTGTGTTCATATGCCATTAAGAGAATTAATCTAATTAACCCTTTAATCTGGATATTCATGTTAGAAATAATGCCATCAACCCATCATGATTATAAATTGGGTTTAATAATTGTTATAATAATTCATGGACATAGAAATTTATGGCCTTGGCAGAAACTGTAGAATCATATCTATATTCTATCATAAGCAACAGCCGTCTGATCTGGGTCTACTCTGTTTGTAACTTGGTTTATTTATGGAGTAAAGAGTTAACTCATTCCCTCTGTTTATGTTTGGACCCAACCCCTTTAAATAAATCTGCTGAAAAAGAGTGTTTACTAGAAAAAAGGAAAGTTTTGTAATTGTGTAGTATTTAATTTTTAATCTCCTACTGGCAACGCTCGTCGGTCCGTCAGTCACACTTCAGTTCTCCGGGATTTTTTTTCAAAACCCCTGCAGATATTGAAGTGATATTTTGTGTGTAGCTTTATTATAAGGAGTTACAGGTCAAGTTTGAATTTTTGTTACACAGCATTGATTTTTCACGGAATTACAGCAGTTGGACTTGGAACATTTCAGGAAAGTTTAGGTTTTCCGGACTTTTTTTTCTAAACCCCAGCAGATATTGAAGTGATATTTGGTATGTAGCTTTATTATAATGAGTTACAGATCAGCTCTGAACTTTGTTATGCTACATTGATTTTTCCTGGAATTACAGCAGTTGGACTTAGAAAACCAGTAGGGGACCATGGCATTGCTTTCAATGCTCCCATAACTTGTTTATCTATATAACTAATAATCATTAATTTAAGATCTTTTATATTTTCAACTATTTATCACACTAGTTTCGAAAAGTTATTTTTACAGAGGTGTCGGTATGAGGGAATAGGTTAATATTCATGTTATTATTTCGTACATGAATATTCATAGAGAAAAGGGTTAATGTGGAGTGAAGGTCATGTAGAAATCTCTCAAAGGAGCTTTGGGAGACTTGCATGACTTTCAACCGGCAGCTGCCACCTGTTATACAGACCATTATACTTATATGAAATTCTGGTTTAGTTAGGTTTTCCTGTATTATTGTCCATGTTGGCTATCAGATGTAGTGTACTTTAGCCTTTCCTTCATACAAACACATTTTCACCCCTTTGTAGGTAGGGTAGACCAAGATCAGACAGCTCCTGTAGGAGTCAGCTCTGTTTGCTTATGAAATAATATAGATCTGATTCTACAGATTCCTCCAATACTAACCAATCCTGTATTCAAATTTAGCTGATCTATACTCATGATCTTATTATTTTTAGCTCGTCTGTTTCGAAGAAACGTCGAGCTATTGTGATCACTGGGTCTTAGTTGTAGGTGTTGTTGTTGTGCAAAAACTTAAATGTAACTGATTAATCAAAAAGTATAAGAGGTATCAACATGAAACTTTATAGGTTGGTAGATCTCATTGAGGAGAAGTATTGATTTCAAAATTTTGTAGTTACGACCCTTTACTTTTTTAATGGACAAGCACGAAATCAGATGAGTGTTGGCGCCGCACGCGGCTCTTGTTTACATGAGTAAAAGGCTAATACAGGGTGACAGTCATGCAGACCCCCACATTTAGCTGTCACTTGCTTAGACTAGCATTGATGCTAATTTGAAACTGTGGCTTAGAGAGGTTTTGCTGTATTATTTCTTGTTATTGTTCATGTTTGCACTCAGATGTAGTGTACATTAACCCTTTCAATGCAACAAACAAGTGTACTGGTATTTGAACTCCCAAAGTAGTCCTGATTAGGGTCTGCACTGCTTGTCATTGAACCTCCTTGCAAATTATACCCTTTTGTACTGAATGGACTGTATCATGAAACTGGTGAACCATTCCACTTCTATTTCACTGGCAACCAAGCTATTTTGGTAGAAGCCTGGACTCAACTAAATGTGTTTGAGTTTCATGTTAGATTGCATTGTCAGATTAAAGCCCAGGCCCCCGTTTCACAAACATTCTTAAGTAATTACTTAGCTAAGCCTGTTATTTAAAAGTTTCACAAGAGCATAACTGTTCATAAATTGATGTTTATTGTGCCACAAAGGGGTAAGAGGTTTGTTCCGTTATCATTTTAAGAACAAATATTGTACTTGATACTAACTAAAGGTGATCTAAAGCAAAAACAATATTTAAGAATTTGTAACAGACTTAAGAATTTTATCAAATTCATTTTGGGTTTAACTAGCTGTTCCTTGCAAAAACCAGTATTTTCTATTAAAATATATAACAGAATATCTCTAAGGATTCTGTTAAGATAAAATTATTTGACAAATATTCTCTAAATATAAATGTAATACCTCTAATAAGTTAAGCCTGATACTAAGTAATTACTTAAGAATGTTCGTGAAACAGGGGCCAGGTCTTGTGGGTATAAAATTTGAGTGAGTTCATTCTGAAGTGTCAGATTGGTCAGATTTTGAGTTCATGATTAGTCAGCTTTGAATTGAACTCAACAGTTTTCGTTCCTAAAGTGTCTGTTTGCATGTGATGAAGGGTGATTGTATTGATGTCACACTTCACAGTCTGACAGGTCAAGGTGTGAATTGGACTTGATCCGAAGCCGCTAATGTACGCCCAGTGATTACGACACAGGTAAATTACAGTTTTATGTGGGCCAACAATCACTGGTGTCAGATAATTGTTATCAGTCCCCCACCGGTTACCGGTTGGGGGACTATAAGGTTTGCTCGATTCCGTCTGTCCGCTTCTTGTCCAGGCCATATCTCCAACAAAGTTAGCCCAAATTCATTATAACTTCACACATTGAAGAAGCATGATGAGGGCTAGTGTCATGCACAAGGGCCATAACTCTAGCATCAATATTTTTGGAGTTATTCCCCTTTTACATATTTTTTTGTCCTGACAATAACTCTTTATCTACTGGTTCAGTTGATTTGAAACTTCACATATGGAACAAACATGATGAGGGGTAGTGTCATGCACAAGGGCCATAACTCTAGCATCAATATTTTTGGAGTTCTTCCCCTTTTTATACGCCCATCTAATAAAGGTGGTCGTATATTGTCGTGGCCCTGTCCGTCCGTCCGTCCGTCCGTTCGTTCGTTCGTTCGTTCGTCCGTCAACATTTTGTTTGTCCGCTGTTTTCTGGGAAAACTATTTGAGAGATATTAATGAAACTTCACACAAATGTTAAATGCATCAAGATCTGAAGCTGAGTTGATTCTGAGGTTCATTTGATTTTTCATTTCAGAGTTATGGCCCTTGTCCTTAAAAAATATGCAAATAGTTGTCCGCTGTTTTCTGGGAAAACCATTTGAGAGATATTAATGAAACTTCACACATATGTTTAATGCATCAAGATCTGAAGCTGAGTCGATTCTGAGGTTCATTTGATTTGTCGTTTCGGAGTTATGGCCCTTTTACTTAAAAAATAATGCAAATACATGCAAATAGTTTGTCCGCTGTTTTCTGGGAAAACTATTTGAGAGATATTAATGAAACTTCACACAAATGTTTAATGCATCAAGATCTGAAGCTGAGTTGATTCTGAGGTTCATTTGATTTTTCATTTCAGAGTTATGGCCCTTGTCCTTAAAAAATATGCAAATAGTTTGTCCGCTGTTTTCTGGGAAAACTATTTGAGAGATATTAATGAAACTTCACACATATGTTTAATGCATCAAGATCTGAAGCTGAGTCGATTCTGAGGATCATTTGATTTGTTGTTTCGGAGTTATGGCCCTTTTACTTAAAAAATAATGCAAATACATGCAAATAGTTTGTCCGCTGTTTTCTGGGAAAACTATTTGAGAGATAGTAATGAAACTTCACACAAATGTTTAATGCATCAAGATCTGAAGCTGAGTCGATTCTGAGGTTCATTTGATTTGTCGTTTTGGAGTTATGGCCCTTTTACTTAAATCAAAGGCCTGAATGGCCATAATGGCGTTCAGGTTTGATATGGATGTTATATGTGTGTGTGGGGGGGGGGGATTGAATTGATGTACATGTTAATAACAATAACGTCTTGGAATTGATAACAGTATTAATAACAACACATTTTTGTGAAACACTATGCCCCTGATTGTGACAAATATAAATTTGACCCGTAATGTGACATTTAACTGTAATATAACCTTGAATTTAATAAGCCCCCCCCCCCCCCCCCCCCCCCCCCCCCCCCAAAAAAAAAAATAAAAATGTTCGCCTCTGTAAGTTGCATAGACATGCCAGGTTTGAAGTATGTATGTGCAATGGCTACAACGTTATTGCCAACATTAAAGTTTGAGCCAAGCCAACAAACCAACAAAGTCAGCCCCACCCCCTTGATTCTTGATTGGGGGGCATAAAAATATGACAGACTGAAACAAAAGGAGCCATCTCATGATCTGCTGTTTATATATTGACATGCTTCTAGTTTCTACTATGGCAAAAGAATATCTTAATTATATTCATGATGTCATTATTTCTTATATGAATATTCATGAAGTAAAGGGTCAATTAATGCTTTCATGTCCTAAGCTGATGCAAAAACTGAAGCACAACATCAAAATGATACAAAGGCTACCTATAATCCTACATTTTTTGTTCAACTTATTCTTACACATAACATTTATTTTTCCATGTTCAGCACTCGTTTATTTTGAATAAATGTAGTTTGCTTACAAAGTTGAAGGTAGACTGTTTTTATTTTTAATTACTAAGTAGATCCATACATGTACATACAATTACGGTAGTTGTTTGGAATCTGATGAAACTCAAATTCAGAACTACAGTCAGAAGTAGAGTTGTAAGCTGCGAAAGACATTTCAACAAATTGCTACCTACTTTCGCTTTTACACGACACAAACGTCTTGAGCAGACTCGGCGGTTACACGATACATAGAAGAGACAGTTGTTATTGACACTGGAATATAATTTGATTGAATATGTGTTGAAAACCTTCTATGGATAATACTTACTTTGATAAGCCGATAGAACCCCGTGTTTTTCTTGTAAGACTTAGACTTGTGTTGAGGTTGGGTGCCATAGTCAAAACACGCTGTTCGATGCGTGATAAATGTGTATATGGGATTTCTTTGACCTTGTCCTTTATGAAACTTCCTATTTCTAATTTTGAGTACGGGTCAAACGGAAATGACCGAATGCGATGCAAAAGGCAGTTTGATTGGCTGAAGATGTAGGTCTATATGCTAATCAGTTACGAATGTGTAAATGCAATCGGAAACCTCGGCTATATTCCTTCTGCTTTAAAATGCCAAGGTGTTGCGAAAACAACGGCAAAATATTCGTTCGCTTCTTCTTCTTCTTCCGATTAAAGTACAGGGCCCACTCTGGAGCATCGACGTACTTGGAGTTTATTAAAATTCAAGACTTTTAAAAAGTTTATCTTTGTGTAGATTAGTAGTAATTATCTCACACAGCGAATTATTATTAAATACATGAAGAGTAAACAAATACATGAACATTTTACAACCAAACTAGATCTAGTGCAGACTTGAAGAAAACTATTTTGTCTTGCGTATGTTCACTAGACAAGTGAACTCTTTGCCGTAAAGAGACCGACTAGTATATGGCGTTGCGAACGCCATAAAAATAATGCGAATACATGCAAATAGTTTGTCCGCTGTTTTCTGGGAAAACTATTTGAGAGATATTAATGAAACTTAAGACAAATATTTAATGCATCAGGATCTGAAACTGAATTGATTCTGAGGATCATTTGATTTTTCATTTCAGAGTTATGGCCCTTGTCCTTAAAAAATAATGCAAATAGTTTGTCCGCTGTTTTCTGGGAAAACTATTTGAGAGATATTAATGACACTTCACACAAATGTTTAATGCATCAAGATCTGAAGCTGAGTCGATTCTGAGGTTCATTTGATTTGTCGTTTCGGAGTTATTGCCCTTTTACTTAAAAAAAATATACAAATATATGCAAATAGTTTGTCCGCTGTTTTCTGGCAAAACTGTTTGACAGATATTAATGAAACTTCACACAAATGTTTAATGCATCAAGATCTGAAGCTGAGTTGATTCTGAGGTTCATTTGATTTTTCATTTCAGAGTTATGGCCCTTGTCCTTAAAAAATATGCAAATAGTTTGTCCGCTGTTTTCTGGGAAAACTATTTGAGAGATAGTAATGAAACTTCACACAAATGTTTAATGCATCAAGATCTGAAGCTGAGTCGATTCTGAGGTTCATTTGATTTGTCGTTTTGGAGTTATGGCACTTTTACTTAAAAAATAATGCGAATACATGCAAATAGTTTGTCCGCTGTTTTCTGGGAAAACTATTTGAGAGATATTAATGAAACTTCACACAAATATTTAATGCATCAGGATCTGAAACTGAATTGATTCTGAGGATCATTTGATTTTTCGTTTCAGAGTTATGGCCCTTGTCCTTAAAAAATAATGCAAATAGTTTGTCCGCTGTTTTCTGGGAAAACTATTTGAGAGATATTAATGACACTTCACACAAATGTTTAATGCATCAAGATCTGAAGCTGAGTCGATTCTGAGGTTCATTTGATTTGTCGTTTCGGAGTTATTGCCCTTTTACTTAAAATAAATATACAAATATATGCAAATAGTTTGTCCGCTGTTTTCTGGCAAAACTGTTTGACAGATATTAATGAAACTTCATACACATGTTTAATGGATCAAGACCTGAAGCTAAGTCGATTCTGAGGATCACTTGATTTGTTGTTTCGGAGTTATGGCCCTTGCACTTAAAAAAATAATGCAAATCTATGCAAATATGAGGATGGCCATAACTTTTTCAAAATTTTGAAATGATATTTACTTCAGTTTTTATGCTCTCATAGACGATAGTCGGGGGGCATATTGTTTTTGCCCTGTCTGTTTGTCTGTTTGTTTGTCAGCAACTTTAACATTGGTCATAACTTTTGAGCCAGTATAGATAGAGACTTGATATTTGGCATACATATGTATCTCATGAAGCCGCACATTTTGAGGGGTGACGTGTCAAGGTCATCCTTCAAGGTCAGAGGTCAAATATATGGGTCAAATCGCCGACTTTAACATTGGCCATAACTTTTGGACCAGTAGAGATAGAGACTTGATATTTGGCATGCTTGTGTATCTCATGAGGCTGCACATTTTGAGGGGTGACATGTCAAGGTCAAGGTCAAGGTCAGAGGTCAAATATATGAGGGGGCATAGTGTTTCACAAACACATCTTGTTTTATATGGTTAAACCTTTATGTGAATTTTCACATATATTGCGGGGGTTTTGATATGTCATTTTATTCTAAAGTTATGGTCCTTGAACTTCGTGTGTTCGTTGCTTTGTTAGTCGGTCAACTTTTAGTTTGTCTGTTGTTTTCTGGGAAAACTATTAAAATGATATAAATGAAACTTAACACAAACGTTTTAAGCAATAAAATTTGAAGCTGAGTTTATTTTGAGGTTCATTCAGTTTGTCTTTACAGAGTTATGGCCGTTGCACTTTACAAAAATCTGCAAAAATGAGGATTAGCTGTAACTTTTTTATTTAATAAGATATTCACTTCATTTTTTAAAAAAATAGTATCACCTTAATATGGAAATCAAGATCTGAAGCACAGATTAGAAAATGTCAACACTTATAAGGCATGTTGAATCAGAGAAAGTTTGCAAGTGGGCGTATTATGTACCGTATGCGGTACTCTTGTTCATATTTTCTTGTCAGTCCGTCTGTCACGCTTTGTGTCTGGGCCCGTCTGTCACGCTTTGTGTCTGGGCC